>JAEMWC010000067.1:585000-607500 GCA_016490735.1 Pachyseris speciosa
CGAGAAAGGGTTGCATACTGAACTATTTTATACCATGCCTTAGAAAATACAGTGTCTATAGCAAGGCCAGCATGAGCGGGAATCTGAAAGCACGATGGGAAGGTTGGGTGTAATACCGTTGAATTGCATTGATCGATGGGTTCGATGTAAGGTTCGATGTAATACTGACGAATATACAACGGCTTTCCTGCATTCTGATTGGCTGTATTTTCTATGGCATGGTATAAAATATGTTATGAGTAATAAGCCGATCAGACGTGAGCTGAGTGTTCACAACAGACCGCAGAGATGTTTTTAATGTAGTATTTCTCACCTTGAGGTTTCCTCCTTATGGCAATTCGTGGGTGATAATGAGTAGGCCTCGCCCTTCTTGGCTCGCAAACTCCGTTGCTGTTACAAGCTACAGAATAACAGTCATCTTCGATCATAAACGCCAGGTCACAAGAATCCCTCTTGCAACAAAACTGCATACATATGTCCATATTACTGGTTTTTCCGTTGTCGGTAAACGTGCCTGCGTTGATTCCGCCGACTAAAGTGTAATTGTAAAGAATCTCCCCGTCCCAACACACGCTCTTCGGTGGCGCATCGGTAGCTGTAGAAGAGATATCCAAAAGAGAGTTTGTTCCCTGTGTGATTTGCTGCGTGCTTTCGTGTACGTGAAGTGGTAAACGGTTCGTCAAAACGTCCTGTGAAGTACCATGACTTTGACTTAAGCGTAATTTCAAGTAGTCTGAAAAATTGTTTAAGTCTGCGTTGTTCAGTGAAAGAAGATCGTTATACGAGCCGTCATAGTAGCCAGCAATGGCCTCGTCATTGTTATCGTTGCTTTTTTCTTGAAGCCATTCTTGGAGTAGCGCCTTTATCTCCTCGTCATCAGTTAAAGCACTTTGAAGGAATTTTTCCCTTGGGTCACCCAGCATGACAGCAGGTGAAACCCCAATCTGTGGTCTCGCATCAAAGCTGGAACTTTGAGGTGTTTTCACGTAGTCACCATCCACGCCATTCAGACCTTTAGATGGTAATGGCGTGGCGTAAGATTTATAAAGATTTTCCTGGGCTTCGTTACCTTTAAAAAGGAAAGGGAGAGCGTACACGTTCATCTGTCCGTCCTTAATATTCCCCACCAGCTTCTCATAATGCACTGGTGGGATCGTTGGGGTATAGATATCAGTCGAAAATGTCTCGTCTATTCTCTTACTATTGGAAGGTTTGCCGCTGGCCAATGTGTTTGACAGGTAGGTTACGTCATTATTGATGTCATCACTTGCGTCAGTGTCCATAGCGAAATGTGTTGCGTCAACGTTCTTGTTATTTACAGGAGCAAAGTTTGCTTCAGTCTGTTTTTGTGGCTTTTCGAATAGAAGACGGTCGATCATGTTAATGAGAGCCTTCAGTTTTGGCCGTCGTAAGGCTGTAGAGTGAAACATGTCTTGTCAGTTCAGATGCAAAAGGAAAACAACTCAATAAATTGCAGTACATTAGAGAGTGATGATGAGACTTACATTCGTTTGTCGAAATAAAAGACTGATTAAATAGGATTTTTGTTTCTTTCTCTGGATTAAAGTAGTGCCTGTCTTGTATATCGTTTTAGTCAGTCGAGTTTAACGTTGTGGAACTGAAAGAGCGAGATCAGCTATCCACAGTAGGATTTTTTCCTGTGATAGATGTCTTACAAAGTTTAAGTAAAATTACAAAAGCTAGCAACAGATGGTACAACGAACCAAAATCGTAGCATGCTATTTACGAAATCGTATTTTTTTTGCCGTAAAAGTGAGCTGGGGCGGTCGAGGAAAGTTGCATTAGATTTCTTAGTTGAAAAGGCGCGAAACTATCAATATAAGAATTAACTCAACAACTAGGTTAAGAAACATCATTTCCGTTAATGCATCGATGTACCATCGTATCATAAAGAAGAATAAATGAAACACTTCTAAGGCATCAGTGCACCTAAGCCGACAATAGTGATTTCTACACTATACAGCTACTGTATCTAATACCTTTATCTTTCTTCTTTTCATGGTGAACGTAAACAATTTTCGGATTGTATCTCGCAGGATTCCTGGCCGGGCGCGTTTCGCACAAAGATTCGTTCGAGCACGTGACACCGTAGCATTCTCCCTCCAACATAAATGCTACATCGCATGCGTCCTTGATGCAGCACCGCTGGGTACAAATACTCATGTTGTCCGCGTTTCCAAGATCAGAGAATTTTCCAGCGTTTATTCCTCCGACCAATGTGACGTCATTATGAACTATGCTTGTGCGACATTGGTTGAAATCCGACAATGGCTCAGGCGTTTTTGCTGTGGACAAAACAATAAATATAAAAATCAACAAGAACAATTAACCGACAAATTTATTGTGACAACAAAACCACACTAAGAACCAGAATCTCTCAATGAGAGCTCAAGTAAGTGCGAAACATTTGCGCAGTTTATACTTATTTCGCGCGTTGCCCCTTTTTCCTGTGTAGACTTCATTTCATTCAGATTCCTTTGGGGAACGAGTACAGAGTGTCTACGTTAGTGGGCTGCTGAATGTTACATACTGACATATACCTACATTACGTTGTGACATTTATAGTACTGGACGGATCTTGAACGCATCAACCATAATAAAGTACATGTACAGCCACCACTACACCTCCCCCCCCCCCCCCTCCCCCCTCCCAAAACCTTTCCTCTCTCTTACAACGACGTTAGTTCAGAGGTCGGAGATTGTAAAGCTGATGGAAGATGATCACTTCGGGACTATGAACACTTCATGGGTGAAAGTCTTGTTTTTAACTAACTACCACATTGATTCTCTTTTAAATATCTGGATGGTGTTTGTAAAAGAGTAACTAAAAATATGAAATGTGAATTCTCTTGTTAAGCTTAATGTTTAAGGAGAAATCTCATCCCTGGAGAAACCTCTGGAAGGTGCATCAGTAAGAGGGGTTGTTCTACAGTTATACAACACACAACTCTTCATAACAATCAAATCGAGTTTTCCACGTACCAGTGACAACTTCCTTCTTATGCTTTACAAACGCGATTTTTGGCTTGTAAAACGGCGAAAACGCGGGCTTTGTGCGACAGAGAGCGTCATTGTAACACGACACAGCAAAGCATTGCTTGCCAAGCATGAATGCCAAGCTGCAGGTTTCCAGTCTTCCACAGGCCCGGACGCACTCGGACATATTCCCAACCTTGCCTTTATCACTAAACTTTCCAGCCTTAATGCCGTATTTCAGTGTCACGTTATACAGAATATCACCAGCTGTGTAGGTGTTCTTGTGAGGCAAGCCATTCTGAAGCGTCAAGTAGTTTTCTTCGATGTGTGGTGTTGGTGAGGGTGAGGAGGTGGAGGGTGAGCGCTGGGTTCCAGTGAGGGTGGTTGGGGTGAAGACGCTAGACGCTGTACTGGATGAGTCCCCTGTGGGACTGGCACTAGATGATGAGAACCCTGTGGGAGACGAGCTGGATCCTGAGCTCCCTGTGGTTGGTGCTGTGATATTCTCTGTGCTTGCTGTGGGTTTTACTTCTAGATTATCTGATAAATACAAGCCAATACAGCATTTTTCAATTAAGTGTCGTAAAACCAAAACCATAACAATTACTCTGACCAATCACAACAGACACAAACAGCGCAACGAACCAATCAGAATTCGAAGCAACCGCATGTAACCTGCGCTAAGCGCGGGGAAATGCGTGCAGTTTCTCATTGGTTGAGAAAGTGGCGCGAGTTTTGTTAACCAATCGCAGAGCGAAGTAAAGCATTAAAAAAATAATAAATAAATAAATAAATAAATAAAATAAACAAACGAACCCAATTACTTTTGAACTTTTTCAACTGTAAACAGCTCTATGGTTTGCGCCCTGAAGTTTGTTATTTTGACAGATCACGTGTCACACGGTGACGTAGTCTACCTTGGAGCGAACCGCGAGAGAAAGGCAACAAAGTGCTACATGAATTGGACTAGCCTCTTCATGCTGGGTAGCCTGTGTTGGACCAATCTCATATCCTAGAGTATACAAACTGTGATAATAACATGAAATTCCGAACATCTCATTGATGAACATGTACACATAGTGAACAAAATGCTGGAGTTGAAAGACTTCTTTTTGCTACACTTACCTATCAGCCTATACACACTGTTAGCATAGGAACCACCTAACCCATCGTGACATTTCCTTGATATCCCGTATTTTCGATAATCAATTTCCGCACGTGGCCCACCGAAGCACATTCCTCCACGTTGAAGAGCAAACACGGTGAAGCCTCGTCTGCGCGCGACTTGCCCGCACTTGAGTATTGGGTCCTGTCTAGATTGATAAAAATCGTCCAAACGGGGATCAGAGTGTTCGAGCAAAGGTAGAGCGTGCTTCACGGAGTCATTCCAACAGCCAAGAGAAACATAAGATCCTGAAAAGATAGTTATTTGAGTTAAATACGAGGTCGGTAAGGTTCGTGAATGAACTAAGACATAACGCCATAACTCACAAAATCCCAAGTGACTCTGAGGACGAATACCGCCAATGAACTGGCAAACCTCCTTGATATGTTCGTTCAAATGCTGCATCGTCTTTACCACCTTGGAATACTATTAGTTTGGGACGAATTTGCTCGCACATTACCGTGTATATGAATATATGCACTACCGTGCATATGAATATGAACTACTCACCTGAGTCTGTCAGTCGATAGACATCGTTCACAAACAATCCTCCTTTACCGTCCTTGCAGGCTGACGACTCACCAAACTGGTTAAACATCCGGCCAGCTGCTGGCCCACCAAGGCATGCTCCGCCATTCTGGATCGCAAAAACTAGAAACAAAGGGAAAAATAATCAGAAGGAAAAGTATGTAACAAGACTTGGTAGTTTAACGTTTTCGCGATTCTTTTAAAAATGCCACAGAAATATCTCATCTGCAAGAACTCAGTATTCTGCGAAAGCCTTCGGTGAATAAACTAAATATTGTAACTCGTATGCACGAATTTGGCTTTTATAAGCCCTACCAGTGTATTTCAGAAGATCTTACCTTTGCGAGAATGAATATATAAAAATCATATATTTGAACTGCGGATTAAAGAATGAACACATATTCATTCTTTATGTATCAGACAATTCCAAAAGCGCCCATCCCCTTCCAGGGCAAACACCCGGGCATTTGACTTTTTTTTAAAATTTTGATGAAATGCCCCGCTGTGTTTCCAGTTTAGACGATCAAATGCCCCACTGTCAGGGCCTCAAAAAGGGCAAATCAAGTGTATATCTACATATAGCAAATCACTCGTTGCATAAAGCATTTTGGCACGCTCCCCGCTCATAATGAATATTTTGTTCTAAAATCGCTTACCTTTTTCAAACCAAATCCGAAAAATTGTGCGCCAAAACACTTTTCCGATGTCTTTTATCGGCACTCCAAGCTTTGTATAAGTGCATATCAACTGTATATTTAGTGAACAACGGAAAAACTACGCGGAATCTTGAAGTGATGGGAGCGAAGCGGCTCCCGTGGTGAATGGATGAGTATTTGCGCGCTAAACCCTTTAGCTGGCGACCGCCGACCAATGTTTAGCCGATAGTCAAATGCCCCACCGTGCGGGACAAATTTCGATTCGGATCAAATACCCGTGTATGGCCGGGGGGATGGGCGCTTTTGGTATTGACTGATACATTAATCCGCAGTTCAAATATATGATTCAGTTCATATATTCATTTTCGCATACTCATCACTCACAGGTATATTACGAACCAGCAATATGACAGTTGGTACAGCACTGCACCGGTATCGCAGAGGTCGTGGGTCGAATCCCGTACAAGCCTGAATTTTCTTAAGGCTTTATTTTCACTACTGCTTAAGTAGTGTTCATAACTGCGATGACCGGTCACACATTTAATCATTAATCCGCAGTTCAAATATATGATTTTCATATATTCATTCTCATATATTCCCCACTCACGGGTATATTACGAAGCAACAAAACGATCAGCTCCCAGTTGGCTTGTTAGCTCAGTTGGTAGAGCGCTGCACCGGTATAGCAGAGGTCGTAGGTTCAAACCCGTACAACCCTGAATTTTTTTCAGGCTTTATTTTCACTACTGCTTAAGTAGTGTTGATAACTGGGTTGATGATATTTCACATATTCGAACTTACCTTTGTAGTCGTGTTTCCGAGCCACTTGAGCACACGTATCAATCGGCTTCTCTCGTGTGGCGTAGGAGCCCTGCAGCAGGGCATCTGAGCCCTCCAGTGTAGCTACTGCAAACGACTCCGTGTCTTTCCAGCAGCCAAGAGACGCGTACCAACGATTGTCTACAAAAATATCGCAAAGAGAAATCGGTAGACAGAGAAATTGAGCAGTACATTTATTTTAGAACAACACAGTGACCCGTTCATTCAACAAAGAAAGTTCGGTACAAGTAGTTCATGTTTCTCTTATTGGTCTGTAATTTAGGAAATTTGCCGTGTACGGGCTTTAAGACAATGTACCGAAGATTATATAACACCCCTGGGTAGGCAATTAGATTGCTAGTTTGCCCAATAATCGGTCACCGGGTAACAAGTTTAGAAATCAGAGAAACGCACTGAGTAATTTTTGGAAAGCATACATTAGGATCCCTAATCGCCAAACAGGCGAAAGACCGAGTTACATAATGAGGCAGCCGTAAGAAAATGCAAAACTAAAATGACGATTAGTTTCTCTTGGTGCTGAAACTGCGCGCGTATTGCTACGTTCAGCGTATTTCCTACACAGTAAAAACATACCCGGGATTTCGTCATCAGGTGGACTCCAATTGACGTAAGCTAGTCTTGGGTGATAATATTCAGATAACGCAGGCTTCATTTTACATGAATCATAGTCTTTACACTCCACAAGGAAACAATTGTCCCGGATGAGGAAGGCCACACTGCATCTTTCCTCTGCGCAACAGAATGCTGAGCATTCGTCCATGTTCTTGACAACGCCCTTGTCTGTGAAGTTTCCTGCTTTTATGCCACCGCGAAGTGTCACGTTATATATAGTATTGCTGACACTGAACTTGGAACAGGCTTCTTCGCTTGGCTTGTCGGCCCCTGGTAAAGGATCTGCAGAAATAAAGAAATTAAAAATGTGCGTAAGCAGCATGAAAAAATGTAATGAGAAATGTAAGGCAAAAATTTCAATTTATTGTTTCGATTTGCGTATGAAGTGCACTTATGCTTTTCTTAAGTATATCAAGGAATCACGTGAGTGGTTATGTTCAAATAAATTAACCCTGAATTTAAGTAAGACGAAATACTTAATTTTCCAGCAAAGACAAAAAATTAACTATAACTTGTACCCCCTCTTAAACTAGCTGATCAGTGTCTTGAGCAGTCTTACAGTATAAAATATTTGGTGCTAGTTATTGATCGTTTTTTGTCTTGGCAAGACCATATTGATTATATTAGTAGTAAAATTAGTGAAAGTGTAAATATTATCACCAAACTAAAACGTCATGTGACAGATCAGACACTTATAAGTATTTATTATGCACTTGTATATCCCTATCTAACCTATGGTTGCGTATTGTGGGGTAACAACTACGAAGCACCCTTAGCACAATTGGCAAAGTTACAAAACAAAGTAGTCAGAAACATTAATAACGTTCCGCTTCGTGATCATATTACTCCTCATTACGCAAACCTTGGTCTCATTAAGCTTCCTTAAATTGTTATATTTTACACCTGCCAACTCTTTTATGACCATATTGTAGATAGGAAGCCCTCCAATTTTACCCTAACCCTTGTATCTGAGCAACATAATTACGCCACTCGAATTGTGTCCCTACAGTATCTGAATCCTAGTCTCTTCAGAAAAAATATTAGAAAATTTTGCCCAACAATTATTGGATGCTACTACCGGAATGATATTCCCATTTCTATTCGCCAAAAACCCACAAAACAATTATTTAAAAGAGCTCTCTTTCAGTATTATTTTGCTCAGTATTAATTTCTACCACGCGCCTATGTAAAACTTCTTTTCCTTTCTATTTATAGTAAGGTTTCCTCTTTTTATCTTAACTAATTATGTATTGTAATTTAAAAGGGCATATAATTAGTCTACTCTATCATACCCTTCTCCACTCCTTCTCTATTCCTAGTCACTGTAAGAAATCTTATATGATAAATATGGGTTATTGGCCAAGCGTGAGGTTAAGATGGCGGGATATTGACCAAGTTCATTTTTTGCGTGTTTATGGACCGAGACGAAGTCGAGGTCCATAAACACGCAAAAAAAAGAACGAGGCCAATATCCCGCCATCTTGACCGAACAAACTTGGTCAATAAAGGATTTCTTATATGACTCAAAGGACGCAATTAAAAGATGGTAAAACGCGGGACGAACGGGCTATCCCGAGCGGTCAAGATGGCTGCATCTTGACCTCGCGGGTAGCCAATCACAGCAGGAGAATTGATTCATCTTGACCGCTGAAAGAGCCAGTCATATAATAATGTGGAGTAAATAAAGAAAAAAAATGAAGGAATCACGTAACTTTCAACACTCTTTACTAACCCCCAATCGGTCTTCCATTTCCTCGATAGACGTACGCCACAGTGGGGTGGTAAGCGGAAGGTTTTGCTCTCTTGACCTGACACCCCTCGACATCCGCGCACTCCACTGCGTAGCAATTTCCCTGAATCATGAACGCTAAGTCACACTTGTCGTCATGACAACAGTGACGTATACATTCATCCATGGTGCGGCTGCTGCCGTAGGTACTGAATTTTCCCGCGTTTATTCCAGCGACTAGAGTAACGTTGTAGCTTACCACCGTGTGGTGGCAAACTGGTTGGACCTTTGGTGATGCTTTTAATGGTACTGCAGTGGCACTTGGAGTTGTTGCCTTACTGTAGGCGCTTCCATCTGCAGAAAGTTCTTTTGAAAAATAAATAACTTAGAAACTAGTAGTAACCACAGGTTAGAAAGTGCGGGCCTGAATGCACTTGAAGAGCTTTGTTTAAGATGCTGGGAATGGGCAGAGAAGATAGTAATGCGTACCTTGTCTGCAAAATAAATTCGATACGGAAAGACCACCTTATTGAAAGCGTGACAGAAAATTGACGTTACTTTCGACTCTCACCAATCCGTCGTATCCCCCTCTGGAGAGTTTTGTCAAGTTAGCTAGTTAAAATATTCAAGCCGGTCGCGGAGGAATGTTTATTTTGCTCAAAATTGAGGCAAAATCTTTCAGAGATGGAAGTCAGGACATTTATAAGGATAAAGAGAGTAATTTGGGACCATTTGCTGGCTTTGAAGGGTGAAATTATCCAGAAGCAAGCTTTGTTTTCGTTTCCGTGCCGAACCTCACGCGCTGAATAATTATTATCGCGTTGTTTATGCTGTCTGTCATGTTTTTTCTTTCGTTCTCTTTTCTAACCCGCCGAGGTCATTTTTTCGTCTAAATCACGTAAGGAATGTTCGGACAAGATGTTCCCATTCAAGGTTTAGCTCTCAGGTAATGATTCTGGGAGTTTTTGACCGAAACGTCGGCCTTGTTTTGTTCGTGTGTTCGTGTTGCAACGGGGCGACCATGGCTACTTCGTTAGTAAGCAATGACGCGAGGTGAAAACAAAAATTTAATTCTGGTCTTCTTCTATTTCGCTGAAATCTTAACATGATAAAGCTGGATTGTTAAGGAATAGATTGTTCTTTTGCCGATGTGTGATAGCTATTAACTTTAAAGTGTTATATCACTTCGAAGTCAGGGGTTTTCAGGTTTTTGAAGAGCTTTTTGCAAAGCGTGGGGTCCGCAAGGGCGGGCTCTGCTCGGTATTTTTGTTGACGCTAAAGGAGAAAATATCCGTAAAAGGTCATTTCATTGACAATTCAAACGAATATAAATTTATATATGTTCCGAGCTCAAGTTCTAGTGAAAAAAAAGCACTTTCGACGAGCGCTGGGTCGGCTTTTATTTTACTCCCGCGAAAGTTTGAGCCGGGGTGACAGAAGCTTGGATCCCATTGACAAACTGTCGTGAAAACGTCAGCAGAACGTACTTTGATCTTCCATGTGACAGAAGCCTGCATCCCATGTGACAAACTGTTATGATTGACACATTTTTCGCATTCTGATCGTTCTTAGTTGCAGAACAAATTTTCAACTTCCGGTTTCAGCATCCCTGTTATAAACGTGGCGCGCACGCGTGATACGTAATCCGCTGGTCACTGTCAAGATTAGCGTTGCGGGCCGGCTGTACCATGATGTCGAACATCTCTCTACTTGTTATATTACAATGAAAATAACTGTCTTTTTAAGCTACAACTTGACGATCACGACGATAGCATCGCCGACAATCATACCTCAAAGTTTACTTTTTATTTGATGACAAAGCTGACTTCACGTAAAGAAGGTTAAGAAAACGCATAAACTGCTCGTATTACATGAAAGCACAATAAGATTTAGCGGAAGAATTGCATTACAACATACTAAAACGAAGAATAAAATACCAGTCACCCGAGGAAAACTTGATGAATATCATCCGGCTAACGCCACTGAATACTTTTTGACCTGAAACGCCGGGGAGAGTATGTTTGACAGATTGTAACAACTCATATGCTTTACAGGGAAGAGGCCCAAAACAGATCGCCAATACAAAGTGTTCAAATAAAGAACCCAGGATTTCACTCTATAATGAAATAATCACTGGACTACGTCTTGCAATACCCAGTTGTGGTTGTCAAAAACTAGCGCATTCGACTTCATAGAATAAATATTTTAATCACCCACCTGGTTCAGGTGTAACGGGCTGCAAGTGCGATACAAAGCTTATCCTGGGATTCATGATTGATGGACGCGCCTTCTTAGTCTTGCAAAGCATCTCACTGGTGCATTTCACTAGATAACAAATATCCCGAATCATGAAGGCCAGGTCGCATTGTTTTCTCAGACAACAGTGTCGTGTGCACAGGTCCATGTCATGCACGTGTTTTGCCTCAGAAAATGTCCCGGATTTGATGCCACCGATTAACGTCACATTATACTTCGGTCGTGTAACTGCGCATCTCTGTGTGTCTTCGGCAGTTGTTGGTCTCTCTGTTTTCTTTGTTTGGCGAGATGATGCTGAAAAAAAATGTGAATTTCGATGTGATAACTGACATATTGCCTGTGCTCTGGATCAGTTTAGCACCTTATGACTCACCTACGTCATAATTAAGAAGAAAGCCCTTTCCTTCTGCCCCCTCCGTGCTGGAAAACTGCAGCCATAATCGACTCCCAGTTGATGTCAGTTCAGGAGGACGCTTGTCGCCACAGTAAACTCCAAGAACGTTCGCATCATCACTGTCCCCGTCCCTAACCACTAACTTAGCTTTGTCACAAGTCCCGCCCTCGTCTAAGCTGAAACTATTGAAACGCAGCGCAATTCTCTCGCTTGGGTCAACAAAGACGTGCCACGTGCAAAGCGTTTTCCCTTTATAATGATGAGGCCATTCGGGTGACTCGATGATCCCGGATGGACTATTGAAGAAACCGCCGCAATCTAAAACGAAAAACAGAGCAAGAAACGCGGTGAAAAGAGGACAGACAGCATACCAAGTGCAACGACAACAAGAGAAATAATAAAGAAAGGCTAATCACTGACTGGGGCTATGAGAAATGACGTTGTTAATGGTATCGCATCAAGCTAGTTTTGGAAAAAAGAAATACGATGAAAAAAAAAAACGGAAATTTTCCGGCATTTCCTATGCTCTTTCAAAGTTTCAGTTATGAGTAAAATCCAAGATACAGGCTCTATCTCTGTCGCCATGCTGGGTAACATTACACCACCCACCCACCTCCCCGCCTTCCCCGGCAGGACCAAAAGGTAAACCACAATTGAAGATACGGATAGATAGATACGGGATAGATACTACGGGCTACAATTAATCAAAGGTAACATCGTTGCAAGACATAAACAGAGCTCAAGCAACGAGGACAGCGACGGCAACGAGAACGTCACAAAACAATAGGTTTAGTGAGCAAAAACAATCGCTCTGCACGTGCGTTTTGCATTTTGGTACATTTCTTTGCCGTCCTCAGCAAAACAGCAACATTAAATGACCACATTCTAGGTTTTGTGGAGAACGTGAGCGCATGACGGTGAACTCTTGTTTCTTTTTCCGAACTTCAACGCCGTTCTACTAATTTAGCTCCAGGATAGTTCGCCAACATTTCACAAGTTAAACAAGTTGGAAAAATCGCGAAAGAGTAAAATAACGAGAAGTTATATTTTGAAATGACGTTTTCGTTACCTTTACCGTCGTCGTTACTTAAGCTCTTTACAGCAAAACGTCAGGGGGTTCAAACCACCCTTTGCATCCTTACACCAAGGTGAAGTGCAAGGTAAGAGATTTGATTTTTTGATTGCCACGACAAAAATCGATTTTGCAAAGCATCCAACATGAAAAACGTCAGTCAAGTTCAATAACTTGAGTAACTTTCACTTTGATCCCCTGAGAGAGGTTTGTTTAAACGTTAGTTAAAAGATTGATGTCTGATTTAAAAAAATGTACTGAATCAACTCAATTAACAGAAAGAACTGTTGTTAATTATTAGTATTTGTTTATGTATGTTTTTGTTTAAGTATATATTTATAGGGGCTGACCTCGCTGGGACTTCGAGTCCGTTCGTTAGTCCCTCATTTAGTGAATTTTTTTTTTTTTTTTTGGTTATGTCATTTTCACTAAATGGAAGTTACTAAATAAATAAATAAATAAATAAATAAATCAGAAGAGAACTCAATTTGATTTAAATGTCTACCCGTTGTCCAAGGACGAAGTATTCGGATATCTCGTCATCCTGCATTTCTTTTTGTCAATAACCTCACCTCTTTGAAAGCTGCAAATTTTCATGAGATTGAGAATTTCTTCCTGAGAAAGAGCCTTGTTGTAGATCCTGAACTCGTCAATTTGCCCCTGAAGAAACCTCGTGTCCTTGTGTTTACCAATTCCCGCATGCGCATCCCAGTCCTGCGACAAAAGACCTTTCCCAGCAGCCTCTGCCTTCAACTGACCGTTCACAAAGATCTTAGCAATGCCAGTGAGTGCTTCGTATGTTCCAACAATGTGATTCCACGTATTTGCGGGAATAATGGGATCTGTGGAAAAAAATGTACGTCAGTGCTAATTTTGACAGCAGTTTCCTGAGTCCTACTGAGAATTCCCACGAATAAATTTTCGTTCACCAGGTCGAGAAAAATTTGTTACTTTAGTTATTGGTTTTATTTAGCTTTTTTTGGTGCAGCTTTCTGTTTAGTTTCTGTGTGTGTTCGTTCGTTTCTATACGTACTGTAAAAGACGGACAATTCTTCTTATTTAGTAACCGTCAACGTCCTTGAGGTAAATTAGCGTTTTAACATTTAGCTCGGCTGAAGGTGCTTCTTGCCGGTTTAAGCTGTTTAAGCTATCCATAGGTTGTAATTTGTGTTTGGACGAAAAGTTCGCGAATAGAGTGCAGGTTCAATAGCGATAATTATATTATATTAGATTTCTATCGCGTGATAGCTGACGACGGCGCAGCCAGAATCAGCTATCACGCATAGCAATCGAGGGCGAATAATCTAATTCTTTTAGTATAAATCTATTAGTCGTTCAAAACTAAGCAAGTAAATTATCTCAATCCTCCTCGCAGACACTTCAAAAACGCGAAGAAGCGGCCGCCATTTTGTTGACAACCGCTACTCACTATCTATCACAGAATAGATAGCGAGTAGCGTAGCCAATCAGAGAACGGCATTCATGATAGAACGCTAGTAGGTTTATACTAATCATGCTGTAGATAATGAGTAGCTTTCACGTTTTCGAAGTGTCTTCGAGGAAGATTTTGATAGTTTACTTGTCTAGTTTTGAACGACTACTAGATTTATACGCTCTCGATTTCTATGGGTGATAGCTGATGAGGGAGCAGCCCGAATAGAATCAGCCATCTCGCGATAGAAATTTCGATTGTTAAATGGCTGTTATGAATGGCAGGATCCAAAACACAATGAAACTTTCGGGAAACGGTATAGAATCGGTTTCCATCAGTTTGTTTGAATACCTTGAAGTTTGTATTTAACACACGTCGTTTAAAAGAGTCTCATTTACAAGAGCCTTTCTCCAGCTTACCCGTCTTAACACTAAAGACTTCAACTCCTGATTCATTTCTATGGAACCACCGAATACTGCCATCTTGTATTTCGAAATGATACTGTCCCTCTTTATGGAGAGAGTGGCCTCCGACGGTGTCGAATATCGAGTGATATCCTCTGTTGGTATCCACTTTGATCCAGGCTGCTATACTTATGGCTCGACGGGGTTTCACCTGCGGGAAAATACCAAACATAAAACTCCTTATGCTTAATGTTAACAAAAATCACATTAAATGGCTTTATGACTTAAATAGATATCCTTCAACATAAATCAATGATCAGCATTCACTTAGAAAGCCATTTTTAATTTGAAAAATTCCCCAAATTTCTTGAAAGCAGGGAGTTTCTACGCGATACTGGTACATGTACAAATTTCATGAATACATTGTATGATGAAACTTTTTCATCGCTTTCACATACATCGTTCTCGTAATGGCAAGAGGTTCATTCTTGGAAGAAAGAATCAAAGAAAGATACCAGGAAGCGAAAATAGATGCGCCGTTATTCTATAGGGCTTTGAACTAAGGTGACAGTCTTGTTCTGGTGCAGTTACCAGGATGAATTGAAGTTACGTTGTTGCATCTGACAGATTTTCAATAGTTATTATGCAAAACATTTTATAACGTTCCAAAGAAAGTACAGCCAATCAGAATACAGGAAAGCTATTGTATATTCGTCGGTATTCCACCCAACCTAGACCGTTATATTATGTCTCACTGAATGCGTGCATTTTTTAAGGCATGGTAGAATGAAATAGTTTTGCAAAGATTTCTTGTAGTATAGAATGAACTATCCCACTTATCACTTGTAATTTTTGAGTATACAAAACGCTCGAGTGTATACCGAGAAAACACAAGTATGCCATCCGTAAGCATTGCATAACCAGTATACAGCGCCGCTGCAACAAAAAAATTGAAAAGATCCTCGCACGGAAACAATTGATACGTGTCCATTATTATTTTTTTTACTCATGCAGGTCTTACCGAGAGATGGAAACACGCCTTAACAGTTTAAAACAAAACAAAACAAAACAAACAAACTGTGGACCCGTATTTTTAGTAAAAACGTCGGATTGTATTACCTTCATTTTTCCACCGTCCAAGAGTATTTCGCTTCCATTGTTTATCCTGGCAATTCTTCCACACGACCCAGAAGACCTTGAAATCTCAGTTCGCTTTACCGCGCCGGCAAGATCTCCTTTAAAAGACGCATACGGGTCTTTTCCACTCGCAACGTCCTCAAAATTTAAGTACATGAAAAGCCCTTGTGGAGCACGTGACCGCCGCGATGCGTCATCCTCAGTGATCACGTGACTGTTGGTCTCCGGCAACACCGCAGACCAGTCCTTGCTGATAGAACTTACTCGAGGAAAAATCTGAGGCAGTGCTAGTCCCAGGTGCGGATAGCTTGTTACTTGCGAATTACCTTTCGCAAAAGGGAACTGTGGGTTGAACGGCTGAGGCTGGTAGTTGAATTGAGAGCCAGGGCCATAAACAGCATGCTGTTTGTTTGGAATAAACTGTTTTCTACTCAGACCGTTATTATTAAGTTGGTAACTAGTCTGTTGTCGTGCAGATGCGTGTTGTATCACTGTAGCGGCGTTTTGAAGGCCCGTAGGACGGTTTACTTTATTTCCTGGCTTTTTCAGTTGAGAAGAATACGGCGCCAGTTGAATTGTACCTTTCTTTGTTAATTGATTATCATCTTGCACAAAACTGTTAGACGAAGGTATGGAAGATGCTTGTTTATTCATCTCAGCAACCGAAGTCTTTTTCCAGCCATATCCATTTGAACGAACCATGTATGGATTTAGCAGGTTGGGCGACACTTGGCCACGATTTACCAGCTTTCCATATCTTGCTTGAGGAATGACGTTTCTATTGGATACATAACCCTTTGTATTTCTTGTCAAATCTGTTTGTGGCCAGACTGACCTTAATGGGTAGCCAGTTCTTGACCCAACCGGTGTAACATTTGACCATTTTGGCACCGGAACGCTTCGCGTTTGAGCGTGTCGTCGAAAAATGTGTCGTCTTTTCTTCCGTTTTCGTTTTTTGTGCTTTTGCAGTGATACTCCTCCGCCTTCTTCCAGATCCGTTTTGCGTTTAAACCTCAGCAAAGCTCGTTCACTGACGGAAATCAAGAGTGGATGCTTTGTTGAAAGCTGTAAAGATCTCCGCTGCTTCGTAAATTTCTTGTCCTTGGAGTTAGCAACTTCATCAGTAACTAAAGACGTACGTCGTTGCAGCTTTTCTTTCCTGTGATGTCGCTGACCATTCCAACGGTGATGTTTATTATTGCGTTTCGAAGGATGATATTTTCTTCGTTTCTTTTTTCGAGATTTAACGTATGTTTTAGCTACATCATCTGCGCCCTTCCGTCTAGAGTCATGATGTCTTGGAAGACCTATTTTACTGGCCAAGAGTTGCAGTTCATTTGGTTCTTTGTTCTTTCCACGCTTTTTCGCTTTTGAGTGCGTAGAAGTGTCATCTGTAGACGAACTTTGAGGATTCGTGGAATAATTCAAAGAATTTGAAGGATTATTTAACGAGTATGTACCACTCTCCAAAGGAAACATCAGTGAAGAAACATTTTCAAACGAAGAAGATAAAGTCGAGTTCTCTTTTCCCAAAACCTGAGGTGAATAAGATGAGCGGCTGCTCTTAATCAGTGTTTTTGTGTGTGTTTTGTTGAAATTGTTGTATAAAGAAACATCGTGATCATGGGAAGTTTGTTTCTTTTCCACAGAATGATCAGAATGGTTCCTTGAAATCTGATGTCCGCCATCTTTTTCAGGAATTTCATGAGGGATCGAAGAGTCAGTGGATGAGTTCAGTGATTGGTTGACAATTACTTGCGGAAAATCTGAAAGGGAAAACCAAAACGAGACAGAGAATGACATTTTGAACTTGCTTCTGTTTTGCTGTTAACGTTTACTTATTATCACTTTTTTTAGAAATATGATGATTTTTAAATAAGCGCCTCCTCCAAAAAAGCGCAGCCCCCGAATAAGCGCAGTGTCTGAGTAGCGATTTTGTTTTATAAACGCCCCGGCGCTCAATCGAGTAAATATGATAAGATCGACAAAAACGGAAAAATGACCGACAAACGCATGTCCATGAGGTGCTTTAAATGGTACACAAAGGATGTTATGGTAGTGGTCTTGGCAAAAGAAATAGACCCAGAAGGTAGACAACGTTGAGAAGAAGGTAGACAACGTCCCTGTCGTAGCTTTCACACACTCTAGATAATCGGTGTAATAAGGTAGCAGTGCTTTTGATGATACATCCAAATTTGAACCAATGCTACAGAAAATCTGGCAGATCTAAGTCGCATATCTAGGAATGGGGAGCCTAAAGGATATCAAAATAAATGGGATAGTTAAATGAGCAAGTTTAGACAGTCAAAACTAAACTTGAGTGAAGCCAACAAGTAACTCGGTTTTTGCTGTCGTCTTGGTTGAAACACAAGTCCAGCGTAATTCCGATTTAACCAAAGTTTGATCTATTTCGGAAAATTCTTTGACTTCCACTTCTTCGTTATAACTGGGCTAGGATGTGTGCTGGTACAATTAATGCTTGATTAACGACTTTCGCAGCGAAATATTTTGTTTCTGGGAAAATAATCTGGTCAAATACTCATTTTGGTATCCAGTCGAGCTTGTCTTTGACTGTTCCATTTTTAAAACGTCTTTCTGTGTTTACTCCGTTAGTTGTGTAACCACATGATCCTGACTGACTTAACACTTGGACAAATTTCCACTGTATGGTAGGACAATTGAAACAGCACATAGCAAACAAAAGAAACAAATGGTCTTGATTACCATAATAAAAATCGAAAACCTGCGATTCCGATACATTTCTATTAAATGGTCGAGTGCTCAATTCTTTACGCACGAGAACCATATTTTAATTGACCGTCCGCACTTAGCAGTCTTTAACGATCCTTATGGTCAGGGGAAATACTTAGCCCTCGTTTATGACGATTCGTTAGTTTTAGATGCAAATGATTTCAGTCAAGAACAAGGTCATTTATATCACAAAAAAGACCAGTAAGAACTCAAGCACAGCCGAACGAAAGCGCCGGAGCGTAAGAGAACCACGACCAAACATAATTGGTGTGTTATTAAATGAAATTCTTCATGAGTAGGCATCACATCAAGTGAAAATTCCTCTCAGAATATCACATTTAGATATAAAAGTTAAAATTAAAAAGAGACTCTTGCCACGAAAATCAATTTGCATTAAATAAAGAACACATACATTTTCGGTATTTTCTCTCTGTGCGATGAATTGAAACCAACAGGTAGCAACTACCAACAAAACCAGATTTCTTACATCAACGACCAGTTTCAAAAGTAAAAGAAACATTTATGTTGGACTCGCGAGCACCAGCTTTTCAAGTTAGCAATGTGTGTCCTAAAGCACGTTTCAGTCTTAGCTTGGTGTGTTTTTATTTCAATAAAATTTAGCTTTCAATGGACCGTTTCAAAGTTAAGAGTAAATTATTTAAGCTCACCTGTTCTGGAGGCGTGATTTGAAACACTTGACGTTCTCTTGACTAAAGACACAAATTAAGAAATGTTTGGATTAGCAGTTGCAGTTTTACACGATTTTTAAAAAGAAATACTGGCGCTTCTCTTCCAGGCTTTGCGCTACTGTAAAATCTCAATACCACTGATTCAATACAATAAAGCTACCAAATGATTACGCGAAATATTTGAAAACAACTAATGCAATACTTCAAAATAATATTAAAATGTCTCGTTCCCGCTTGACGCGATTGTGACTTCAGATTCGGTGTGCCATCTATCGTGACTAACAATGTTAAATAAGTTAATTACAACTGAACAACAACCATTAACTAAAAAAGAGTATAAAGATAAGAACAGTAATTATAGAACTGATGGCGGGTGATTGTTACAAGTGGGCGAGAACAACCCGTCTTGTGCGATCAAACAAAGCGAGATAATTAAATTAACTCAAATGTATTGAAATGTTTGCATCTGTTTTATCGTCTCTTTCAGTAGAGAAAGACCAAAGCTCCAACAAATAATGAAGTAAACATCACCAGGTGTATCCCAGAAGCGCTTGACTTCCACCAGAAAGTTATAATGCAAACACAAGCAAAACCATTTAACCGCGAGTACCTTGTAATAGAAAAAAAGCCAGCACAAACAGTCCAGCTCGTTGAAAACGCGAGTCTTTATCGGTTGGTACATGTTGAGATTTTCTTTCCCTTATGGACATTGAAAATCAACCATTCGCACAACTTCCAACTTCCCAAATGAACATGGATGCCAGTTATCTGCCCCGCGCACAAAATCTTAACAAGGTCATGTGGAAGCCATCAGAGAGACAAATCCGCTGAGGTGTAGCCATTTCAACTCTAAAATACACGCAGTGGAGTTAATTTGAAAAGTGCTGCACACACAACCACAAAAAGGAAACTGGGATCCCAAAGACGAACTCCCGTACGGTGCTTTGACAAGTGGAAACCATCTAGGGGATCCTTGAAGTGTATTGCCATGACATCACACAGAGAGAATTCTGGCAGTTTCAAACAATTACGTCATTGTGGCGAAATCTGCGCCCTTGTCGGCACTACAATAAGAAACATTCACACTTTTCGTGTTCAAAGCTACATTCAAAGTTTAAAGAAGAAACGTAAAAGATGGTTTGTTGTTGGTCGGTTGGCAAAATGTAGTAGATTTGATACCCGTCATAAGATCATATTTGACGGTAATGAGAAATGGGGCGGAAATTTGATTTATGATCCGAAGGGTATGTCTGGAACCAATGAGCCGTTTCACTTAATTATTTCTGAACTGCTGAGATAACAGGTGGTTAACTATAAAGCTGTGAGTAGGTGCAATGGAAAAAGAAAACAATTTATTTCATCTCCACCATAAAAAGCGCTTCGTCGGATTTCTCGTTTGGGGTTCTACTTTCATAATCCACTCAAAACGCAAAATGAAAAGTCCATTATTCCCGCTTATTCCTAACCCCTTTCGTTTCTAAGGCACTGGAGCGCGGAAACGGGGTAACAGTGTCTGAACAGTAGCGAAATTGTATATTGTCCAAAAATCTGGTGTACACGCAGTAATGAGCACAATCAATTACCTTTGTGTTAGCGCCAATCAAGTTTGAAGGCCTGACTTCAGTCAATGAAGTAATCCCCCTAATATTCAAATTTCAGGGGCACCTAACGACAAATTTCGGTAGACATCTGTTCGGTGGAGGGTAGTTCGCCTTGGGCTCTCGGCGTCGATTAAAGAGTGCACTCGGATTTTCGTAACCAAAACGTGGCCTAAACGTATTGCAATTGGGAAATAATAGTCCCTATGGTTTTGGGAAAGGTCGTAATTGATGTTTTTGGCAGTCTAAAATGTCAGCTAGCATTTTCGGAAAGAAAATATGGTTCCCTAGAAAGTTCGTGGAAATTTCATTTCAGCTTGCATTTTCTCAAAGGAAGATTTTGTTCCCTAACATTTTCGGGCAATTAAAATTTCAGCTAGGGAATCTCAACAGATGAACTTCTTCTAGCTTATGAAAACCTTATAGCTTATGAAATGCCTTTCTACAGTTTTTGGTTGATTTGGCTCGTTGGGTGCCCCGGAAATTTCTTGGCACGCTCAGCAAGCGCCATGCTAGCGACACCGTTTTAATTGTACTGCTAATGTAATAATCACTTGATGTCATAGTTTGGTCAGGAAGCTGCAGTTAAAGCTAGGCGAAAAAAAAATGGTGTCAGAGTCAAGTGTTACTCCAAACACTTGACTCTGATGATGACTTCCGCTCAGGTTGTCGAAACGTCAGCCAATGTCACCACAAACAGTCCTTCTCAGGACTACACTCACCCGGACGATCGTGCTTCACTTAGTTATGATATGACTCCTGGGTTCAAACCATTTACGATTTTACGTTCACTTGGACGACAGAGCGAACGGCTTGCTAACGATTACATCAGTTACTCAAGCAACGTCAGAAGAATACGACAACAACTCTGGTTCAACCACCGCTGCAAAGATCTTGGCCTTGTTCCGGCTGGACTTCGACTTAAGTCCCCGTTGAGAGGCTATCCAGATCGTCAAAGCCACCTGCAGACGACTGATCCGAGCGCGGATTAACGACTGTCACAGAAGACTGAACCGTTACAACGACAAACTACAGAAACGATTTGACCAACTAAAACAACTTGTACCGACTAACTTACTTGACGTTGTACGAAACATTGCCGACCAACGAGCTAAGAAAACAACTGAACAATGCCGCACTAAGACACAACTAAAACTAACTCGACTACAACGTACTAAAGACAAAAAACGACACAAAACAGACGCCAACTGGGTCAGGAATATCTCTTCCCATCCCTTAGACAAGACTGAAACTCAGGTACTCTCTTACGGACTTAAACACTCAGTGACGCCTAAACGTATACCGACCGAGGACATTGTATCTAGTGTTGAGGCGGCTCTGTCTCGTCAAAGAGAACTATCAGAACCGACCAAGGATAACATCAGAAGTAGAATAGCTTCTACTATACAATCAACCTCTCTCACAGACAATAACCTGACTAGAGACGAACGACAAGCACTTAAACGACTGAAAAACGACAATGACATTGTTATACTTCCCGCTGACAAAGGACGTGTTACAGTTGTTATGGACAAGAAAGACTATCACGACAAAATGGACGCACTTGTTAACGAGAAACGAGACCCGACGCCAGCACTTCAACGAAAACTCGACGGCAAATTACTTTCACTTAAGAAAGCTGACGTTATTGACATTCGACGCTACAACAGACTGAGGTGCCACGTGCCACAACCGCCGAAACTTTACGGACTGCCCAAACTACACAAACCTAACATACCTATGCGACCCATATTCTCGTTCTGTGGTTCGCCGACTTACCAACTGTCTAAATACCTGACTAAGACTATACTGAAACCACTGACTGACGAGTCACGACACAAACTACAGTCGACTGAAAACTTTATGGACGCCATTAAGACAGCACAAGTACCTGGCGACTACAAACTAGTGTCTTTTGATGTGAAATCACTGTTTACCAGTATTCTACTCTAACTGGCTCTAGACTGTACTGAGACCGCCATCAAGAACTCCACGTTACTACTGCCACTACCAACAGACGACTTAATGGACTTACTGAACCTTTGCCTTACGCCTACCTACTTTCAGTACAACAGCAAACACTACAAACAGATGCACGGGACAGCTATGGGCTCACCAGTTTCCGTTGCTGTAGCAGAGATCGTCATGCAAAACATCGAGGAACAAGCCCTTGCGACTTACGAACGAACGCTACCGCTCTGGCTAAGTTACGTCGACGACACTTTCACAGCTGTACACAA
>JAEMWC010000067.1:620000-622500 GCA_016490735.1 Pachyseris speciosa
GATGTGCACATGAATATTTTCCGTTGAACAATTGGTCTGCAATTGACATCTGGATCAAATTTAGCCCGCTTTTGCTACCACAGTTAAACTGTGACTTTAATGTAAGTAATGTGGTATAACGAGCGTTGCCTTGGCAAGCAAATATTGTCTAGAGGTCACATTTACGTAGAGACAAATTTTAGCAAAACATAGCAATGAATATGTGGCATTTACTATAGATTTCCACAATATTTACTACAAGTGTAAATCTTTTGTTTTTTTCGTCCACTGCTAACAATTGGACGAAATTCAGCTTTGTCGGGATCACTGAACGTGCTGTCCACTCGTCGCTGTCATTTGTAAGATTCCCAAACTCTGGTTAAAGCGTTATTCCCGCGCAAAAACTGTAACGGGCTTCAAATTAAAAGTAAGCGTACAGGAACTTGTCGAAACTCTTCCTTGCGGAAATTAGATAACCATCGGCAGGTCAAAAAACTTATGGTAACCTGGTGTTGTTTCCCTTTGTTAGCAATTCCGTTCAGCATTAAGCAACACATACTTGATATTCAAAGGGAAATGAATCCTTGGCATTCTTCTTGGAAGAACAGGACCCTCACGAGCTCGTGCATGAGCCATGTGAGCACACATTTCGCGGAAGTCACCCTATCTTTGCTGCCTTCGAAAGTGGTTTCATAAACAGCACTCTCATTGTTAACAAGTCTTTTAAAAATGATTTGTAAATTATCTAGCTCATTGAAGTATACCCTCCAAAACATGACAGTGTGACAGTGTCAGTGACAGTGTGTACGCAAGCACGATTCGAGGGATACGACATGTGTTGTCATGGTGACTGAGCTTCGAGCACTTATTTACAGAGTGACGTTGGCATGCGTAACTTTGCGGTAATGTTGCAAATTTGTTCACAATTCGCCGAAACCCCGGAATGCCTGCTCTAAATACGTAGACGAGAGAACAATTGGTAAACTGGACAAAACAAAGACGCCGACTTCTCGTGGATCTAACGATCGCAGTTTTCGACAAACAGAAACTTGAAGAAAAAGACAAAGTAACAAACTGTTACTATGGTTGCAAGAGCAACAGCGGTACGGGGGCAACTGACCTGGATAGAAAACACTTACCCTACCACGGACTACCAAACGAGAGCAAAGAAGAAGCAGAATAAACTTCAGTACGTGAGCCACCCATCTGAATTTTATTGTCCAACTTGTATTCCCCATACATTTTCTACAACAATAATTAGAGGCATACAGGCGAAAAAAAGAAACAGATGTGACAAAAAATACTGGCAACTGGTTTATGAACTATAGCCTCTTTAAGTCAATTATGTTAGGTTTAGAAAGGAAACAATTGCAAAAAATACAATCGAGAACTCTACTACAAATTTTTACGGCTGGGGCAACATATATTTTCCTGTATTTCGTTAGGCACGGCCTACCTTCAAAGAATTATTGACTACAAGAAACATGAAGAAAAAAACGTTATATTTAAATCACCAAAAAACAAGAGACTATACTGAAGACTGAAGGAAAAACGTCAGAAATCAACAGACCGAGGAACCAGCATTGTGCAGCGCAGTGCGGTTTTTCGGCGCATCCCGTTTTACTGCGAATTGACAAAAATGGAGTATATTTCCGGAAAATTATGTAGGCAACGTCACTTCCGTGCGTCGAACATTCCGAGTTCCGAGTGTATCTTAATTTAGTGTTTGGTTATAAACTGAGTTGAATTGCAAGCAAGCAAGGTCACTCGGAATGTTCGACGCACGGAAGTGACGTTGCCTACATAATTTTCCGGAAATATACTCCATTTTTGTCAATTCGCAGTAAAACGGGATGCGCTATCATTGAAAGGTAAACTGAGTTTTCTACATGAATGTCCAACATTTGTATTCAGAGGATTCAAAAATTCGTCTCCTGGTGATAGCATTCACGGATAAGTACCGCTGGGTACACAAAAAAATACGGCCGTACTCCAAAACAAACGTCGATTAGAAATTGTCGACGATCATCATTCTACAACTAAATACACAATTTAAACGAAGTAAGCAATGAACGGATTCTGGAAAATTTCACGACCCCGACAGCTTTCATTTTTCGAGGCGAAAAGGTTTGCTGTCAGGATTGTTGTGGTAGAAAGAGTTGGGAGGATTCCACAGATGGGTGCCGGGGAAACTAAAACATCATTTGCGTCAAAAATAAAACGCTGAAAGTGAACATGTAAAATGGCATAACTACCTCGCTATGCGTGACAACTATAACGCGCATATTGATGATCTTGGCCTTTTAACAATACTAGTCTGCGCATCCAAATGTAAATATTTTATACCAGAGTGCAGTTTGTCACGACCACAACCAGACAGAACACTTATTAAGCCGACAGACATGCGATCTGATTTAGTGTTTGGTTATAAACTGAGTTGAATTGCAATCTGCAGAGGAGTTTGTGAAGATTATTCTTTAAGCTTCGGTAAGTGAGGTCGAATTGTCTGAGTTGTTTTGGT
>JAEMWC010000067.1:632500-645000 GCA_016490735.1 Pachyseris speciosa
TAAGACTTTTTTTGTCTCTGATTGTAAAATATGTCAGTATTAGCCTCCACTGAAGAGGCAGGGGAAGGGTGCAAAAGATTAACTATATGCAATCCTGTGTCCCACTGGGCCCCGGTAAGTTCCACGTAGTGGTTCTAGTTTCATTTAATGCGAGGTTTGATTCAGATGAGTAATTCCCCAAGCGTGATATTGCCTCATTTAATTCCGCGACACCTTCAGCTAAGTTCTTCGTCTTTGAGTGAACGAAAAAAGTTGTATCGTCCGCGTACTGGTAACAAGGACACTTAATGTGTTTTTGAAGATCAGAAACAT
Organism: Pachyseris speciosa; assembly: GCA_016490735.1. Taxonomy (NCBI): domain Eukaryota; kingdom Metazoa; phylum Cnidaria; class Anthozoa; order Scleractinia; family Pachyseridae; genus Pachyseris; species Pachyseris speciosa. Next base: position 632,813 of record JAEMWC010000067.1, read on the forward strand.
ATAGGTTGAAAATAAGAGGTCCAAGTATCGATCCCTGTGGGACACCAAATAGTACAGTCTCAATAGACGAGGCCTTGTCGTCTATTTGAACGAACTGGCGGCGATCAGAGAGGTAGTGGATCATCCAAACAAGAAATTCATTTGAAAAACCTAGAGCGTGCATCTTGGTTAGTAATGTCTTAAAACAAACTGTGTCAAAGGCTTTAGAATAGTCTGCAAAAACCATCAAGCTGACTTCACCCTTCTTCATAGCTCGCAGGAGGTCATCGCGAAGACCTAACAACGCAGTTACTGTAGAATGGCCCTTGCGGAAACCAGATATGCTTGGTGCCAATAAAGAGAGGTCATCAATGTTGGAAATTAGTTGTTTTAGCACTAACTGCTCGAACACTTTTGAGAGAGCCGGCAGTATAGATACTGGACGGTTTGATCGACACCGGTTGAACAGTCCGAGCGGAGGAGACGTATTTCCTTCGGTACGTCCTCGAACGTTACGTGGCATAACTTAAATGATCGTTGCGAGTGCTCTGGTAATGACTTTGCTAGCTCCAAAAGATCAGATGTTACATCCGGGGTGGTATCCAGTGTCCTTTCGTTAGTGGCGATGAAGTATTTATTGAGTTGATCTGGATCGGCTCTTAGGGGACTGGTACTAGGGTTAAGCACACGATGCTTGACCCTCCAAACCTCCTTAGGACGTTTTGAGGAGAGGGCCGTCATATAAAAGGACCTCTTTGCTTTAGCAATAACCACCTTGATCTTGTTACGGATAGCCCTAAAAGCAGCCCATGACTCATCATCATTCGTATTATGCGCATCCAATCTGAGTTTATCTCTCTCAGCTTGCAACTGTCTGACATCAGCTGCACGTAACCACGGGGCCGGGGGGCGGGTTATCTTAACCCTCTTCAGAGGCGCATGTCGATCTAAGCACTCAACAATAAGAGTTTCATTAGGAGACTCCACAGCGTGAACGATAGAAAGTGGCAGGGTGGAAAAGTCATGCTTGAAGGGGTTTTCGTCGAAGCATTTTTCATTGCGAATGTATTTGTATCGAGGCTGAAATCGAGGCACACGGAGATTTGCACACGCGAAAATGCCGTCATGATCACTTACTATTGAGCACGGAATTATACCAGTATTCGTGATTCTACGAGGATAGTTGGTAACAACGTGATCTATTAGTAATAGTAATAGTAATAATAGTAGTAGTTTATTTAATGTCGAAGAACGTGGGAAGTGTTTGCACAATCTTCCGAGCCAGAGGCTCATGTTAAAAACGCTCGACAAACTAAAATTACAAAACAAGGTAAATTGTGAATTATGCACATACAAATATAAAAACCTAACCATTAAGTACATCAAGAGAATGTAAAAATGTAAAATTAGAAGATTATATACAGTTCATACACTGGCACCCAGTGAATTTAACACATTTCAGGCGAGCACGAAATTGTGCTAAAGTGGTCGAGGATTTGGCGACATCTGGTAAACGATTCCATATGTGTGCAATCATGTACAAATAGGAGTTGTGCATAACAAGGCTGTTACATGGAGGCTGCACAACATTTAAACCACTGCCTCGTAAATTGTATTTAGTTCATCGAGGTGTAAAAAATTGAGAGATATAATTTGGACCATCTAGTTTAAAACGCTTGAAAAAAAGAATAAGCGATTGTAGTATTCGTCTTTGCTCAAGCGTATCCATAGCCGCCATTGCTAGGCAAAAGTTATAGGTGACCGAATTACCAAGATTCAGTAATGTCTTGATCGCATAATGATTGGTACATTTCATGTTATTTTTCAAGGCTTTAGATATGCCCAGAAGTAGTGCACAACAGTATTCTAAATGCGGCAATACGTAAGCTTTATAAAGAGAAATAATTACGTCTGAAGAAACTAAGCGCTTAATTCTCCGTAGTGCGGCTATCTTAGCATACGCCTTCTTCAGCATGATTGCAACGTGGGCCTTGAGGGACAAATCCCGATCCAGTGTAACGCCAAGAATCTTGAGGGTTCGTTCAATTTCAATGGACTTGTCCCCAATAAAAAGATTGTATTGGTACTGAGATTTCCCCAGTGACATTGCCTGAGATTTAGCAGTGTTTACTTGCAGGTAATTTACAGTGAACCAGCGGGTTAATCTCTCTATGTCTTGATTCAGTGTAGTTTCGAGTGTACAGGGGCTCTCATGGGCTATATATTGCGTAGTGTCATCAGCATACAGACGTAGGGAGGAAGATCCAGCTGAGTAATTGACATCATTAATAAAGATATTGAAAAGAAGCGGACCTAGAGGGCTCCCTTGCGGCACCCCACAGCGAAGTGGCAGCCAGTCTGACACCTTCCCGTTACATTTTAATCGTTGAAACGGCCTGACAGATATGACTGAATCAGTTTTATGGCAGAATCGTGAACGCCGTAAGCTTTCAGTCTTGCTAGCAATAAATTATGGCAAATCGAATCAAACGCTTTGAATAGGTCAATAGCGATCACCGCAACATCCTTTTTATTGTCAAGAGACTGGCGCCAATCATCAGTTAGCTTTAATAATGCGGAACAGCAAGAATGCCCACGCAGGAACCCTGACATATTATCCGAAAAGATAGGCGCGAATACTCTGTATAATTGATCAAATTTTAGTTTCTCAAACACCTTGGGTATTACTGACAAGACACTAATAGGGCGATAATTCTTCTTAGATGTTTCGTCGTCCTTCTTATGAACAGGGGTGACGTTACTAAGTTTCCATTGACATGGCCACTCACCTACGTCAATACAGTAAAGTTTGGGTACTTTCGTCTCGATATTGACAACACTGGCGTGGCTAGAAAATTCATTCATGGACAAGGCTAAGACGGACTCATTGATTGTAGGAGACGTAAAAAATTCATTAAAAGACGCACTGCAGGGGCACCAACGAGCCAAGTCAACCAAAAGCTGTAGAAAGGCATTTTTAACTACCTTGTGGTGTTTGAAGTCTGTTTAAAGTGAAGTTTTCATAAGCTAGAAGAAGTTCATCTGTTCGGATTTCCTAGCTGAAATTTTAATTGCCCGAAAGTTTTAGGGAGCAAAATCTTTCTTTGAGAAAATGCAAGCTGACGTTTTTGACTGCCAAAAACAGCAGTTACGACCTTTCCGAAAACCTCAGGGGCTATGATTTTCCAATTTCGAATCTTTTAGGCCACGTTTTAGTTACGAAAATTCGAGTGCACTCTTTAATCGACGCCGAAAACGCAAGGCGAATTACCCTCCACCGAACAGATATCTACCGAAACTTGTCGTTAAGTGCCCCTGGCACTGGTGTCAGGGACAATTCTGCCATTTTCAAGTAAACAAATTGAGTTTGTATTGACACTGGACTTGCTATCTGGTAGGAGCGGTCTCAGTTTTTTCCAGAATAGGCCAGGCAAGCATCTAGAAGAAACAGACGCTGCATCAAAACAGAAATCTTTAACTGATTGTCTTTTCAGAGCTGTGACCTTGTTTCGTTGACATCGATAGTTATTCCAGTTTACATTCGTAGGAATTCGGCGGAATTCTTTATACAAAAGATTCCTGATGCGCATTTGCTTTTGAATAGCAGGGTTGATCCACGGCAAGTGATTGCTTTTAAGACATCTATTAATGTCTTAGATGTTTTTGTAATACGCGTGGGTTGCTTGATCATCTGTTGGAGACCAAAAACATCTAAAATAGCCTGGTACTGTTTGGTTAAACTGTGAGCAGGCTGCAACATATCAATGTTCATATCACTAGTTAATATGAGTAAACCGTCCCAGGTAGCTGTAAGATGGCCAAGCAGAGTCTCTAGGCGCTTAAGCCAGTCAGAATTACTGAGAATTCGGGTAGATCTGTACATAACGCCAACAAGTGCCTTGCTGTGCCTATTGCGGCCTGGAATCTCCACCCAAAGATGCTCAAGATCGGGTTGAAGGTTTTCAATATCTTTCCGGTGTTTGAAATTGATGCTGTTTCGAATATAAGCACCGACACCACCGCCCTTTATTGATTCTCGGTAACGAAAAACTGTATTGTAAACGGGCACAGACAAGGCGGGGTTGTCTTTCAGCCACGTCTCACTTAGGGTTATAACATCCAATGGATAATCATTAATTGTAATAAGGAATTCATTAAATGTCGAGACCATGCTATGGGTGTTGAGGTGCATGATTCGTAGATGAGTAGCCTTTTCATGTACGACACGATGGGCTTCCTGAGACGACTGTTCAACTGAAGATTCGCTTACGTCGGCCGAATCATGGAATGCGTCTTCGATGGGATAACCATAGAAAGGCAAAACCGAGAAAAGACAACTTGCGCATGTCCGGCCACTGATGATTGATTTCAGATTTGCACATTTGATGTGCCGTGGACCAAAACAATTACTACATGTGACACTCTGTTGATTTCTCCTAATTGTTTTTTCACATTCCTCACACTTTGCGGGCTTCTGTTTAACACCGCCACGCAAAAGGATCTGACGAGACGCACTGGAATTAAAGTAGTATAAACAAGGACGACGAGTTCTTCTTGGCTTTCGGTGGATAAATCGACGGCTTTTGGTAGGAATTAAAGAACTTACGTAGAAGCCATTGTGTTTCCGTGAGTTGACGAACATTGATTTACATGTCGGTCCTGCATCAGGCTGAGCTCAGAGAACAATAAGGCTTGATCAGGCAATACAAAACATGATTGTAAAGGTGTGTCATTAGCAATGTAAATTCTCTGCATTGGTTTGGTCGAGTTCAAGCACCATGCGAGAAACAAACTTCGAAGGCCGTTTCTCACGGACCTATAGGCGTTCACGGCCAGAACATCTTTTCTAAAGGCAAAGCCTAACCTTACGTAGGCTCTAGATTCAACTTCGGTTCCAGTTATCAGTTGGCTTAGGAAGAAAAGCGGCAAAAGGACGGAGCACATGTTCACCATGCTCACACCTAATTTGTATTTTTTAATCATATAGAGGATATTGTAAAGCGCTATGAAGAATTAGTCGATTTAGCGCTATATAAATGCTTATTATTATTATTATTATTATTATTATTATTATTATTATTATTATTATTATTATTGATTGGCTAATTACTGCTGGCACTGTTTTCGTTACGTCATAAAGGTCAAGAACTGGAAATAAAGGCGAAATGTTATTGGGACTGGTGTTACGTGCACTTAACATAAAATTGAATCGTAGAAACCAAAATAAAGTCGATAATTAGGAAAGAAGCAAAACCTTCTTTGATGTTGGCTTTCACAAGCTATTGTCAGTTAACCGATGGCGTGAGACGCTTGTTTGGTACTTTAGATTAAGTATTTGGCTTAAATAGAATGTTTTCAAATGACGTCCAGGCAGGCGGTTTTTCTCCTCGCGGCTTTGCCGCTCGCTCGCGCGCTCCCCGACAAAACCGCCAGCTACGCTGGCTAGTCCGGGTGTTGTCTCTGTCTCGGCGTTCAGCTAAGGGTCGTGTGGAAGCCGGGCGTTGGGCTAATCACGTCAGTGTCCCCACAGAAGACTAAAGGTTACAGAAGCCAACAATAAAACTGACTGGTGGCCCAGTACTCGTTAGTTGAGTGGCCGGTTTAAGAACTAATCCAACATTGTGAAAAACTGTTAAATATGGAATAGCTGTAGTCAGGAGATGACATCGTTGAAAATAGTTAATGTTTGTCACTGACTTGTAAAAAGCTAATTGGCGGAAAACTAATTTGCTTAAAGGTAAAACCGACAAGGCAGTTACTCACCTTCGGAATGCTCCTTTTGCGGCCGGCATTGGGTTGACCGTCGCCAGTTCCGCATGAGCGGTACCTCCCAGTGTAAAGGGCACACACATATCTTGTTTCCTGTATGACTTCTTTATGTGAGATTCCTAAAATGGACAAAAACGGAGTTTCTTAGGTTTGTGAGTGGAGCAAATGTGTAGCAGATTTGGGGCTCTAAATTTGCGCTGGTTGTTCATGTGCAGTCGATGTGCACATGAATATTTTCCGTTGAACAATTGGTCTGCAATTGACATCTGGATCAAATTTAGCCCGCTTTTGCTACCACAGTTAAACTGTGACTTTAATGTAAGTAATGTGGTATAACGAGCGTTGCCTTGGCAAGCAAATATTGTCTAGAGGTCACATTTACGTAGAGACAAATTTTAGCAAAACATAGCAATGAATATGTGGCATTTACTATAGATTTCCACAATATTTACTACAAGTGTAAATCTTTTGTTTTTTTCGTCCACTGCTAACAATTGGACGAAATTCAGCTTTGTCGGGATCACTGAACGTGCTGTCCACTCGTCGCTGTCATTTGTAAGATTCCCAAACTCTGGTTAAAGCGTTATTCCCGCGCAAAAACTGTAACGGGCTTCATATTAAAAGTAAGCGTACAGGAACTTGTCGAAACTCTTCCTGCGGAAATTAGATAACCATCGGCAGGTCAAAAAACTTATGGTAACCTGGTGTTGTTTCCCTTTGTTAGCAATTCCGTTCAGCATTAAGCAACACATACTTGATATTCAAAGGGAAATGAATCCTTGGCATTCTTCTTGGAAGAACAGGACCCTCACGAGCTCGTGCATGAGCCATGTGAGCACACATTTCGCGGAAGTCACCCTATCTTTGCTGCCTTCGAAAGTGGTTTCATAAACAGCACTCTCATTGTTAACAAGTCTTTTAAAAATGATTTGTAAATTATCTAGCTCATTGAAGTATACCCTCCAAAACATGACAGTGTGACAGTGTCAGTGACAGTGTGTACGCAAGCACGATTCGAGGGATACGACATGTGTTGTCATGGTGACTGAGCTTCGAGCACTTATTTACAGAGTGACGTTGGCATGCGTAACTTTGCGGTAATGTTGCAAATTTGTTCACAATTCGCCGAAACCCCGGAATGCCTGCTCTAAATACGTAGACGAGAGAACAATTGGTAAACTGGACAAAACAAAGACGCCGACTTCTCGTGGATCTAACGATCGCAGTTTTCGACAAACAGAAACTTGAAGAAAAAGACAAAGTAACAAACTGTTACTATGGTTGCAAGAGCAACAGCGGTACGGGGGCAACTGACCTGGATAGAAAACACTTACCCTACCACGGACTACCAAACGAGAGCAAAGAAGAAGCAGAATAAACTTCAGTACGTGAGCCACCCATCTGAATTTTATTGTCCAACTTGTATTCCCCATACATTTTCTACAACAATAATTAGAGGCATACAGGCGAAAAAAAGAAACAGATGTGACAAAAAATACTGGCAACTGGTTTATGAACTATAGCCTCTTTAAGTCAATTATGTTAGGTTTAGAAAGGAAACAATTGCAAAAAATACAATCGAGAACTCTACTACAAATTTTTACGGCTGGGGCAACATATATTTTCCTGTATTTCGTTAGGCACGGCCTACCTTCAAAGAATTATTGACTACAAGAAACATGAAGAAAAAACGTTATATTTAAATCACCAAAAAACAAGAGACTATACTGAAGACTGAAGGGAAAACGTCAGAAATCAACAGACCGAGGAACCAGCATTGTGCAGCGCAGTGCGGTTTTTCGGCGAAACGTTAACAACTCCTTACATCAATTCCGCTATCAGCAAGCAAGGTCACTCGGAATGTTCGACGCACGGAAGTGACGTTGCCTACATAATTTTCCGGAAATATACTCCATTTTTGTCAATTCGCAGTAAAACGGGATGCGCTATCATTGAAAGGTAAACTGAGTTTTCTACATGAATGTCCAACATTTGTATTCAGAGGATTCAAAAATTCGTCTCCTGGTGATAGCATTCACGGATAAGTACCGCTGGGTACACAAAAAAATACGGCCGTACTCCAAAACAAACGTCGATTAGAAATTGTCGACGATCATCATTCTACAACTTAATACACAATTTAAACGAAGTAAGCAATGAACGGATTCTGGAAAATTTCACGACCCCGACAGCTTTCATTTTTCGAGGCGAAAAGGTTTGCTGTCAGGATTGTTGTGGTAGAAAGAGTTGGGAGGATTCCACAGATGGGTGCCGGGGAAACTAAAACATCATTTGCGTCAAAAATAAAACGCTGAAAGTGAACATGTAAAATGGCATAACTACCTCGCTATGCGTGACAACTATAACGCGCATATTGATGATCTTGGCCTTTTAACAATACTAGTCTGCGCATCCAAATGTAAATATTTTATACCAGAGTGCAGTTTGTCACGACCACAACCAGACAGAACACTTATTAAGCCGACAGACATGCGATCTGATTTAGTGTTTGGTTATAAACTGAGTTGAATTGCAATCTGCAGAGGAATTTGTGAAGATTATTCTTTAAGCTACGGTAAGTGAGGTCGAATTGTCTGAGTTGTTTTGGTTTCATGGTATCTTAATTCTACAATGCAAGCTATATTTAAAAAGCATTGAGCATCAACCTAGCTAGTATTTGCAAGCTAACCGTTTAGAGTTGCTCCTTGAAATGTAAAATACATTACGAACTAATTAAATCCTATATTTTAATATACTTTAAGCTTAAGACCACGTGCTAAATACAGTGTGCTGCCCGAACGATCGACAACGGGGATAGGGGGCTGGCATGGGATTGATTGATTGATTGATTGAATCGTAACCCTAACCCTATCTAAACCGGCCAGTTCGTACGCGCACTTGCTTAAAGCATATCTGAATCACCTTTGCCTATAAATGAAAATTGATTTTTTTTAACTCTTTTATTTCAGTTTCAATAAGTTAACTGACTCAAATATGAGTTCTGCCAATAGTGCATTCAAAGAAGTGCTCTCAATAGCTGGGGAAGCAGCCAAGTCAAAGCCAGGATTCGTAGGCTTGCTGACCGACAACACCATCACCTTGAAGAACCTTCTCCTTGCCGCTGTCGTTGTTGGACTGGAGCTGTTGCTGAGCTCGGAGGTCTTTGATTGTCCCCTGGAACATCACACACTTTATGGCGTTACATTCCTCTTGGTCCCAGTCTTTATCGTTTTCATCACCAATGTGTTGTTGATTGGTGAGGTATGGAGAGTGTCCGATAGATTCTGTGTCAAGCGGTATAAACGCCGCGGGGAGTTTGGATTTAGGGTGCTTCCAGACGTTACCAAAGCTCTTGTTGGGCCAGCTGTGTGGCTGGTAGCATCCTTTGCAGACGGTACGTACTATGTGTGTGCGGCAGTAGGTCCAGACAACGGCAAAAGAAACCTGACCAACACCACAGAAATCAAAGAATTAGAAGCGGAATTCGCAGAAGCTAAAACCAAGTCGCATTTATGGGCGTTTCTAGTCTTAGCTCTTATGGTTGTTGTGACCGCTGTCGTGATGACTACAAAGAAGTGCTGTCTCAAGGACAATGTCCTTTTAGAAGGTAAGTTAAAAGTTTAAGCCCGTGTTTAAAGACGTGATGTCACCGCGGTTATGTTTCTGTCTGTGTATCAAAACTCGGGTTAAATCACGACTGAGAACATTTTTAACACAAATTGGTCTCTGAACTCCAGAAAAAACATAAATTTAATTGTGTATAGAATGTTCGATTGAGGCCTGAAACTGCTGTTTAAAAGTAAAAACTAAAATCCAAGCTTTCGCCGATCAACGGCATCATCAGGGATGAGAAAATATTCCGCGCGTGCTATCTATATGCAAAGAAGGTGTAGGGTGAAATGTGTAAAAGATGTGACGTATGTATGCAAGCTATAGAAATAAACTGTGAGTAGAATACAAAGCTCTAATGATGGAGTGTCTCTAAACAAAGGACCTCTAAAAGCGCTAGGAATAAAATAGAATATTAAAATAGAAGGTCTGCGAATTCAGTACATTCTTCTCGGGAATTGAGTGTGGGCTTGTACTTTCTAATGTAAAATGCTTCATAGAGGCGTAGATTAGCGGGGTCGTTTTCACTCATGATTATCTTGACCTCAATGCCTTTGTAGTCTTCGTTTTGGCAGGAATGGATGTGTTTTTTAACAGAGGAGTTTGCGTTATTGATATGTTCTCTCACGCGATCATGGATGAAGCGTGTGGTGCTACCAATGTATTGTTGACCGCAGCTGTTACACGTGAGCTGGTATACTGCATTTCTTCGTAGACATAATCCGGTGTTAGAGATAGGGCATTTGTCTCTTGTGCACTTGCGCTCCGTGGGGGTGTCGGATAGGGCTTGTCTGAGGGTGTGGGATTTGTGGGCAATGCGTACTGGGATGTTTTCTTTTCTGAAAATGTTAGTGATCCTGTGATTGAGTCGTTCAGAGATGTAAGCGATCTTAGGATATGACCATTCTGTGCTGCTAGGTTGAGGGTCTCGTTGAGGATTTTGTGGGCGTTTTGTCTGCTCTATTCTGTCCTCTGGATAACCGTTGAGGCGAAGGATGTCATCGAATGTGTTTAGGTGTTGTTTGGCAGTCACCATATCCAAAGATGGCATCAGCTCTTTTGAATTCTACAAGAAACCAGCCAAGAAACCACTATTTGTCCACCATCCAAACTCAACTTCATTCGCAACGAGCGAAAACGCATCAAGGACAGATGCTCCTCAAATACATCTGCCAAACAACACCTAAACACATTCGATGACATCCTTCGCCTCAACGGTTATCCAGAGGACAGAATAGAGCAGACAAAACGCCCACAAAATCCTCAACGAGACCCCCAACCTAGCAGCACAGAATGGTCATATCTTAAGATCGCTTACATCTCTGAACGACTCAATCACAGGATCACTAACATTTTCAGAAAAGAAAACATCCCAGTACGCATTGCCCACAAATCCCACACCCTTAGACAAGCCCTATCCGACACCCCCACGGAGCGCAAGTGCACAAGAGACAAATGCCCTATCTCTAACACCGGATTATGTCTACGAAGAAATGCAGTATACCAGCTCACGTGTAACAGCTGCGGTCAACAATACATTGGTAGCACCACACGCTTCATCCATGATCGCGTGAGAGAACATATCAATAACGCAAACTCCTCTGTTAAAAAACACATCCATTCCTGCCAAAACGAAGACTACAAAGGCATTGAGGTCAAGATAATCATGAGTGAAAACGACCCCGCTAATCTACGCCTCTATGAAGCATTTTACATTAGAAAGTACAAGCCCACACTCAATTCCCGAGAAGAATGTACTGAATTCGCAGACCTTCTATTTTAATATTCTATTTTATTCCTAGCGCTTTTAGAGGTCCTTTGTTTAGAGACACTCCATCATTAGAGCTTTGTATTCTACTCACAGTTTATTTCTATAGCTTGCATACATACGTCACATCTTTTACACATTTCACCCTACACCTTCTTTGCATATAGATAGCACGCGCGGAATATTTTCTCATCCCTGATGATGCCGTTGATCGGCGAAAGCTTGGATTTTAGTTTTTACTTTTAAACAGCAGTTTCAGGCCTCAATCGAACATTCTATACATATTTTAATCATGCTGCTGAAGGACAACATGAACAGATTATAAATTTAATTCTTGAATGACCGCGAAATATAATCAGTTTATAATGGTTTTACCTGACACGAAGGCTAAAACTTGAAAAACACTGCAGCTTTTATTTATTTATTTTTATTTTTTTCTTTCAAGTTGCAATCTGTTTCCAACCCGACCATCCTTAGCCAATCCTTAGTCATCCTTATTTTGTAATTTCACTGCATTAGTAGAGGTTTATCGAGCAAAGGTGGGGTTATATTCTAGGCTTTCACCACGCAGTAGAAACATCTATCTCTTGTGACTTGTTAAATTAGGACCAAACAATTGTGATATATGGCCTTTCTAATTCAAAGCAGTGGGCAACGAAGGCAAACGGCTCAATGCAATAATGATATCAAGTGCGGATTCTGAAGCATAAAGGAACTATGAACGTCATTGATTCGATTATTCCTGGATGGAAAGTTAGTCCATCACAGCTGATAGCCAGAATAATATTTGAGCCATTACATGGGTCCCAGCGTGAACCGGCTGGGTGCGTTCATGATGTATAGCGGTTTTCAGTTGAATGTCAAAAGTCATTCTTGTTTGCTTTGCTTTACTACTCTGTGATTGGTTGGCAAACTTTGAGGCACTTTCTCAACCAGTGAGGTGCAAAACCAAAACCAATCGCAACTTGTACGTACGCATTTTCCCGCGCTTAGCGCCGGTTATAGGTAATCTTGCTTCGAATTCCGATTTTTCGTTGCGGTGTTTGCGTCTTTCGTGATCGGT
>JAEMWC010000067.1:652500-682500 GCA_016490735.1 Pachyseris speciosa
TACAAATATAAAAACCTAACCATTAAGTACATCAAGAGAATGTAAAAATGTAAAATTAGAAGATTATATACAGTTCATACACTGGCACCCAGTGAATTTAACACATTTCTGGCGAGCACGAAATTGTGCTAAAGTGGTCGAGGATTTGGCGACATCTGGTAAACGATACCATATATGTGCAATCATGTACAAATAGGAGTTGTGCATAACAAGGCTGTTACATGGAGGCTGCACAACATTTAAACCACTGCCTCGTAAATTGTATTTAGTTCATCGAGGTGTAAAAAATTGAGAGATATAATTTGGACCATCTAGTTTAAAACGCTTGAAAAAAAGAAATAGCGATTGTAGTATTCGTCTTTGCTCAAGCGTATCCATAGCCGCCATTGCTCGGCAAAAGTTATAGGTGGCCGAATTACCAAGATTCAGTAATGTCTTGATCGCATAATGATTGGTACGTTTCATGTTATTTTTCAAGGCTTTAGATATGCCCAGAAGTAGTGCGCAACAGTATTCTAAATGCGGCAAAACGTAAGCTTTATAAAGAGAAATAATTACGTCTGAAGGAACTAAGCGCTTAATTCTCCGTAGTGCGGCTATCTTAGCATACGCCTTCTTCAGCATGATTGCAACGTGGGCCTTGAGGGACAAATCCCGATCCAGTGTAACGCCAAGAATCTTGAGGGTTCGTTCAATTTCAATGGACTTGTCCCCAATAAAAAGATTGTATGGGTACTGAGATTTCCCCAGTGACATTGCCTGAGATTTAGCAGTGTTTACTTGCAGGTAATTTACAGTGAACCAGCGGGTTAATCTCTCTATGTCTTGATTCAGTGTAGTTTCGAGTGTACAGGGGCTCTCATGGGCTATATATTGCGTAGTGTCATCAGCATACAGACGTAGGGAGGAAGATCCAGCTGAGACATCATTAATAAAGATATTGAAAAGAAGCGGACCTAGAGGGCTCCCTTGCGGCACCCCACAGCGAAGTGGCAGCCAGTCTGACACCTTCCCGTTACATTTTAATCGTTGAAAGCGGCCTGACAGATATGACTGAATCAGTTTTATGGCAGAATCGTGAACGCCGTAAGCTTTCAGTTTTGCTAGCGATAAATTATGGCAAATCGAATCAAACGCTTTGAATAGGTCAATAGCGACCACCGCAACATCCTTTTTATTGTCAAGAGACTGGTGCCAATCATCAGTTAGCTTTAATAAAGCGGAACAGCAAGAATGCCCACGCAGGAACCCTGACATATTATCCGAAAAGATAGGCGCGAATACTCTGTATAATTGATCAAATTTTAGTTTCTCAAACACCTTGGGTATTACTGACAAGACACTAATAGGGCGATAATTCTTCTTAGATGTTTCGTCGTCCTTCTTATGAACAGGGGTGACGTTACTAAGTTTCCATTGACATGGCCACTCACCTACATCAATACAGTAATTAAAGAGTTTAGCCATAGGCCCTGCGATGACTGGAGCGGCAATTTTAAGTAGCTTGGGTGATATTCCGTCGGGACCAGCTGACTTCCTAATGTTTAGATGAGAGAGGATTTCAGAAACTCGGCCGCACTACCTGGATGAAAGTAAAAGTTAAGTTTGGGTACTTTCGTCTCGATATTGACAACACTGGCGTGGCTAGAAAATTCATTCATGGACAAGGCTAAGACGGACTCATTGATTGTAGGAGACGTAAAAAATTCATTAAAAGACGCACTGCAGGGGCACCCAACGAGCCAAGTCAACCAAAAGCTGTAGAGAGGCATTTTTAACTACCTTGTGGTGTTTGAAGTCTGTTTAAAGTGAAGTTTTCATAAGCTAGAAGAAGTTCATCTGTTCGGATTTCCTAGCTGAAATTTTAATTGCCCGAAAGTTTTAGGGAACAAAATCTTTCTTTGAGAAAATGCAAGCTGAAATGAAATTTCCACGAACTTTCTAGGGAACTATTTTCTTTTCGAAAATGCTAGCTGACGTTTTTGACTGCCAAAAACAGCAGTTACGACCTTTCCGAAAACCTCAGGGGCTATGATTTTCCAATTTCGAATCTTTTAGGCCACGTTTTAGTTACGAAAATTCGAGTGCACTCTTTAATCGACGCCGAAAACGCAAGGCGAATTACCCTCCACCGAACAGATATCTACCGAAACTTGTCGTTAAGTGCCCCTGGCACTGGTGTCAGGGACAATTCTGCCATTTTCAAGTAAACAAATTGAGTTTGTATTGACACTGGCTTGCTATCTGGTAGGAGCGGTCTCAGTTTTTTCCAGAATAGGCCAGGCAAGCATCTAGAAGAAACAGACGCTGCATCAAAACAGAAATCTTTAACTGATTGTCTTTTCAGAGCTGTGACCTTGTTTCGTTGACATCGATAGTTATTCCAGTTTACATTCGTAGGAATTCGGCGGAATTCTTTATGCAAAAGATTCCTGATGCGCATTTGCTTTTGAATAGCAGGGTTGATCCACGGCAAGTGATTCCTTTTAAGACCTTTTTTAATTTCTTAGATGTTTTTGTAATACGCGTGGGTTGCTTGATCATCTGTTGGAGACCAAAAACATCTAAAATAGCCTGGTACTGTTTGGTTAAACTGTGAGCAGGCTGCAACATATCAATGTTCATATCACTAGTTAATATGAGTAAACCGTCCCAGGTAGCTGTAAGATGGCCAAGCAGAGTCTCTAGGCGCTTAAGCCAGTCAGAATTACTGAGAATTCGGGTAGATCTGTACATAACGCCAACAAGTGCCTTGCTGTGCCTATTGCGGCCTGGAATCTCCACCCAAAGATGCTCAAGATCGGGTTGAAGGTTTTCAATATCTTTCCGGTGTTTGAAATTGATGCTGTTTCGAATATAAGCACCGACACCACCGCCCTTAATTGATTCTCGGTACGAAAAACTGTATTGTAAACGGGCACAGACACGTAGTTCAGCAAGGCGGGGTTGTCTTTCAGCCACGTCTCACTTAGGGTTATAACATCCAATGGATAATCATTAATTGTAATAAGGAATTCATTAAACGTCGAGACCATGCTATGGGTATTGAGGTGCATGATTCGTAGATGAGTAGCCTTTTCATGTACGACACGATGGGCTTCCTGAGACGACTGTTCAACTGAAGATTCGTTTACGTCGGCCGAATCATGGAATGCGTCTTCGATGGGATAACCATAGAAAGGCAAAACCGAGAAAAGACAACTTGCGCATGTCCGGCCACTGATGATTGATTTCAGATTTGCACATTTGATGTGCCGTGGACCAAAACAATTACTACATGTGACACTCTGTTGATTTCTCCTAATTGTTTTTTCACATTCCTCACACTTTGCGGGCTTCTGTTTAACACCGCCACGCAAAAGGATCTGACGAGACGCACTGGAATTAAAGTAGTATAAACAAGGACGACGAGTTCTTCTTGGCTTTCGGTGGATAAATCGACGGCTTTTGGTAGGAATTAAAGAACTTACGTAGAAGCCATTGTGTTTCCGTGAGTTGACGAACATTGATTTACATGTCGGTCCTGCATCAGGCTGAGCTCAGAGAACAATAAGGCTTGATCAGGCAATACAAAACATGATTGTAAAGGTGTGTCATTAGCAATGTAAATTCTCTGCATTGGTTTGGTCGAGTTCAAGCACCATGCGAGAAACAAACTTCGAAGGCCGTTTCTCACGGACCTATAGGCGTTCACGGCCAGAACATCTTTTTTAAAGGCAAAGCCTAACCTTACGTAGGCTCTATAGATTCAACTTCGGTTCCAGTTATCAGTTGGCTTAGGAAGAAAAGCGGCAAAAGGACGGAGCACATGTTCACCATGCTCACACCTAATTTGTATTTTTTAATCATATAGTAGATATTGTAAAGCGCTATATAAATGCTTATTATTATTATTACTATTATTATTATTATTATTATTATTATTATTATTATTATTATTATTATTATTTTGATTGGCTAATTACTGCTGGCACTGTTTTCGTTACGTCATAAAGGTCAAGAACTGGAAATAAAGGCGAAATGTTATTGGGACTGGTGTTACGTGCACTTAACATAAAATTGAATCGTAGAAACCAAAATAAAGTCGATAATTAGGAAAGAAGCAAAACCTTCTTTGATGTTGGCTTTCACAAGCTATTGTCAGTTAACCGATGCGGTGAGACGCTTGTTTGGTGCTTTAGATTAAGTATTTGGCTTAAATAGAATGTTTTCAAATGACGTCCAGGCAGGCGGTTTTTCTCCTCACGGCTTTGCCGCTCGCTCGCGCGCTCCCCGACAAAACCGCCAGCTACGCTGGCTAGTCCGGGTGTTGTCTCTGTCTCGGCGTTCAGCTATGTCGTGTGGAAGCCGGGCGTTGGGCTAATCACGTCAGTGTCCCCACAGAAGACTAAAGGTTACAGAAGCCAACAATAAAACTGACTGGTGGCCCAGTACTCGTTAGTTGAGTGGCCAAGGTCTTGCCGGTTTAAGAACTAATCCAACATTGTGAAAAACTGTTAAATATGGAATAGCTGTAGTCAGGAGATGACATCGTTGAAAATAGTTAATGTTTGTCACTGACTTGTAAAAAGCTAATTGGCGGAAAACTAATTTGCTTAAAGGTAAAACCGACAAGGCAGTTACTCACCTTCGGAATGCTCCTTTTGCGGCCGGCATTGGGTTGACCGTCGCCAGTTCCCCATGAGCGGTACCTCCCAGTGTAAAGGGCACACACATATCTTGTTTCCTGTATGACTTCTTTATGTGAGATTCCTAAAATGGACAAAAACGGAGTTTCTTAGGTTTGTGAGTGGAGCAAATGTGTAGCAGATTTGGGGCTCTAAATTTGCGCTGGTTGTTCATGTGCAGTCGATGTGCACATGAATATTTTCCGTTGAACAATTGGTCTGCAATTGACATCTGGATCAAATTTAGCCCGCTTTTGCTACCACAGTTAAACTGTGACTTTAATGTAAGTAATGTGGTATAACGAGCGTTGCCTTGGCAAGCAAATATTGTCTAGAGGTCACATTTACGTAGAGACAAATTTTAGCAAAACATAGCAATGAATATGTGGCATTTACTATAGATTTCCACAATATTTACTACAAGTGTAAATCTTTTGTTTTTTTCGTCCACTGCTAACAATTGGACGAAATTCAGCTTTGTCGGGATCACTGAACGTGCTGTCCACTCGTCGCTGTCATTTGTAAGATTCCCAAACTCTGGTTAAAGCGTTATTCCCGCGCAAAAACTGTAACGGGCTTCATATTAAAAGTAAGCGTACAGGAACTTGTCGAAACTCTTCCTTGCGGAAATTAGATAACCACCGGCAGGTCAAAAAACTTATGGTAACCTGGTGTTGTTTCCCTTTGTTAGCAATTCCGTTCAGCATTAAGCAACACATACTTGATATTCAAAGGGAAATGAATCCTTGGCATTCTTCTTGGAAGAACAAAACCCTCACGAGCTCGTGCATGAGCCATGTGAGCACACATTTCGCGGAAGTCACCCTATCTTTGCTGCCTTCGAAAGTGGTTTCATAAACAGCACTCTCATTGTTAACAAGTCTTTTAAAAATGATTTGTAAATTATCTAGCTCATTGAAGTATACCCTCCAAAACATGACAGTGTGACAGTGTCAGTGACAGTGTGTACGCAAGCACGATTCGAGGGATACGACATGTGTTGTCATGGTGACTGAGCTTCGAGCACTTATTTACAGAGTGACGTTGGCATGCGTAACTTTGCGGTAATGTTGCAAATTTGTTCACAATTCGCCGAAACCCCGGAATGCCTGCTCTAAATACGTAGACGAGAGAACAATTGGTAAACTGGACAAAACAAAGACGCCGACTTCTCGTGGATCTAACGATCGCAGTTTTCGACAAACAGAAACTTGAAGAAAAAGACAAAGTAACAAACTGTTACTATGGTTGCAAGAGCAACAGCGGTACGGGGGCAACTGACCTGGATAGAAAACACTTACCCTACCACGGATTACCAAACGAGAGCAAAGAAGAAGCAGAATAAACTTCAGTACGTGAGCCACCCATCTGAATTTTATTGTCCAACTTGTATTCCCCATACATTTTCTACAACAATAATTAGAGGCATACAGGCGAAAAAAAGAAACAGATGTGACAAAAAATACTGGCAACTGGTTTATGAACTATAGCCTCTTTAAGTCAATTATGTTAGGTTTAGAAAGGAAACAATTGCAAAAAATACAATCGAGAACTCTACTACAAATTTTTACGGCTGGGGCAACATATATTTTCCTGTATTTCGTTAGGCACGGCCTACCTTCAAAGAATTATTGACTACAAGAAACATGAAGAAAAAACGTTATATTTAAATCACCAAAAAACAAGAGACTATACTGAAGACTGAAGGAAAAACGTCAGAAATCAACAGACCGAGGAACCAGCATTGTGCAGCGCAGTGCGGTTTTTCGGCGAAACGTAAACAACTCCTTACATCAATTCCGCTATCAGCAAGCAAGGTCACTCGGAATGTTCGACGCACGGAAGTGACGTTGCCTACATAATTTTCCGGAAATATACTCCATTTTTGTCAATTCGCAGTAAAACGGGATGCGCTATCATTGAAAGGTAAACTGAGTTTTCTACATGAATGTCCAACATTCAAAAATTCGTCTCCTGGTGATAGAATTCACGGATAAGTACCGCTGGGTACACAGAAAAATACGGCCGTACTCCAAAACAAACGTCGATTAGAAATTGTCGACGATCATCATTCTACAACTTAATACACAATTTAAACGAAGTAAGCAATGAACGGATTCTGGAAAATTTCACGACCCCGACAGCTTTCATTTTTCGAGGCGAAAAGGTTTGCTGTCAGGATTGTTGTGGTAGAAAGAGTTGGGAGGATTCCACAGATGGGTGCCGGGGAAACTAAAACATCATTTGCGTCAAAAATAAAACGCTGAAAGTGAACATGTAAAATGGCATAACTACCTCGCTATGCGTGACAACTATAACGCGCATATTGATGATCTTGGCCTTTTAACAATACTAGTCTGCGCATCCAAATGTAAATATTTTATACCAGAGTGCAGTTTGTCACGACCACAACCAGACAGAACACTTATTAAGCCGACAGATATGCGATCTGATTTAGTGTTTGGTTATAAACTGAGTTGAATTGCAATCTGCAGAGGAGTTTGTGAAGATTATTCTTTAAGCTACGGTAAGTGAGGTCGAATTGTCTGAATTGTTTTGGTTTCATGGTATCTTCTACAATGCAAGCTATATTTAAAAAGCATTGAGCATCAACCTAGCTAGTATTTGCAAGCTAACCGTTTAGAGTTGCTCCTTGAAATGTAAAATACATTACGAACTAATTAAATCCTAGATTTTAATATACTTTAAGCTTAAGACCACGTGCTAAATACAGTGTACTGCCCGAACGATCGGCAACGTTGTTAATTATTACTGTCTTCAGAAACTTCCACTGTGTACGTATATAATTAACAAAAAACCCACCGTGCAATTGGAAGCTCACGATCAAAGCTTCATAAGCCAATCCAACAGCAGCAGCTTTTTCCGCAAACTTCGTCGAGTCGTCGCGACTAAACCCCACGACAGGCTACATGCTGAGCGAACGGCTCGGATTGCGTGACACGCGGGTTCCTCCCAACCCTTCCCCCACAAACATTCACTTAACAATTGCGACTCATCATCAAGAACAGTTCAATCTATTGTTTAATACTACTTAATAGTTGATAGTTACCGGGGACATATATATACAAATTTTCTCTTTTAGTTTGTTATCCGTGAAGTCCAAGCGGCTGCAAGAGTTTGCACGAAAAAGAAAAATCATTGTCCGACTTATTAACTACGACCGCAAGAATTCGCAATAAGCTTATGTATTAAGGGGGTCTTCCACTCAAGACCACCTTTTTCTCCAAAATCAAACTAACTCAGTAGAAATTACCATTATGCAACTTTTTGCCATGAATGATGACAAACGCAACGATGAATGAGTCTCTTGTTGCCATAGCAACAGAACAAGCTTTTGTCAAATATCTTTAATAGTGCTTCCTCGGTAAAAATAATTGAGCAGAAACACTAAGTCAGTGAGGCAAGAAACATATTTTTGCAAATTATGTATGTACTGATCTATGCTGTTAACCTACACTTGTGGACTGACTCTGGTTATTTGCAGAGAGAAAAATCTTCAAAGTTTCACTTTGCCAAAAATGGGTATGTTCTGCCCATACCTACCATCAGTCTTTCAAATGTTATGAAAGAACAATTCAACAGATTGGCTTTAGTTTGGTTCATTGCATGGAAGGTTTGTGTACCTCTAATTTGATCCTTAAAAAGCTGGTAAAAGTAAAATCATGTTGCCATCTACAAATTCCATGCCAGTTTCAAATTTCAAACCTGTATAGGGTCACAAAAAAATTGCTCTGGTCAGGTTTTGCCATCTTTTCCAGCAATATCACAGCAAAAGTGTTTGTTACACATGGGGAAAATGGTAAAAAATTAAACAGGCATGACAGTGCACTTCTCCAGCAAAGTAATAGCATACAGATAGGATGTAAACAACATATCAGCTCAAAAACAGTGCAAGAATTAAATGAAAATGTTACCTCGCAAACAAGCAGTCTGAAAAAATCTTTTTATGACTCAATCCTTTATTCAGAGAGTAAACATTACAAAACAGGTCTTCTGCTTTCAAATTAAGGAGGAAGTTTGAGGAAAAAGGCAAACAATAGCTCTCTCAGCTCCCTTTTTATCAGCAACCTCAACCAAGCAGCCAAACAGCAAGAATCTGCCCCCATTGCATCCTGGGAGGTTCCACATATCTTTGAGCGGGAAAGGCTCTTCAAAAACAATTTACCATTTTCTTTTAAGTCTCAGACCAGGCTTCAATCCTGCACCAAAAGTTGTTCGGGCACCTTCAGCATTCAATGAAACTTGCGCCAGTGAAGATTGGAGCCCGGTGAGACAAGGCACATCTGCTTTTAGGCCCCCTGTCCACGAATAACAAACTGTCGGCAGATTCAAGCAAGCGTTCGAACAAAGTTTGTTGTATTCGCAGTGCCGATAAGCGGCTCTTTGGAATTGGCAAGGTTTAAGCCTTCTCAGCCCTTGATGATGAGCTCCGGCACCAGCAAATGACCCAAAACACAATAATTTAGGGCAATTTTGACCATTCCAAGATAAATTCTGCAAATGATTCAGCCGACCAGAGAGGGAGTTCAAATGAGCCGAGTATGGCCACGTGACCAGCAGTCATGTGACAAGATACATGCATAATGATACCCAGTCCTCCATCAAATCTTTGGAGAAATAAGAGTTTTAATACCCCCCCCCCCTCCCCCCCAACTCACTTTTAGCAAAAAACTCATGGTTTCTTCATATGCTCTTCAGTGGAAGACCACCTTAAATGATCATTAATCCAACAAAAACTCTAAAATAACCAAAGGAAACATTTCTGAGAAATACAAATGATCTTAGTATGTCACGAGTGTCAGTGACTGGTCTTCTTTTAACAAAGGCAAGGTGGGGATGGAGGAGGTTGGGGATAGGGGGTTGGCATGGGTTTGATTGATTGAATCGTAACCCTAACCGTATCTAAACCGGCCAGTTCGTACGCGCACTTGTTTAAAGCATATCTGAATCACCTTTGCCTATAAATGAAAATTGATTTTTTAAACTCTTTTATTTCAGTTTCAATAAGTTAACTGACTCAAATATGAGTTCTGCCAATAGTGCATTCAAAGAAGTGCTCTCAATAGCTGGGGAAGCAGCCAAGTCAAAGCCAGGATTCGTAGGCTTGCTGACCGACAACACCATCACCTTGAAGAACCTTCTCCTTGCCGCTGTCGTTGTTTGTCTGGAGCTGTTGCTGAGCTCGGAGGTCTTTGATTGTCCCCTGGAACATCACACACTTTATGGCGTTACATTCCTCTTGGTCCCAGTCTTTATCGTTTTCATCACCAATGTGTTGTTGATTGGTGAGGTATGGAGAGTGTCCGATAGATTCTTTGTCAAGCGGTATAAACGCCGCGGGAGTTTGGATTTAGGGTGCTTCCAGACGTCACCAAAGCTTTTGTTGGGCCAGCTGTGTGGTTGGTAGCATCCTTTGCAGACGGTACGTACTATGTGTGTGCGGCAGTAGGTCCAGACAACGGCAAAAGAAACCTGACCAACGCCACAGAAATCAAAGAATTAGAAGCGGAATTCGCAGAAGCTAAAACCAAGTCGCATTTATGGGCGTTTCTAGTCTTAGCTCTTATGGTTGTTGTGACCGCTGTCGTGATGACAACAAAGAAGTGCTGTCTCAAGGACAATGTCCTTTTAGAAGGTAAGTTAAAGGTTTAAGCCCGTGTTTAAAGACGTTATGTCACCGCGGGTATGTTTCTGTCTGTGGACCACTGAAAACTCGGCTTAAATCAAGACTGAGAACATTTTTGGCACAAATTGGTCTCTGAACTCCAGAAAAACATTAATTTAATTCTTGAATGACAGCAAAATATAATCGGTTTATAATGGTTCTTACCTGACACGAAGGCTAAACCTGAAAAGCACTACCATCCTTAGCCAAGGCCACTTCTTTTGTAATTTCACTGCATTAGCAAAGTTTTTTCGAGTAAACGTGAGGTTATATTTTGGGTTTTCACCGGTACAAGCATCTCTTGTGACTTTTTAAATTAGGAACAAACAATTGTGATATATAACCTCTCTAATTGAAAGCAGTGGGCAACGAAGGCAAACGGCTCAATGCTGTACGGATATCAAGTGCGGTTTCTTAAGCATAACGGAATTATGAGCGTCGTTAGTTCTTCTTGGATGAAAAGTTAGTAGGCAGGATAATAAATAAGCCATTACAGGGTTCCCAGCGTGAGCCGGCTGGGTGCGTTAATGTACAGCGGTTTTCAGTTGAATGTCGTAAGCCATTCTTGTTTGCTTTGCTTTACTGCTCTGTGATTGCTTGGCAAACTGATTCGCGGCACTTTCTCAACCAGTGAGGTGCAAAACCAAAACCAATCGCAACTTGTACGCGCGTATTTTCCCGCGCTCAATCTTGCTTCGAATTCCGATCTTTCGTTGCGGTGTTTGCGTCTTTTGTGATTGGTCGGAGTAATTACTTTGGTTTTGGTTGGTTTTACGGTTGTCAAGAGTAATTCCAGCCTCGCTTCCAAGAAAATTCAGCTCTAACTTTGTTCTTTAATAATTTTTTCCCAGATGATTACGTCCTTGAGAGGCGAGAGGCTGTTGCCGCGTTGTTGTACTTCCGTCACTTTATTGAACATCCCCACCATCATGGCGATGTGGCAAACGAAGATGAAAACAGACGCAGAGACGCAGAAGCCCCAAATGAAGAAGAAAACCACAGAATAGAAGATGACGAGGTGATAAAAGGCCAGTTCATGGGGAAAGACGAGGAAATCGCTCTTTATCCAGAAGGGATTCCTGAACAACGCGGTAAAAAATGGGTTGAAGAGGAAGCTTTTAAGGGTTGGCCAGGCAATGTTGGCAACTTTTGCTACATAGAAGCGTATGAAAAATTTTTAAAAAAGTATCCTCGAATCACAAATGGACTAGCAAATTACGCATGGGTAGCACGGTCTGAAGCACGGTCTGAAACACAGCCCGAAACACGGCCTGAAGTACGGCCTGACGCACGGCCTGAAGATGACGCGGCTGACGGAAAACAGCAAGAGATGCCGAGAAAACAGTACTCACGAATTCCAAAGTCACAGGCCGAAGCGGTCTCCCTTCTGTAAAGGCTAAGAAGAAATGAGCTGTATTTCACCATGCATTAGCTCTAGTTATAGTTAGAAAGAAACATTGTATGCCACAAGACTCAGATCAATTCTGCTTGTTTATTTGTAGTAAGTGGGGTCGTTTATGCATCAGCTTTATACGGAAAATTTTCCGTAACATTCTCTCTGTCTATTTGGTTTGGCGAGATGTACCACAGTCTAATTTTAAGCCAATACGGGAAATATTTAAGTGGCCGATCCATTATTACCAGGTACCTTAATGTAAGCAAGGCTTTTAATGCTTGTTTCACGCAAATATAAATGTTTTGGTTACTGTATTTTCAGCCATCAAAATACACCTCTTTGTAGGCTCCATCAAAGCGTCTTTCTGAGAATTACCTGAATCTCTCTTGCTGTGTCATTCAGCATATGAACCAAGCATTTGTGCTTAATTTCTTTTTGTTTACCTCTTTTTATACTCAAGGAGACTAAACGACCCACATCGGACATGATGAAAACATTATTTCTACAAAATGGAGAACTGTACTACGTATTTATACTATTGTTATTATTATCTCCAATTTTTGTAATACATTGAATGTCTCCATGTATGTATTTATTATAATTTGTTTTTCTGGCAAATAAGGGGCTGTTTACATGGAGGGAGGGTGCCCCGGCTAACCGAGTTACCCGGCTAATCGAGCTACTGCGGGAGGGCCAACTTTTCACACGTTTCTTTAGAAAACGCATTGAAGCGTTTACATGCTAGACTAGTCCGCCTTCCCGGGGAACCCTGTCTACACCCTGTCTACCCTTCTAGGCGGGCTAGCTTTTTGCCATGTAAACGGTTCTTGTCGGTTATCCCGGCTAGCCGTGATGAGAAGACCGTAAAAGCAGCGATAAATTTTAGGTCAAATTTTAAAGTTAACTGCCCCTAGTGACAACCAGAGTGCAAAATAACGACCCTAGACACTAAAAAGCGGCCGCTAACGGAATGAGCGATCAACAAATTGAACTCACCGTTAAAAAAAAGATTCCTTTGTCCGCCATCTTGTCTGCTGTTCTCACGGCCGATCTAAAAATAGCCCACTGACTATCCCGCTTAGGACTGACATTTGCTCATGTTTATGAACGACAAGTTTTCTTTGGCAAGTTTTGCCTTCACAAGTTTTATTTGCTGGTGTGAACGAATGAAAAAAATTTTCTTTGACAAATAATCACTGTAGCCAGCAATTCAATTACTACAATAAAGTTTGTCAAGTCAAAACTTGCCAAGGAAAACTTGCTCGTCTGTAACCGGCTTTACAGACGAGCAAGTTTTCCTTGACAAGTTTTGACTTGACAAACTTTATTTGCTGGTGTGTAAAGAAAAACTTGTCAAGTTTTTCCTTGACAAGTGCACTTGTTCAAAAACTAGCATGCTAGTTTTTGAACAAGTGCACTTGTCAAGGAAAAAGTTAACACATTGCAGAACTTGCTCGTCTGTACGGATCAACAAGGAAAACTTGTCAAGGAAAAATTGTCGTCCGCTGTGTAATTAAATTGCTTGCTACAGTGAATATTTCTCAAAGAAAACGTGTTCATTCTTTCACACCAGCAAATAAAACTTGTGAAGGCAAAACTTGTCGAAGAAAACTTGTCGTTCATAAACATGAGTAAATTAAAATTGTCAAAGACACTTGTCAAAGAAAACTTGCTCGTCTGTAACCAGCTTTAGACCCCTATCAACATATCTCCCTCTAAAATTACAAAATTGCTTTACACCTTAACCATTGAGAACAATAATGATAAAACTTATGAAAAATAGTTCTAAAAGAAGAAGAAAAAGGGGAACGAAACAAAGAAACTCGAGATATGTGCCACCAGTAAAAATCGATCCCGGTTTACATGCGTCGGAGGCAAGACCAATATTCGCTAGACCACAGACGTTCATCATGATATAATTGCATTAAAATAGTGTACTCGTTCCAAAAAAACTAAGCACATTTGTTTTCGCTTCTATGGATAAGGAAACGCTTATCGAACGATGTAGGATTTTTTCGCATAAACGTTAATGGAGTCTCGGTGAAATGTGAGGAGAAAAATAATCAGCAGAGTGAAACTGTACGTCAGTCCAGGGTCATTTGAAACATAAGAAAGGAACGACTCTGCAGTTTCAAGTCGGGCAAATAAAAACTAATCGCTTTATATCATTCAAAAACTAATGTCCAGAAATTCAGATATTGTGGAAAAATAAACTACCTGTCAAAGTCTCAGAGATGTATGATATCCCGTACTGCAGCTGAGTTATTCAACAGAATGTACCTCTCAATGGAGCGGACACAAGGGAAACACCGCAGTCTAATCCAAAACATCTGGAGTTAAATTTGAATCATATTAAAAGCTTTCTTCTCGTAGTTGAACTTGCAAACATTCGTATAGACACTTCTCTTAACATATTAGTTGTTCAGACTTCAAGGACACGAGGTGAATCGACGTTTTCCAATACGTGACAACAGGCATCATTCTTGCTGTTGTGAGTTGTTAATTTTAGTTAGCGCTTGCGCAGAAACGCCAGAAGTGAGCTTTGTGGATGAAACTCGACGACAAAGAAGAATAAAAAGAAGAACGGAGGGTATTTTTAACCTCGGTGAAAGTGGTGGATATTTTCCTCGCCGCTTCGCGGCTCGGTAAATATCCACCATTGTTATATACCTACACTTTCACTCAACAAAACAAGTACTGCGATTGGTTGATTCTTGGTCACGTGCCCCTGACCAAATTCAAATGTATCCCGACCGGGATACAATTCCGCAATTGTTGCCCGCGCGTCGAATACAGCAGCACGTGATTAGTGCATGACTAAAAAGTGGCATGATCTTCAGCACGTGCTCACGTCAGCTTGATTGACGAGGCGGACCTGAGAACACTGCCAGTTTTCAGTTTTATAAACCAACGATAATACAAACGTTATGGAACCCGAGACTAAAAGAAAACGTTTTTTCTCAAGTATCAGCCGAAGAAATTCAGCATCTAATAGGAGGAAAAGATTCGGAAAATACAAGAAAAGCATGTTCTACTTTTTCAGGTACTTTTAAACGTTTGTAAATTATTCATTCAGCAGGCAAGTGAATAAAGACGTGTTTTTGTAATGCCGTCTTTGTTTGTTTGTCAGTTTATTTCGCTGTGATTGTTGAAGGGAAAGTCACGGTATATAACAAAGCACTTAATGTATGATCCCTCGGGAAACTAGTTAGTTTTGTTTTCCCTCTAGTCCTGATGTTTCCCTCCACTTCGTCTCGGGAAACATCAGGACTCTCGTGAAAACAAAACTAACTGTTTCCCTCGGGACCATACATTAAGTGTATACCATTCACCTCCACTTCAGTGAATAATTGTTAACTATTCCAGGACTTGTGACCTGCATTATACAGACAGAGGGTGATGAAATTTGTATTGGTGTCACTATCTCAATTTTGATTGGCTAATTACTGCTGGCAGTATTTTCGTTAAGTCATAAAGGTCAAAAACTGGAAATAAAGGCGAAATGTTATTCAGGGCACTGATGTAAAGAATTATTTTAGTGTTAGGCGTACTTAAAATAAAATTGAATCGAAAAAACCAAACTAAGGTTGGTAATTAGGCCGGAGAGAAGCAAAGGCCTTCTTTGATAATGGCTTTCACAAGCTATTGTTGACCGATGGCGTGAGACGCTTTTTTGGTTGTTATTTTATACACATGCTGCTTTTAAGTATTTGGCCATGGGTTATATAGCTTAAATAATATGAAACTGAATGTGACGTACATTGTAATTTAATTATTAAGAGATGAGCAAAAATCAAACTGTTGTAACTAACACACGGACAGTAAACTGATGAAATATGTGACTGATCATCGCAGTTATGAACACTACTTCAGCAGTACTGAAAATAAAGCCTGAAAAAAAAATTCAGGCTTGTACGGGATTCGAACCCACGGCCTCTGCGATACCGGTGCAGCGCTCTACCGACTGAGCTAACAAGCCATCTGGGAGCTGGTCGTTTTGTTGGTTCGTAATATACCCGTGAGTGATGCATATGTGAGAATGAATATATGAAAATCATATATTTGAACTGCGGATTAATGATTAAATATGTGACTGATCATCGCAGTTATGAACACTACTTAAGCAGTAGTGAAAATAAAGCCTGAAAAAAATTCAGGCTTGTACGGGATTCAAACCCACGACCTCTGCGATACCGGTGCAGCGCTCTACCGATTAAGCTAACAAGCCATCTGGGAGCTGGCTTTACTTTCACTACTATACTGCTTAAGTAGTGTTCATAACTGCGATGATCAGTCACATAAAGATTTTCATTAGTGAATGCTGCTATAAACGTAACCTAAGGTAGTGGTTGTTCAGTTAGTTTTCAATAGACGGGCCCATGGGCAGCTTTACAGACTTATACCACTAGTTGTTGAATAGATTTTTCTATTCCGTTTAAATTCATAACCCTTGCGTCATTTCAGTGAATGAAAGTGCGTTTTGCTATAAGCTGAACACCAACTACTCAGAACATTTTCTCAGGGCTACTGGAAAATTTTTAAACATGATGCCAACACTAAACACTACCATTGAAGGATGAGCTGACTTGTCCACATATTTCCCACATTTGTATTCATTGGATTCGCGAAAATTCATCTCGGGGTGCTCGCCGCGCCTTTTCATAGTGCCAGCATTCATTGGATGAACAAAACCAAAGTACGATATACATCACTGAAAACATTTGACAAACGTCCATTAGAAATCGTCGACGATCACCATTCTTCACTAAATACTCAATTTAAATGTCGTACTCAATGAACGGATTCAGGAAAATTGTACGACCCCGAAAACTTTCATCTTTCGAGCCTATAAAATATCAACTCAATTATAACATGGCAGGTCTTAGCCCTACCACCCACTCACCCTTAGTGGTTCCTGAGAGGTTCATATTTGAATATTTGTTTTGGTAGATTAAAAAAAAAAAGAAAATCTTATTTAAGTAAAAAATAAAACTAAAAATGCCCAACGAAGAAAGTGAACAATGAAATAATTATCTTGCTATGCGTGACTTAACAAAATAATATGAATAATCATTAACAATTATTCACCAAAGTGGAAGTGAATAGTGGTGGATATTTACCTCGCCGCGCAGCGGCAAGGTAAATATCCACCACTTTCACCGACACTATATACTTTTAGTTTTGATATACCACACAACCTGAATAATTAGCGGACCAAAACATTACTTTATGTGAATTTGGAAATGTTGGTTTTTGAGGAGAGGAAAAAACCGGAGTACCCGGAAGAAACCTCTTGGAGCAGAGAAGAGAACCAACAACAAACTCAACCCACATGTGACGCCGAGACCGGGAATCGAACCCGGGACACATTGGTGGGAGGCGAGTGGCCTGAGCACAACGCAAACTGTGCCCCGATCGGTCGGCTCAGTTGGTAGACCACCGGACTACCATGCGGAGTACCGTGCGGGAGGTTACGGGGGCCAAACCAATACCCAGGGTCTTAAAAGACTTTAAATACTTGAGGAGAAAGTGCAGCCTTTCTATTTCATCTGCAAACGGTTAGACTCTCTACTCTTGTCGGATAAGGGCAATAAAACGTAGATCCCGTTTCACAACATTTGTTCCTAATAATCTGTGGAACATTTAAGAACCCACACCATGTTCGAAAGGAATAGGGGACGTAGTTCTCGGTATGGTGGTCTATCCGGCTCTATCCCTCATCTATCTTCACTTGGATGTGTGGGTTGGGTGGGTTGGGTGGGTTGGTGAGATCAAATACGGACTGATAGCGGCTGCTATTGGCGCCTTTACAGTCTGACGTCCGATCTCACAACATATAAAAGAATTGTAAACCATGAAACTTTGAGATATGTGCGGCATATAAATTCGTTACCAGTACCATTAACAGGTATAGTTAACACGGATGTTGATGATCTTGGCATTCTACTTGTGCATATTAATAAGCATGCAAATATGCGCGTGAGGCTTCGCACGAACACAAATAGACAAAACACTTCGAGCTACTTCAAACATTGTACTTGAAACGTACTCGTGTGTGAGCCAGTGGCGTTGCACTCGACTGGTCGTACTTAGTCGCCTTGAAAATATCGAGACTTCAAAGCGCCGAAGTGCGGTTTCAAGGAAGGCTGAAACCATCCTTGAGAACGATCTTATCCAATCAGAGCACCAGTAGTTATTACTAATTACGCGAGTGTCAATCATTTGTATCCCAAAATATCTGAAAGGTGGCATGGGAAGGAAACTTCATTGTCTGTTTGTTTTCGCTTTGTTACAGTTTTCAAGTACACTTCAACTCAATTTACATGTAATTGAAGTGCACCAAGGGCGTAGCGAAGGAGGTTCCTGGGGTCCCCCCCCCCCCCACCCCCCCATTTTAAGCTTTCTTTTAAGGAAACAACCTACAATATTCAGTTGGCAATCTGGTTAGCACCCTCTGTTTGACACAGTCTGTTTGACACAGGGTGACCTCCCCCCCTCCCTTAAAGTGCCCCTAACCCCAAAGGGACGGTAAGGACTAGGGACGGTAAGTGAGGTCGAATTGCTTGAATTGTTTTCATTTAATGGCTTTTCTCGCCAACAATTGAAGCCGAAAATATAACCAAAAAAAAGACGCTGAAAACATCCTGCTGACTTAAAATATAAGTATAAGCAAGAATACACAACAGACAGGGAATAAACTTAATACTTTGGTTCTTATTACAAGACCACTGCACTGTGCGTACACCTCAATTCAAAATCTCACGCAAAGCACCTTCATTTTCAGACGTAACAAAGATAGGACAGCGTTGAACTTATAAGGAGAGCCAGCCAGGAAGGTGCGAGACACATTAATTACAACAAAAATGCAGAAAATTCAGAAAGATGCAAGGAACGTATAACAAAAATGCAAGCTATCAAACTTAGACTTAAAGCAAAAACAATACAAGTTCTTTAGCGGCTTTGATGCCATAATTTAGCTGAGGTTTGTACCTCATTCAATAATTAGTAGAGATTCCAAGAAACATAACTGCATGGTTGTAATTATTGTTGCGAGCAGTAATTGCTACGTTATTTAAAATAGTTTCATGAACTTATGACGTAAAATTGGCTACATCGACTTTGTTGTTAAAAGACACAGGTAGATTACCAAGAAAAAACAAACTCGCA
This sequence comes from Pachyseris speciosa, assembly GCA_016490735.1. Taxonomy (NCBI): domain Eukaryota; kingdom Metazoa; phylum Cnidaria; class Anthozoa; order Scleractinia; family Pachyseridae; genus Pachyseris; species Pachyseris speciosa. The sequence continues at coordinate 671,417 of JAEMWC010000067.1, forward strand.
ACCATGCAAGTTTTGAAACATGCTGTGTTATATTTAACAATTGGTTCATGCGTCAGCGTGCGTTCATCGAGATACGAAGCTCGCGGGAAGTTTGGAGAACACGAAAGATGCGTAAGAGTTGCTCGAGGCGTAGCCGAGAGCAACTCTAGCTTCTTGAGTGCTCTCCAAACTTCCTAAGTGCTTCATATCTCGATGAACGCACAACTGACGCATGAACCAATTGTTATATAACATTTTCAACGCGGTAGTTTAAATATTGTGTAAAGGGAAATTCCGTCTGCTTCGTCATCAGCGTGCACAATAGGAATATGAAGCACGCTCGCGCAATTGAATTTGACTACACGTATTTACCTGCTATGTTATAATTTCGGATTGCATGTCAATGTTTACAAGTTTAAAACCTTTGAGCATAATCCTATATTTGCGACCTAAACGTTTAGAGTTGTTCCTAAAAGCAAAATACATATACGATCTAACCAACAACAACTTCATTAATTTTATACCTAAAAATTCACAAAACGCTTGAGCCCGCAGGTAGCTTATATTAGTAGCTATTCGAGGCGGGCTCCAGAGAAAAAAAGAGAAAAACGAATAAATACAAAAGTTCCAGACATAAATACCTAGACGCTCTCTAGTGTTTAGAATAGTGATCATAAATGGTATAAATGAAATGTTGTATATAGTACAAGATGGCGAAGTGGTGTTGAGTTGTTTACTGATCATTGAAACTTTCGGACGCATTGAATAATTTGAGGTACTTCAAAACAGTCATTCTCAATTTCAAGGATTTTAAGAAGAACTTTCTTTAATTCGGATTTTAATTGAATTTTATTTAGTTCTTTTGGAGACAGTGGGAGACTGTTCCAGATTTGAACACCAGATCTTGAGAAAGATCTTCTCATTTTGTTAGGTCTCATACTTTGCATGTAGATATCCTGGTTAGTTGCGGACCTACTAGTTCGACATTGGTGAGTGTGAGTCACTTTTTGAAACCAACTGACGATATTTTCTAGCACAAAATTGTTGTGTACATCATACCGGATTTGTTGACAAGTTTGGTGAAAATACAAAAATGATATGGGGAGTTGTTTTGTTTCTAGAAACAACGTTAAAGCATGCTCTCTTGGTTAAGTGAAGAAGATCAGGCGATGAATTCGTTTTTGTCATACCAACAATTTATCGAGATACGATTTGTGGCACACTGGTCCCAAGCACAGATACCACAGTGCAGAAATGGTGAGAAGAGTGAATAGCATATAGTAAGCAATACATGTCGTGGTACTAAGTGCCGAAGATTAGCAATAATATTAATAAGTAATGTTTTGCTGATTTTCTGACATAGATAGTCTATATTAACAAGTATAGTTAACACGGTTATTGACGATCTTGGCATTCTGCTTGTGCATATTAATAAGCTTGCAAATACGCGCGTGAAGCTTGGCACGAACACAAATAGACAAAACACTTCAAACATCGTACTTGAAACGTACTTGTGTGTGAGCCAGTGGCGTTGCACTCGACTGGTCGTTCTTGGTCGCCTTGAAAATATCGAGACTTCAAAGCGCCGAAGTGCGGTTTCAAGGGAGGCTGAAACCATCCTTGAGAACGATCTTATCCAATCAGAGCACCAGTAGTTATTACTAACTACGCGAGTGTCAATCATTTGTATCCCAAAATATATGAAAGGTGGGAAGGAAACTTCATTGTCAGTTTGTTTTCGCTTTGTTACAGTTTTCAAGTACACTTCAACTCAATTTACATTTAATTGAAGTACACTTTAGTTTTTAGGCTGGTGATATATAAGACAACAGACATACGATCTGTTTTAGTATTCGGTTATAGACTGAGTTGAATTGCAATCTGCTGAAGAGTTTGTGGAGATTATTCTCTTAGCTACGGACGGTAAGTGAGGTCGAATTGCTTGAATTGTTTTAATTTAATGGCTTTTCCCGCCATCAATTGAAGCCGAAAATATAACAAAAAAACTGACGCTGAAAACATCTTGCTGACTCTCTACTCTTGTCGGATAAGGGCAATAAAACGTAGATCCCGTTTCACAACACTTGTTCCTAATAATCTGTGGAACGTTTAAGAACCCACACCATGTTCGAAAGGAATAGGGGACGTAGTTTCCGGTGTGGTGGTGGTCTACCTCTATCCCTCATCAGTATCTTTCACTTCGATGTGTTTGTTGGGTCTGTGGGTGAGATCAAATATGGACTGATGGCGGCTGCTAACAGCGCCTTTACAGGCTGACGTCCGATCTCATAACATATAGAAGAATTGTAAACCATGAAACTTTGTGATATGTGTGGCATATAAATCCGTTACCATTGCCATAAACAAACATAGTTAACAGGGATATTGACGATCTTGGCATTCTGCTTGTGCATATTAGCAGACATGTAACGGAGGTTGATAATTCGTTCAAAGACTTTCTTACTGAAACTGATGAAAATTTCATTTTTGAAAAAACAACAACTGCACAAGTTTTTTCACTCCTATCAAAACTTTGCCAGTCAAAGGCAACTGGATTAGATAACATTTCGTCGAAATTATTGAGGCAATGCCCTGACTTACTCTCTGAATCTCTTACTGTAATATTCAATCAATCCTTGATAACTGGCATCTTCCCTGATGAATGGAAATCTGCTAGAGTCACTCCATTGTACAAAAACTCTGGGAAGCGTAATGAGCCGACAAATTATCGACCAATATCTGTAATCCCAGTAGTAGCCAAAGTTTTTGAGCGAATAATTTATGACCAGGTATATCACTATCCAAGTAAGAATAGTCTTCTGACACGTCACCAATCAGGTTTCCGTTCTCTACATTCTACGGTTACCGTTACGGCACTGCTTGAGGCTACCGATAGTTGGGCTATGAATTTCGATCGTGGACTCATCAACGCTGTTGTCTTTTTAGACCTGAAAAAGGCCTTTGATACAGTTGACCACGAGATTTTGTTACGTAAATTGCAATATTGTGGGATACGTCAGTCCAGTTACAAATGGTTTGCCTCTTACTTAGATAACTGTACTCAAATTTGTCAAATTAATTGTTGTAAATCAACCCCGAAATCTTTGAAATGTGGCGTTCCCCAAGGAACAATCCCAGGACTGCTACTTTTTCTATTATATATCAATGACTTACCAAATTGCTTACAATTTTCACAACCAAGAATGTACTCTGATGATACCAGCTTGACGTTTGCTAGTGCCGACGTTCTTGATGTAAATGATTGTCTTAATTATGATCTAAACAAAGTGTACACTTGGTTATCAGTTAACAAGCTTACCTTGAACCTGACAAAAAACCGAGTTTATGCTAATTGCATCCAGACAGAAGTTATCGAATCTTTCAGATTGTCCCTCTCTAACTATAAATATCATGACCGTGGAGCAGAAAGCATCAACTAAATCTCTTGGGGTCTGCATCGATCAAACTTTAAATTGGGAAAGTCATATAGAAAATATCTGCAAAAAGATTGCTTCTGCCATTGGTGCAATAAAGCCCATACGACATAAAATCCCTTTTAATATTGTAGTCAATGTTTATAATAGCCTTGTTCAGCCTCACTTCGATTATTGTAGTGAGGTGTGGGGAAACTGTGACAAAGGCCTTTCTGATAGACTTCAAAAGCTTCAAAATCGGGCAGTTCGCATTTTGATGAAAGCTTCTTATGACAGTAACTTGAATGAATTGTTCCGGGCACTATGGTGGCGAGAACTCTGGCATCAAAGATTAGAAAAGAAATCTATTATGTTGTACAAAATCTTACATGACATGACGCCTGAATATTTAAGATCTAGTTTTGTTTTTCGCGATAGTGTGAATTCTTATCATTTGAGGAATACTGAAAACGCACTAGCTCTTCCAAAACCCCGCACTGATTACCTAAAGAGAAGTCTTTCATACAGTGGAGCTCAGTTGTGGAACAGTTTACCCCTGGAATTAAGACAAGCGACTTCCTTGAGAGATTTTAAGAATAAATTGAGTCGCCACAGTTTTAAGTAAGTAGTTTTAAGTAAGTAGTTGAAGTAAGATTTTAAACACGGCCTCCAAGAAAAGCAGCCTTTATTGTTTTTTATTGTTTTTTTTTTTTTTGGATTCTCTTGTGATTGTAATTAAGTAGATAGAGAGTTAGTTGATAATAATTAATTAAGCTGATGGAAATACCGTGTATATATAAAGTTATCTTATCTTATCTTATCTTATTAATAAGCATGCAAATACGCGCGTGAAGCTTGGCACGAACGCAAAAAGACAAAACACTTCAAACATCACACTTGAAACGTACTTGTGTGTGAGCCAGTGGCGTTGCACTCGACTGGTCGTACTTGGTCGCCTTGAAAATATCGAGACTTCAAAGCGCCGAAGTGCGGTTTCAAGGAAGGCTGAAACCATCCTTGAGAACGATCTTATCCAATCAGAGCACCAGTAGTTATTACTTATTACGCGAGTGTCAATCATTTGTATCCTAAAATATATGAAAGGCGGCATGGGAAGGAAACTTCATTGTCAGTTTGTTTTCGCTTTGTTACAGTTTTCAAGTACACTTCAACTCAACTTGCATGTAATTGAAGTGCACTTTAGTTTCTAGGCAGGTGATATCATATAAGACAACAGACATACGATCTGTTTTAGTATTCGGTTATAGACTGAGTTGAATTGCAATCTGCTGAAGAATTTGTGGAGATTATTCTCTTAGCTAAGGACGGTAAGTGAGGTCGAATTGCCTGAATTGTTTTAATTTAATGGCTTTTCCCGCCAACAATTGAAGCCGAAAATATAGCAAAAAAAGACGCTGAACTTAAAATATAAGTATAAGCAAGAATACACAACAAACAGGGAATAGGCGTAATACTTCGGTTCTAATTACAAGACCGTTGCACTGTGCGTCAGCGTACACCTTAATTCAAAATCTCACGCAACGCCCTTGCATTTTCAAACGTAACAAAGATGGTACAGTGTTCAACCTATAAGGAGAGCCAGCTAGGAAGGTGCGAGACACATTAATTATAACAAGAATGCAGAAAAATTCAGAAAGATGCAAAGAAAGTATAAAAAAAAAATGCAAGCTACCAAAATTAAACTTAATGATAAAACAATACAAGTTCTTAAGCGGCTTTGATGCCATAATTTAGCTAAGGTTTGCACCTCTTAATTATAGTAGAGATTCCAAGAAACCAAACTGCATGGTTACAATTATTGTTGCAAGCAATAATTGCTACGTTATTTCAAATAGTTTGATGAACTTGTGATGAAAAATTGGCTACGTCGGCTTTGTTGTTAAAACACACAGGTAGATCATTCAGAGAAAACAAAAACTTAATGCCTCGCAACCATGCAAGTGTTGAAACATTGCAGAATGATGATCAAAACCGTGTTATTTTTTTGATGGCATGTCAATGTTATAAAAATAATTTTACAAGTTTAAAAGCTTTGAGCATAATCCTATATTTGCGACCTAAACGTTTAGAGTTGTTCCTAAAAACAAAATACATAAACAATCTAAACAACAACAACTTCATTAATTTTATTCCTAAAATACACAAAATCATGAGCCCGCAGGTAGCTTATATTAGTAGCTATTCGAGGCGGGCTCCAGAGAAAAAAGGTAAAAACGAATAAATACAAAAGTTCCAGACATAAATATCTAGACGCTCTCTAGTGTTTAGAATAGTGATCATAACAGGTATATAGTAATGAAATGTTGTATATAGTACAAGATGGCAAAGTCATGGTGTTAAGTTATTTACTTATTATTGAAACTTTCGGACGCATTGAATAATTTGAGGTACTTCAAAACAGTCATTTTCAATTTCAAGGAATTTAAGGAGAACTTTCTTTAATTCGGATTTAAAGTGAATTTTGTTTAGTTCGTTTGGAGACAGTGGTAGACTGTTCCAGATTTGAACACCAGATCTTGAGAAAGATCATCATCATCACATTATTTACCCTCGGATTTTAGAGTAGCTTGTGCAGCTAATATCTCCGAGCATTTAATCATCAGAGAGATAGACCATCACACCGGGAACTACGTCCCCTACTCTTTTCGAACAGTGTGTGGGTTCTTTTACGTCCCACAGAATCAATTATGAAGAATTGTGAGACGGGGCCTACGGTTTATCGTCCTTATCCGAGAAGACTAGAAAGTCTAACCATTTGCAGATGTTATTACAAAGGCAGCACTATCTCCTCAATTATTTAAAGACCCTGAGTGTTGGTCCGGCCGGGGTTTGAACCACCGACCTCCCGCACGCTAGTCCGGTGCTCTACCACTGAGCTAACCGGTCGGCGGTTAGATCTTCTCATTTTGTCAGTTTTCATACTTTACATATATATTTTGGTTAGTTGCGGGCCTAGTTCGATATTGGTGAGTGTGAGTCACTTTGTGATACAGACTGAAGGTATTTTCTGGCACTAAATTGTTGTGTACATCATACATTAGTTGACTAATTTGGTGAAAATACGAAAATGATATGGGGAGTTGTTTGGTTTGTGGAAACAACGGTAAAGCTGGTTTGTAGAAACAACGGTAAAGCATGCTCTCTTGGTTGAGTGAAGAATATCAGGCGATGAGCTCGTTTTTGCTGTACAAACAATTTATCGAGATACGTTTTGGCGCACTGTTCCCAAGCACAGATACCACAGTGCAGATATGGTAAGAAGAGTGAATAGTATATAGTAAGCAATACATGTCGTGATAATAAGTGCCGAAGATTAGCAATAATTCCTAATGTTTTACTGAATTTCTGACATAGATAATCTAGATATTTCCATCGGATAGATCAGAGTCTAAAATTATTCCTAAGTATTTAATATAGTGCTTCATTTCTAGTATTTTTTTTTATAATTTAAAGTATTATCGCGTATTATAATGATTGGCTGAAAACGAAGAGCTTTTTGGCGTGGGTGAAAGATTATATAATTGGATTTATCTGCATTTAGAGCAAGTTTATTATGCGCCAACCACATATAGATTTACTTTGGACATTTCGAGGTGTACTTTCGCTTTGAGTTTATTAAGATCATTGTTGGCATAGATTATGCTTGTGTCATCAGTAAAAAGATAAAACTGAAATTTTGATGATGTTTTGTACAAATCGTTAATATACAGATGAGACTTCAATTAATATACTGGATGAGACTTAAATTTAGTCAACGATGCCGATCAGTAATTTTAATTACTGATCGGCATTGTTGATTATTACGTGGCACTAAAATCTCAGAAACTTCTTCTTTGTAATCATATTAAACAAAAGAAAATCAAGATTAAAGGTACATAATCCAATGCAGCAGCAGCTTTTTGCGCAAACTTCGACGTCGCGACTGATTCAGAACGAGACCGTCCTGTAGGCCTTTAGAATGGATGTGTTGGTCAATGTTACAGTAACACTAAATTTGAATCAGTTTCCACAGAGAGAACCTTTTCTACGAACAAATAAATGCAAACAATCAGTATACCATTAATGAGCCATATGTTAGGTGTTTCGTTTTCAAGCTTCAAATTTCTGAATTTTGAGGGTCGATTCCGCTGCAAATCGCGCTATAGAAATGAGCAGGGGAAAGTGGAACAAATTGCAAGAAGTGGAGTCGAAGTTCGTTGCCAATGTAAACTTTTAACTTTAATAGGGATTTTTGTCTTAAAAACTTCAAGACAAAGTTGCGTGAATTTTGGTGTTGTCGGAGGACCATTTTGGTTTTGAAAGAGAATAAACAGTCATATTAAGTAAAAATTGGGAGTTTCGGTCAGTTTCCAGGGTGATGAAATCTGAAAAACTTATCAGTTTGCAATAAAAGTGCTTCATTTCAACCATAGTCAGGGATTTGGGAAAGTTGCAGGTTTTCAAAGCATTGGTCTTCTAGGACCAAATTTTGGTGAGCGGTAGAAAAAGAGTTAAGATCCAACAAAGTGGACCTTTTAGCGCAGGGACTGTGTCGAGGGCGCCGTGTTCGTGGCTGGAAAAATACGTTTGAGTTCGCGGGATAAAGCTACGACAGTTCAATCATTAAAGGTGAAGAATTTGTTTTGCTCAGTTTTGAAGAAGACAGCTCAAACAACTTCTGGGTTTCAAGACGAATTTAAAAATTGTATTGAGTCAAGTGGCAAAATTTCCATTGTCTCTGCAATCCTTCAACTGAAATGTTTTGACGTGCTTGTATGGTAATTCCAAATTTTTGTTTTTGTTTTATCTACACCCAGCTCCTCTTGAGCATTATTTTTCTTGGTCGTGTAGGTTTGCTGCAATGATCCAACCAACAATACCTACTGCATTGATACATGGAGAATGTACTAGAAAAAGTAAATATACCTCAAATATAATACAATGAACAACTCATATATATTATGCCTTCCATAATTGATGTTAACCTTCTTTCGGTATTCATGAAAACTCAAATCTTTTAAGTCATGAATTTGAACAACTCTGAGTTATAGTACTGACACTTGATTAATTTATCCTGATGCATGTTTTTTAAAACTTGCAACCCAAACCAACTGAGATAAATGTCATATCATAACAAAGTAAACTGAGCCCTAAACCACCGACTGGGAACTCAAAATTGCATTCTAATAGTGTGACGGTGACAGAAATGTGTGCGCATATTTCGGGGTTAGTTTTTCCAGAATCTTCGTCAATCATCAAGTTACAGACAAAACACTTAGACACTTCAAGTGGACTTGAGACATACTTGTGTGTGAGCCAGTGGCTTTGCACTTGGCTGGTCGTACTTAGTCGCATTGGAAACATCGAGACGTCAAAGCGCCGAAGTGCGGTTTCATGGAAGGCTGAAACAATCCTTAAGAACGGTCTTATCCAATCAGAACGCCAGTAGTTAATTACCCGTGTGACAATCATTTGTGTTTCAAAATATCTGTATAGTGGAAAGGAAACGACATTGTCAGCATGATTTCGCTTTGTTACAGTTTTCAAGTTCAGTTGAACTCAAGTACAATATTAATTGAGGTACATTTTACTGTCCAATGTGGGCCCTCCTCTTAAGCCTACAGACTTGCGATCTGATTTGGTGTTCGATTATAAACTAAGTTGAAGAGTTTTTGGAGATAACTCTTTTAGTTAAGGACGGTAAGTGATGGTGAAAGAAACAGCGTGATTTATTTCTCTCCCAAAAGACAGAAAACAACTCTCCTCGAAATGCCCCGGGCACAAAAAGGAACCGAGTACGTTTGGGTTTTTATTAAGAAGAGAGGTTTTTATTAAGAAGAGAGAAGATAGAAGTTCTTCCTGTATATACGAAGTGGACGTTGATTTCTTTATATGGCATCGGTTTTTGATCGATTTCTCAGGCTCGATTCGAGCTGTTGTTGAAGAATTGAACCTTACGACGTCGTCCAACTAAATGTAATCAAAGGGCTCTCTGAGGCAAGTCGTGAATGTGACATCTCTCCTGAGACTAGCTAGAGGTTGAGTCAGTCTTGTCGGGACATATCCACTGAAAATTTCAGACGACAGCCTAATTTATTCAACTATAAAGCTGAAAAACAAAAGGCCACCTCCGAAAATAATTCGCAAAAGGCATTACAGAAATTTAGACGAATGTGAAGTCCGGAAACACATTCGTGCAGCTCCCTTCCACATCGCGTATATTTATGACGACCTTGATGATTAACTATGGGTTTGGCAACAACTTTTTACAGATATATGTGATGAACATGCTCCATGGAAGTCTGGAAAGGAATGGGCGAGAGAACGCCTAGCAAATACAAAATAACCCTGATTTTAGCGCAAAAAAAGAACCCTGGTTGGAATTTACTTGTTTTCACGCCGTATCGTGTGAAAGCTTCCCGCCGATGCGACAATCCAGGATAACGGAAATATCCACAAACGACGGTAAAATCTAACTTGTGGAATAACCTTTTTTGTCCGTTATTTTGCGTTGCTATTCCGTTCAAAGTTCTGTTCATATTAAAGTTACACGTGCTTCGCCGCACATTTTTTATCGTGAGCAAAATTTTTGTGGATTCAGAGAGAGAGACCGAGTGCGATGTGGAGCGTGCCACCCATCCTTTGTGTAGCAACCTCATGCCATTATTGTAATGTACGATCTCGTGCATATTTCAGTGTTGTTATGGTGCATCTGGTAGTATTAGCTTGGCGTTCTCGGCGAGTCTCTTACGGTGACGTCACCGCTGACAGTTGGGTTTGACCGAGCCGAGAACGCCTGGGGACTAGGCTGCGTTTAGCAATGAATCAAAGAAATAAACTGTTTAAAGCTGCCGTTACTTCGAAGTGTACGAAATTGTGGTCAGTTATAAGAAAGCAAGGAATAACGTTATGTCTGAACTGAGATGTGCCAAAGCCATATATGTTTCCAAAATGTTTGATTAAGTTAAACCTTTGAGTGCCTACTGGAAGCTTTTAAAAAACGCAACTAATTCAAAGGCAAGTAAACCCATTGGTCCCTTGAGAAAGCCTGACGGCGCTCTAGCGTTTACTAATAATGAAAATGCAGGGTTGATGAACTCGTTTTTTGCTGCCTTTGCCATCGCAGACAGCTTACCGACACCACCTGCCGACACCACCCGCCGAGGCGAGAACTGATTAGACACGAAAGTCAAATCAAATCACAGTCATTGTTCACCCAATTTAAAGTTTCCTACTAGGGAGGATGTAAGAACATCAAAGCGCTAAAGGCTGATAAGTCACCGGGCCCAGACGACCTTCCACCCAAATTGCTAAACTCGCAGGAGAAGACATCACACCTCCTCTGCATAGGCTATTCCTTACTAGTATTGAATCAGAGTCTCTCTATCCAAGTTGGAAAACAGCCAAGCTCACACCAATCCTTAAAAAAGACGACAAGACGGAAGTTGGAAATTATAGACCTATATCGTTGCTCAGCATCCCTAGTAAAATCTTAGAATCACAGGTAAGCGACTCTCTAGTACATCACATTTTTACGGAACACAGGTTAGCCTCAGAGAGACAATGGGCTTACCGACCGGCGTATTCGACTGAACTACTGCTAGTTCACCTTACTGAAATATGGAGAAAATCAATCAATCAAATCAATCAAAATCTTTATTTAAACACGGTAAAATTCATCAGGTGAATTAC
>JAEMWC010000067.1:685000-762500 GCA_016490735.1 Pachyseris speciosa
TTTTTGTATAAAGCCCAGTCTAAAGGATCGTTAGACTTTGCAGCTTTCTGTTTGGCAACATCGCGATCGCGCATACCTTTCCGCAGGTCTGATGTGATCCAAGGGACCTTGCCCGACCTAACACGTTTTGTTTTGATTGGAGCATGACTGTTCACAATAATCAGAAATTTAGCTTTCCAGTCAGCCCACAAAACGTTCGGGTCATCACTGGTACAGGACCAATCCTGTCGAGAAATGTCACTGCGAAAGTTCTCCCTGTTAAAATTACAAAAATTTCTGAAAGTTTTAGTGTAATGCCCTTTGAAAGCAAACTCCGGTGATAGTTAACGATAAACATAAATAAGGCTGTGATCACTGATGCCAACATGCAAAACTCCTGAACAGACTACCCTGTTAATGCAGTTTGTAAATATTACATCAATTAACGACGATGATGATTCAGTAATACGAGTTGGCTCAGTTATAAGTTGCTGTAGCCCATATATATCTGAAATTTCACAAAGTAAGCTTGTATTGGAGTCGAACTGGGTAGAGGTCAGATTGCAATTCAAGTCACCCATCAGATAGTACTCAAGACCGAGAGAATCCAATTTTCCGACGAGGGTCTCATAGTGCGAGAAAATTTCGACTGAAGAGCAGGGAGGCCTATACCAAGTCACCACGAGAAATGGCTTAGAGCATGGTTTATGAATTTCTAAACATAAATTCTCAAGATCATTTAAGTGCAAGTCACTGCGTATTACAAAGTTAATAAAAGTTTTAATATAAAAACATACACCGCCACCATTCCTGTTTCTGTCCCTTCGAGTAATTTCGTAACCAGGGATGTATAGCTCACAATTTTTGATAGAATCATCAAGTTTAAATTCATTAATTGCAAGGACATCGACTGGGTTATCAGCTAGAAAAATTCTGAGATCATCGATATGTTTTATTAAACTATTCACGTTCAAGGACGCTATTTTAAAACCGCGTTTTTCAACAAATACGAGGTTCCAGGAGCCGCTGTTGTACGTATGCTCAAGTCATGACTAGTATTGCTTTGAGAAATTCACGGCGGCTTTACTGACACAGGGGATTCGGCATTCAAGGGAACAGGAGATCAATTATTCTTTAAAAAGTTTACAAAATTTCTATGTAACAAGTCATTACCTTCCTTATTCAAATGTAATCCGCCTTTGTTGAGTCCGTTCAAGGTAATATTAGCGTGACTTATCACTTTCCATCCATTTTGCCTACAAAACTGCCTTAGCCGACGGTTAATAGTTTTCACCCCATCACAATGAGCATCATTCCGAGTTGTTACTTCGGATAAGACAATTTCGGCGTCACAGGAACTCTCAATCTCCCTCGCCAGATCGACAATTGCATCTGCAACCATATTGGGCTCACTAGATCGCAGGTTATTCGTTCCAATGTGCAGGCAGATTTGGTCTGGAGATTTTTCAATTGTTGGAATGATATGAGACTTCATATCGTGTACAGTTGCCCCAGAGAAAAGCTTCACAACTACTCGGTGCCCCACATCTCTGCCCAGCTTTCTTCCTTGCAAATTTTTGATGATAGAGTCACCTACAACTACCGTGATACGATCATTCTCGGACTTAGTCGGAGATGATGCGTCTTCCGTAAATGCTCTCGTTTGTTGCTTGGAGTGTTCAGATTTCTTGTGTTCATGAGTAGCTTTACGTTGATGAGTGACTCTATTTGACTTTGATTTCCTTTGACGTTGACCCTGACTTTGACCTTGCTGATTATGCAAATTTGCAGAACTGCTATTGTCAGCATCCCTTGCAATATTTATCCCTTCTTCTTTCGTTGCAACCTGACTTTCCTTGCCTAGAAGTCTAATCACTGTTGTTAAACTTTTATTTTCGTCACTGAGAATTGTGGCTTCTTCTCTTACACTTTCGTAGCGAGACTCAAGCTCCTGAATTCTTTCGTTGAGAAGGTTATTTTCCTCTCGAAGAGCTGCGATAGTTTCGTTTGAATATGATGAACTTGCCTCTAGCTTAAGTTTTTCGATTTCAAGGCGACAAACTTCTTTTACTTTGATCTCAATAAAGGAATAGATATCATCAACGTTCGGGGTACCTTGAATAAATGTCTGGCCATTGACAGGGCTTTCGATATACGTTGAGTCGGTTTCAATTGCTTGAGAGCCTGGCTGTTCAGATACAATGGCGTCGCGAAGTCGCTGAATAAGAGTACATTTGTTGCCGCTTTTCTTAAGTCCACGCTTATCTAGTTCAGCTTTCAGTTCTTCAATTTTCAGGGATGAAATTTCTCTGTTATCAGGCAGCGCCAGGTGAAGATTTGATTTACTTATCTCCGCCTTTCTTACGTTCTCGTCCGGTTCGGCGTCGGCTTCGTTTTCAGCATCTTCGCTCACATCACAGTCAAGTGGTTCAAGAACTTCGACATTTTGATCCGCATCTCTTCCATTAATTTCCTGAAGCAATGAAAACTTATTAACGCTTGCCACTTGAGCAGATTCGTTACTCAACGTTGCCATCAGTGGGCCTAACAGTAGCAGTAGCCGTCGTGGATTTTCGTAAGGCCTTTGATGGTGTCCCCCATCAGGTCTTATTGGAGAAATTACATAAACATTTTGGTAATTGTGATCATGCACTGGCTTGGGTTGCCGACTACTTGAAAGAAAGGATCCAGCATATAGTTGTTAAGGAAAGCGCTTCTGATACTCTGCCTGTATCCGTTGGTATACCACAAAGATCGGTTCGATGAAGCCTTAAACGAGTTGTACAATTGGAGCCTATTAAATCGTCTTACTCCCCATGCCAAAGAAAGCGAGCCAATGCTATTTAGTAAGGCTCGTGCTATAGGCCCAATGATGTCGATCCGCATGGGCACTGTTATCACTGAGTGGGTCAATAAATCTCGGCTACTGTATTAGGTATGACAGTCAATGACAAACTTACTTGGGTTCCGCACATGTTAGATCATATCTTAAGAAGAGTTTTGCTAAGAAACTCGATCCAACACGAAGAAGGTCTAGGTGTTTACCAAAAGTCCTTAAAATTACGAGACCTACTTAAAAGGGAGAATGCATGGGACTGGGACCCACTCCAACAAGATGCGTTCAAGAGGCTAAAAGCGGACATGGCATCTGAGCAAGTTCTCGCACTGTATGATCCGGAAAAGGAGACAACTGTCTCAGCAGATGGAAGCGGCTTTGGACTAGGTGCGGTTCTTATGCAAAAACAACTATCTGGCGATTTGAGACCAGTGGCGTACGCCAGCAGATCAATGACAAAGACTGAGTGCCGTTATGCTCAGATAGAAAAGGAGGCCTTGGCGGTCACCTGGGCATTTGAAAGCTGGGCTGATTTTCTGATCGGAATTAAATTCAAAGTACAAACAGATCACAAGCCCTTAATCCCCTTGTCTTCCACCTAGCTGATAGACCAGCTTCCAGTGCGTATTCAAAGCTTCAGAATGAGGCTCATGCGGTTTGACTTTACCAGCGAACATATTCCTGGTAAACTCTTGTATACAGCTGATGCACTGTATAGATCCCCTCTAGAGGATAAAGCCCACGAGACCAAACCGTGGAATGACCTACATGATGAAGTAGAATGCTCTGTGATACAGTCCTGGTGACCCTACCTGCGTCGGATCAGCGCCTGGATGAGATACGTTCCGATATTTTGTGGTAATCACCAGCAAACGGTGTAACTACGAAATTCCGTGAATTAAGACACAGAAAAACAGATAATAATCTTTCCTAAATGAAAATCTTTTCCAAATAAGCCTATTGCATTTGCCTGAAAAACAAACGTGTTCAGTTTTCGCCTATAGTAGATCTACACGAAGGAACTGAGCACTTTTTTCGCAAATTAAAGATAAAGCATTGTAAAAATTTACATTCAAATCTGTAATTTTGTGTAATTTTGTCCCAGAAGCCCTCAAAGTCAACAATTCTTGTGATAATTCGGAGCGATTCGCGAAGCATCAAAACCACAATCCAGGCGCGGATCCAGGGAAAATGGTGACCGTTTTCCGATAACAGGAGCGGCGAAAGCGGTACCCTCTTGTAGGGTCCGGGGACATGCTAAGGCATTCCCTGCGCTTTTGAGGTTTTCGGACAGGATATTGGCCAGGTTTCAAGATTAAGGCTCTGACCGTTTTCCGGAAAACGAGGAAACCTGTCTTGATCCGCGCCTGCAATCTGTCCTCTAAGAGGGATTTCTTCTGTATGAACTAACTGATTTCCACTGTTTAAGCTGTCGAGTGTTTCTTAAAACTTGTTCTTTCGATTTACAGTTTAAAAAGCTGTGTTTTCAATCTGAGAACGGCACACTGCTACCTTGAATATTCACTGTGAAATACGCGGCAGCCATTTTGAACACAGCCAGGTTACCGAGGGAGTACTGAAAAGCTAGCTTCAAGGGAAACTAATGCCTTGCCCTGCCACTTTGTTGAGAATGCCAGAGTAAGGTAGCCGTTCTTCGCAAACTTCATGTTTATTAGGTTTCATTCGTTCTGGATTTCCTGGGACTTAAAATTTAGCGCGAAATGCTGAAAAGAGCAATTCGGAATTCCCAATTGTAATCATCGTCTTCACTTCGGTTTCCTTTAATTGTTTGTTTCTTTGTTGTTGT
Source organism: Pachyseris speciosa (assembly GCA_016490735.1). NCBI lineage: Eukaryota > Metazoa > Cnidaria > Anthozoa > Scleractinia > Pachyseridae > Pachyseris > Pachyseris speciosa. The sequence goes on from JAEMWC010000067.1 coordinate 689,623, forward strand.
TTTGTCTTTTGTCTCTATGTTGGGTGAAACCGTCCACAGGAAGCTTGCCCAGCCCTCCACTACAAACCCCACCGCATATTGAATAAAATTTGGCGATGACAATAAGGCCCTGCCAATAGGGAGCGAGGTAAGGTTGTGATGGAGAGGTTGAGGTGGTTGAGAGAAGGGATAAGTGGTAATTAGGCATGGGATTGATTGAATCGTAACCCTAATCCTAGCTAAACCGGCCACCTTAAACGTGTGCTTGTTTAAAGCATATCTGAATCACCTCGGTTTATAAATGAAAATTAATTTTTGACCCTTTTATTTCAGTTTGAATAAGATAACTGGCTCAAGTATGACCAATAGTGTATTCAAACACGTCCTCTCAATAGCTGGGGAGGCAGTCAAGTCGAAGCCGGGGTTCGTAGGCTTGCTGACCGACAACACCGTCACCTTGAAGAACCTTCTCCTTGCCGCTGTCGTTGTTGGACTGGAGCTGTTGCTAAGCTCGGAAGTGTTTGACTGTCCCCTGGAACATCACACTCGTTATGGCGTTACATTCCTCGTGGCCCCAGTCTTTATCGTTTACATCACCAATGTGTTGTTTATTGGTGAGGTATGGAGAGTGACCGATAGATGCTGTGTCAGGCGATATAGACGCTGTGGGGAATTTGGCATCTGGGTGCTTCCAGATCTCGTCAAAGCTCTTGTTGGGCCAGCTGTGTGGTTGGTGGCATCGCTTGCAGACGGTACGTACTATGTGTGTGCGGCAGTAGGTCCAGACAACGGCAAAAGAAACCTGACAAACGCCACAGAAATCAAAGAATTAGAAGCGGAATTCGCAGAAGCTAAAACCAAGTCACAGTTATGGGCGTTTCTAGTCTTAGCTTTTATGGTTGTTGTGGTCACTGTCGTGATCTCTACAAAGAAGTGCTGTCTCAAGGACAATGTCCTTTTTGAAGCAGGTGAGTTAAAGGTTTAAGCCCGTGTTTAAAGATGTTATGACACTGGTATTTTTCTGTCTGAGGGAAAAATTCTCGATAAATCAAAACTGAGAACATTTTTATACACCACGGAGTGGTCTCAGAAATCCAGTGGACAGACACAAGGTTAAATCTTGAAACAAGAACAAAAGATAATCGGTTTCTAGTAATGGTGCTTATACCGGACAGAATGTGAAACTTGAAAAAAAAACAGAGTCCTGCTTATGGTTTTGCTTTTTAGTCGTGGATATGCGAAGCGTGGAAACGAGTATTGGTGGGGGTCAGATTATGCAAATTTGTCACTCACTCAGATGTAAACAAATCGATATGTCAACGGCAAGACCAATAGCTATAGGGGAATCCTTGTTTACAATATTTGCCTCATTAGCATGAACAATTCAGTTTCTGATGGAGCTACAAATAAATCAGTTCTGAATATTGAAAGGTCATGGTATGAATAATTCTGCCAATGAATATGAGCCTCATGTATTGAATACTTTTTGTGCAACGCGAGTTTAAAAACTCAAAATTTTGCAAATAATGTTTGAGCTCATTAGTGCTTCTGCCACCCAGAAATTTTGCAGTTTTTGGAAGACAATATCTCCCTGAATACTATACCTAAAGAGTTAAAAGTTTCACAATGTATTAAATTTACTAGCTCTTTAGCTGCCTGGAGTCAAATCACATCTAACATGTTTCCTTCTGCAAGCAAAGCCGTATGCAAATGATCAAAAATGTAAACAATGACGTCAGTATGAATCCCCCTATAGATATCGATTTTTCGAAATATTGCCGGAACACCTATGTCGACTTTCCGAAGTAATGTGTAAGGAGCAACAGTCGAACCGATAAACAGAATAAAAAAATTAAAGTAGAGTAAGTTTATTTCAGCTCGGATCGAACGAATAAACAGCAAAACACTATTCACTATTCCGTCACAAGCGCAGCTTCTCCTACGTTCATCCATTTTACGATCTGAGGAAAAAATATATGAGCCGTTAAACCCAATAAATTTTCCAAGTGTGCATAGGAATTGACGACGGAAACTTTTGCCACAAATAAAGCTGCATTCGCGAAGCCATTTTCAGTGTGGAAATAAAAATCTAAAATTAAATTATTTTTGATAGGCGCCATCGCGTCCTGGCACAATGTAAACACAAGTTTACCTTTCGTTTTAAGAGTCGTTGTCTGTAACTTTCGAGTATCCGGCGACAGAAGCGAAAATTCGAATTTCCTTTTATTTGCCCCAGAAGACCCTTTCAGTGAACTGTTTTCAAACTCACGATGCAAAAGTTCCAGCGATTTTTTATTTTCGCGAAAATTAGGAAAGTTCGAAATCGGCCTCAAAGCGGCCGAAAGCCCCAAGAATCTTATGCAAATTAGTCCATCTTCAAAACGCTCGTAAAAGACGAGCAAACCTTGTCTTCGATTGACGTTTTTACAGTTAATTTTACTTCCCTTGGAGTTTCTTTTAAGCTATATTTCATCTCCAACTAAGCTATCTTTGATTTCTATCTACTCGCGTAAAGAATACAATGTTTGCTGCTCTGTTTATACGCTGAATTTTGCCATATTTCAGAAGGCCATAACATCGGGGGTATACGAAATTACAGGACATAAGATAGTTCTCATCAACGGGAGTAGTATACTATGTTGAAACTTAACCGTTTCGGTGTCGAGCCAGGTCGAGTTAGGTAGAGTTAGGTCGAGTTAGGTCATTAATATGTATAAGCTAGGTTCCCCTTGAGTCGAGCCAGGTCGAGTTAGGTCGAGTTAGGTCGAGTCAATGACGTCACCTATTGTAATAACCTAGGGAAAAAATGCGTTCCTGCATACTAATGAAGTGTCTAGCTAGCTAGGTAAAAATGGGTTCCCCCATACTAATAAGCGTCGCTCTAGTACAATAAAAACAATAGACTTTCCCAGAGTCGCCCGGTCTATACCCACCCTGATTAGTTAATGTAGAATGTATTACGTGTTCAAAATAAAAGCGGGTAGATTTCGAAAGCGCTATCGTTCTTGCAATCGCTTTGCTAAGGAAAAAAAAAGTCTAACTATCACCAATATTTTTTCAGACATTGTTCCAAACATGCAAGTCGAATCAAGCGCTAATGTTGTAACTTAGTTGAAAGCATTAAAACACAGGAACTTTTATTTGTTGTGTGGCAACAAAACTGATCCATCTATAATTCGAGAAACCGCTTGGTTCTGACTGTTCTTGCATTAAGCGGTAGTTCCGTTCACACAACCAAAACACACACATGACAGAAATTTTAACCGAAAACTGCGTTCTCTTCTATCTCAATACTGAAAACCCCGATACTATCTGACCTCTCAGCTTTGGCGATGAGAGATGTGTGAGAGAAAATAAATTCTTAGCTAACTTTTTTTTCGTTTTCCGTTCCGTTAGTCACGCACGCGTTATGCAAAACGGATCTCAGCTCTTCTCTCAACCCTATATTTGCATACAAACTCTAAAGTAAAAAAGCCCATGGGACATCCTTGAAACCACTGCCATTCAACAACGACAATAGACGGCTGAAGTTGTTTGGAACGATCAATATAAACACGCGACTAATATGAATTAAGCCCGCCGCACACGTGAGGAAACAGCTGAGCAAAATGCCTCGCGAGGCAGTTTGCTCAGCCGTTTCCTCAAGTGTGCGGCGAAATTTTGGTGAGAAATTCGCCTCGCGAGGCCGTGAGGAAAATATCAAACATGTTTGATATTTTATGCCTCGCGAGGCAAATTCCTCATCGTTTGCGGCAATTTTGAGAATCTGGCTGAGCCCGATTAATCGATCATCCAATAAAATTGCATGGCCTACTCACGTGACTTCAGAGCTTGGAGTTCAAGATGGCGGCAGAGATGGAAAAGGTGGCTCTTCTAGTTGTTCTTTTACTTCGACAAATCCGTCGTAGGAGGACAGCTGGCCGCACAAAGACATGGGCGAGAAAATAACAAAACTTTACATATGTATTCATTATCTACCTGTAGCGAGAAACCTTAAGGTTATTGAAAGCTTCTCGCCCGGGGGGAGACTTCTTCACATGCATGTGTCCCGCTTGGTTATTAAAGGCGCAACCATAGCCAGAACTTTTTCAAAGGATTCTCTATCCAGTCAATGAAATTAACGGAAAGCTTCAGGGTCTTCGACATGCAATTCCCGTAGAAGATTAGGGTTTGCTCCTTGTTGCTATCCATTTTCTCGCTCATGTCTTTGTGCGGCCAGCTGTCCTCCTACGACGGATTTGTCGAAGTAAAAGAACAACTAGAAGAGCCACCTTTTCCATCTCTGCCGCCATCTTGAACTCCAAGCTCTGAAGTCACGTGAGTAGGCTATGCAATTTTATTGGATGATCGATTGATCGGGCTCAGCCAGATTCTCAAAATTGCCGCAAACGATGAGGAATTTGCCTCGCGAGGCAAAAAATATCAAACATGTTTGATATTTTCCTCACGGCCTCGCGAGGCGAATTTCTCACCAAAATTTCGCCGCACACTTGAGGAAACGGCTGAGCAAACTGCCTCGCGAGGCATTTTGCTCAGCTGTTTCCTCACGTGTGCGGCGGGCTTTACACGTTTCTTGAGAGACAAACATAAACTTTATTGTCTTTTCTCAGCGAATACAGAAACAATACAGAAAGTGATTTGAAATGAATAAACGTCAGTCAGCCTCTTAAAATTCGTGTGGAGGAAAAATCAATACTCTTCATCTTCGCTTGGAACATAATGACTCCTCTTAAAAGTTTCTGAATCAAAGTGTTGCACTGCGTGACAACAAGAATGTTTTGGAACAACACGTTTCTTGAATCATTATTAGCGAATACAGAAAGATTAAAACACACAATGAATAAAAATCAATCAAGTTTCTCTATACTGCAAAAGACTTTAAACTTTCCCTCGCCGGATATTTTCTAGTAAAGTTATATCAAAGATTTCCCTCCTTCTCCTCCTTTTCCTCCTCCTCCTCCTAGCTAGTATGCAGGAACGCATTTTTTCCCTAGGTTATTACAATAGGTGACGTCATTGACTCGACCTAACTCGACCTAACTCGACCTGGCTCGACTCAAGGGGAACCTAGCTTATACATATTAATGACCTAACTCTACCTAACTCGACCTGGCTCGACACCAAAACGGTTAAGTTTCAACATAGTATACTACTAACGGGAAATTCTTCTTGTTTGTCATAATTAAAGGTTTTGTTTGGCCCGCTAAGAGCGAGCACGCTACGCGGAGATATATGGCATGGACTTTCAAGTTCCGCCATTTTTACTCGGGCGAGTAACGCCGCCCGAGTCTGAAAATGTCGTCTTCGTCATCGTCGTCGTCGTCGTCGTCGTTGTCGAGTTTCATCAACAAAGCTCACTTTCGGCGTTTCTGCGCAAGCGCTAACTAATAATGGTCATTTGGAATAAGTGAACTATTTTTACCCGGGTAACTAATCTCAATGACGGTGGCCTAGCGGTCATCGGTACCCGTTTGAAATACAGATGTTCGACTCCCACCAACGGCACCTTTTTTTTTTTTTTTTTTATCTTCTTTTTCTAAATATCTTTTTTTTTTAGAAGTGTTGTAATTATTGTAAGTTATAAATGGTTGAGCTGTAAAGCTATTCTCAAGGGATATATGTTGATAGGGATCTATGGATATCTGATACACTGCTAAGAAACAGACACGAACCGATGAATGATGCCTGTTGTCACGTATCGGAAAACGTCGATTCACCTTGTGTCTTTAAAGTCTGAACAACTAATATGTTAAGAGAAGTGTCCTTACGAATGTTTGCAAGTTGAAAAGCGAGAAAGCTTTTAACATGACCGAACTTAACTCAGATATTTTTAATTAAGAAAACTAAGAAAGCTTGAACGCTCATAAATACGTTATTGGGAAAAAATAATAAATCGAACTATTGGAGCGAGCTCTTAGTTAACGATAATTTAGTGTCAGATCCCAAATCTATAGCTGAGGGTTTGAACGACTATTTTGTTAATATTGGGCCGACGCTAGCAGCAGAATACGATGAAGAGTCGTGCGATATTGACCAAACGACAAACAATAATACCAACCCACTCCCATGCACGCAGTTTAAATTTTCATTAATTCCTGTCGATAACGTTGTGTCAACTCTGAGAGGCCTAAAAGCAAATAAAACAACCGGCCTTCTTAAACTTTCAGCAAGTATAGTTGCACCGTCTTTGACGTACATCTTCAACCTCTCTCTTGCGACTGGAACCTACATAGATGATTGGAAACGCGCACGTGTAACGCCGATTTTTAAATCTGGAGACAGACGGCAATGTGCGAACTACCGCCCCATTTCTATTTTACCAGCAGTGAGCAAAGCATTTAAAAAGGAGGTTTTTCGCCAGGTATATCGTTACCTGACTGAAAACTGCTTGTTGTCCAAATTTCAATCTGGATTTCGTCCGAAGCACTCCACGGTAACGGCTCTTATCCAAATGTGTGATGAATGGCTTGAAAATATGGGTAATGGAAAATTGAATGGTGTCATTTTTCTTGATATTAAAAAGGCATTTGATTCAATAAATCATGACATTCTTTTAAATAAGATGAAGAAACATTTTGGTATCTCCAGCATAGAACTGAAGTGGTTCGAATCTTATTTGACAAATAGAGAGCAGCAATGCAGTATTAATGGACAACTCTCATCCAAGAAAACAATCACCTGTGGCGTGCCTCAGGGCTCAATACTGGGTCCATTGTTGTTCTTATTATATATTAACGACCTGCCTGGGTGTTTAAGATCAACTACTCCATGTATGTATGCAGATGATACCCAGATCTTCTCATCCTCTTACGATGCCAACGAACTTGTCATTAAACTAAATTCTGACCTCGCTCATGTCCGCAACTGGCTTATAGAAAATAAACTTCAAATGCACCCCTCTAAGTCTAAATTGATGTTTATTGGCTCTTCATATAATCTGCACAATAAGAATACAGAACAACCAGTTGTAGTAAATAATACACCCATAACTCGAACTGATACACATAAATGCCTAGGGATTCAGATAGATGAAAGACTTAGTTGGGATAGTCATATCGACATGATTTGTAAGAAGGCCAGTGCGGGCATTGGAGCGATGAGACGTATCAAGCCCTTTGTTCCTGTTAATACGCTTGAAAAAGTTTATAAGAGCCTAGTACAGCCTTATTTTGAATATTGTTCCCCTCTTTGGGACAACTGCGGCAAATTATTAAAAGATAAGTTACAAAGATTTCAATCTCGCGCTGCTAGAGTTCTTACTGGTGCCAGTTATGATATTCGTTCCGCTGAAATAATCGAGACCCTCTCTTGGGACACACTTGATGTGAGGCGGCTCCGGGCCAAATCAACATTGATGTTTAAAATACTAAATGACGACACTGCGCCCGACCTTAGGAACTCTTTTGGTAGAAGGAATGTTGATCAGACTAATTACCATCTTAGAAATAGTGCTACAGATCTGACACTTCCTAAACCGAAGAGAGAGTTTCTAAAAAGAAGTTTCAAATACAGCGGCGCGATGCTTTGGAACCAACTCCCAAACGAAGCAAAACTAGCGGAATCGATATATTCATTTAATAAATATATCAAAACGTAATTCGGTCATGTCATACTATATAGTCTTGTGTTAGTTATGTCCTAGCTTTCCTAATACTTTTTAATATTTAGTTTATAACGGTTAGTTCTCGTTCTTAGCTGAATTTTCGTAGTTTTAGATTTATCATATTATTAACTCGTAGTATTAGCTTTACTTTCATTTTTTATGTCCGTATAAACACGCCCTCCATGGAAACCAGCTTAGTGTTGTTGGGGCTAGCGCGTTTCTTGATTTAAATAAAGTATACCTACCTACCTACCTAGCTACCTACCTACCTACCTACCTACCTAATTAGACTGCCGTGTTTCCCCGTGGCCGCTTCATACTAAACTAATTTTGAGAGGTAAGGATACTTCACAAATTAATGTGATCAAGTAAGCTGAAGCCACTCAAAAGGCACTAAGGCCACAAGGTAGCGGGCATTACCCCTTAAATCTACCAAAGCAAAGATTGAGCCCAAGCATTAGCAGCCATGGACAGCTGTTTCGGCCTTGTTAGGCCTCGTCAGCATGGCATAGCTAATGCTCAGGCTCAAGTACCCACATATCAATAAAACAAGCAATGAAAACGTAAAGCTTGTGGGATGTGGCTGGAGTGACAAGGATACTTCACAAATTAATGTGATCAAGTAAGCTGAAGCCACTCAAAAGGCACTAAGGCCACAAGGTAGCGGGCATTGGGCTCAATCTTTGCTTTGGTAGATTTAAGGGGTAATGCCCGCTACCTTGTGGCCTTAGTGCCTTTTGAGTGGCTTCAGCTTACTTGATCACATTAATTTGTGAAGTATCCTTGTCACTCCAGCCACATCCCACAAGCTTTACGTTTTCATTGCTTGTTTTATTGATATGTGGGTACTTGAGCCTGAGCATTAGCTATGCCATGCTGACGAGGCCTAACAAGGCCGAAACAGCTGTCCATGGCTGCTAATGCTTGGGCTCAATCTTTGCTTTGGTAGATTTAAGGGGTAATGCCCGCTACCTTGTGGCCTTAGTGCCTTTTGAGTGGCTTCAGCTTACTTGATCACATTAATTTGTGAAGTATCTTTGTCACTCCAGCCACATCCCACAAGCTTTACGTTTTCATTGCTTGTTTTATTGATATGTGGGTACTTGAGCCTGAGCATTAGCTATGCCATGCTGACGAGGCCTAACAAGGCCGAAACAGCTGTCCATGGCTGCTAATGCTTGGGCTCAATCTTTGCTTTGGTAGATTTAAGGGGTAATGCCCGCTACCTTGTGGCCTTAGTGCCTTTTGAGTGGCTTCAGCTTACTTGATCACATTAATTTGTGAAGTATCCTTGTCACTCCAGCCACATCCCACAAGCTTTACGTTTTCATTGCTAATTTTGAGAGGTGGTTGATATACATTTAGTTGAATAACTCAAGTACGGGACATCACACACCCCTGAGACTTTGACAGGTAGTTTATTTACTTTTTCCACAATATCTCAATTTCTGGACATTAGTTTTTGAATGATAAGCAATTTTAGTTTTACTTACGTGACGTGAAACTGACCATATAAACCTTACTCTCTTAGTCTTATGTTTCAAATGACATACTTGTAAACAGATTAGTTTTTCTCCCTCTCCATTAACTCGTTCTTGTCCGCCATTTTGTACGTGTTTTTCTGTAATTTTCGAGGGTTTGAGGTCAAATCGATCTAGTTATTCCATATAAGGGGTTACCACGGAGATCTCGCTGGTCCACAACGTCGAAGGCTCTATATTTCATGTCACGCTTGTCGCGCTAGCTGTCGATCACTCAGCTACAACTCGGTACGTATTTAATTCATAAGTGTGTTTTTCGAGCCATTTTCCACCTTAGAAGCCCTCTGTCTGGCATCATAAAGCTGGGTTGGTGGGTAGAGGCAATCCTCCGAAAGAAGACAGCAGTGGGAAGCAATTTCACACCAAGTGAGCCGCCGAAAGGTTTCGATCTAGTCATGGTGATTCACGAAGTGAAGTTGTGTCCCTAGCCATTCTGGGCGTAGATTCCGGGACCTGGCATGGCAATTTTGGCGAGTTTTGACTTGTAAATAATGCAATCGGTCCAATAGTTTAGTTTTTAGTGCCAGCAAGACCGGGTGGTTCGACACGGTTCTAAAAATTATCTGAAATGGAAATTAGCGGACAAACACGCGGCAGTTATCCAAGTATATCGCAGAATTCCTTTGGGTCACAAATGCGAACATATCAGACCATTGAGAGCAACTGAAATCAAATAGCGTTACCCGGGTCGGGCTAAGGAATTGAGCGGGCAAATTGGAACCGATTGCAAGAAGTTGAGTCGAAGTTTACTGCCAATGTAGACTTTTAGCTTGAAGAGGGATTTTTTGTCTTCAAAACTTCAAAACAAAGTTGCTTATTTTTGGTGTTGTCCTACAGCGGTTTTTGGTTTTGCAACAGAATAAACAGTCATATTCAAGGAAAATCGGTACTTTTAATACGTTTACGGAGTGATAAAGTCTAAGAAACTCAGTATTTTGCAATAATAATGGCTCATTTCGAACATAGACCGGGATTTGGAAAAGTTACAGGTTTTCGAAGCACTGGTCTTCAGCGACCGGTAAATTGCAGAGCCGGACAAGAAAGAGTTAACGTTTATGCGAAAAAATCCTACATCGTTTGATAAGCGTTTCCTTTCTCAAACACTTAGCAGAAATATTCGTCGAAGCGAAAACAAGTGTGCTTAGTTTTTTTGTTTTTTTTTTGCAATAAATACACTATTTTTACCTCGTTAGCTATGTTGAACCTCAGTGGTCCAAAGGCCATTGTTACTGCCTCTGATGCAAACAACCCAGGTTTGACTTCTACTAGTGGCACCTATCGTGGGCTTATTTCTTTCTTTCTTTTTTTCTTTTTTTTTTCTGTCTCTCTTTTTCTTCTTCTTTTATAAATATTTTTTACAAGTGTTATTATTATTGTTCTCAATGGTTGAGCTGTAAAGCAATTTTATAATTTTAAAGGGATATATGTTGATCTGATAGGGGTCTACGGATATACACTGCAAAGGAATAGACTCCAACACAAGCTAAGCAATACGTCCGATGTACGAAAGACAGACTTCTCTCTATTTTTTTGTTAAGCGCTAAATTAGGGATACAATTATACTGTTTTTTGCAAGCCCGAGTTTAGGCTCTTGTTTACGGTATATTCTATTTGCCCCACAGGACCGGCTGTAGCCGAGATTGGAAAATACTAAAATAGGCGACAGGACGATTTCAGGAATAGGAAAACACTTGATCGTCCACAGAACGTATCTTCCATCGCTTTTCCACGTCATGTCCGCGGCTTGTTTACTCAGCACTCAAAGGAAGTTAAACCGAAAAAAACTTCACGTTAAGAGTCTTTCGCAAACGTAACAAGGTAGAAAGGTGCCTAAATTAAATTCATCTGTTTAAATGAACAATTAAAAGCACTATTAGAGACCAAAGACGTTGAGTTTTCTCTTAATGTCATGCGTGACTTACAATAGGAGTACAATGTAGGAAATGGCGAAACCTTGAAACCATATCTTCGCGTAGCGTGCTCGCTATTAGCGGGCAAACTAACCCTTTTAGTATGATAAACAAGAAGAATTTACCGTTGATGAGAGCTATCTTATGTCCTGTAATTTCGTATACCCCCGATGTTATGGCCTTCTGAAATATGGCAAAATTCAACGTATAAACAGGGCAGCAAACATTGTGTTCTTTACGCGAGTGGATAGAAATCAAAGATAGCTTAGTTGGAGATGAAATATAGCTTAAAAGAAACTCCAAGGGAAGCAAAATTAATTGCAAAAACATCAATCGAAGACAAGGTTTGCTCGTCTTTTACGAGCGTTTTGAAAATGGACTAATTTGCATAAAATTCCTGGGGCTTTCGGCCGCTTTGAGGCCGATTTCGAATTTTCCTAATTTTCGCGAAAATAAAAAATCGCTGGAACTTTTGCATCGTGATTTTGAAAATAGTTCACTGAAAGGGTATTTTGGGTCAAGTAAAAAGAAATTCGAGTTTTCGCTTCTGTCGCCAGACACTCGAAAGTTACTGAATGAAACTTGTTTATTTTAATGTCCAAAAGCATGGCATCAATGGTTATCAAAGAAAACGACGGCAATGTTGCATTTCACACTTAGACACCCTAAAAGCTGGAACGGTGGAATGGTGGAACGCCGGAACGCCGGAAAGGCGGAAAATCACCCCAAATCCTAAAACCAGGAATGACGGAAAATACCCCCAAATCCTAAAACCCGGAATGACGGTAAATACCCTCAAATCCTAAAAGACGGAAATACTAAAATATAACTAAATAAATGGAATGTAAATATACAAGGTTTGGGAAAACTAGTAATTTGAAATATTTGTGAGGTTGGGTCACCGAGATAGGTGACTTCCCATCGGTGTTCGTGTCACAGAATTATCCAGAAAAAGGATAAAAACAGCCAAATATAAAGTGTGCATTCTACAAAATATCCATTTCCTTGCGTACATTCCCACGCAGATTAAAATTATATGGCACACAAACACGTTATGGAACAAGTCAACCACGCAACAGAAATAACAGCTTTCGAACACATGCCGCGCCGCCACATGCAGATGAAATTTCAGTGCGGCAAATTAGTTAGTTTTGTGCCCTTGGGAAAGGCTGAGTTTTTTTGGTGGGAAGTAATTTTTGCGCTTTCAGGAAGCCCTGTCCATGCAAATGTAAAACGTCAAGTGTCCACCAATTTCTCTAGTGTGGTTGATTGCTCTGGAAATACTGCAGTGTTTGTGTTAAGCTCATGAACTAAAAAAATGATGCTCAAAAGAGCTGGACGTTTAAATACTTCCAGAAAGCGTTTTCAGGCGTTTAAACTAGTTAAAACGCCGTTTTCTCGAGTCATCTTGGCTTAATCCCCTTACCGGAAATAAGGTCACATATCCATGACTTCTTCACAATTATACTTTGATTGTTTTTTATTTTTAATCAAAATCCGTCAGGCTGGTGCATATAAGCAGATCCTTTTGTTGCAACCATCATTAGCTGCATGTGAAAGGGTTTTTCTCCGACTTCACCAGAATTCCTTAAGTAATCGACAAGAACAAGTCTCACATCGAAACATCACTAAGTTTGCAGTACAACAACGAAACACTTTATTGAAGTAGTCAACTACTTAGCCATTTCACTTAAATATTAAAAGATGAACAGAAAAACACGATTAAGAGGATTATATTGGCTATATTAAAACTATTAACTTGTTTTTATACCATGCACTTATACGTTTTTTCCAGCGTATGTTAGCACCCTGAAAAAATCCTCTGTATAATGAGCATTAACTGAGCGTTTTAGTGACGTTTCTGGGGGTTGGGGAGGGGATACCGAGCATTTTAGCGAGGAAACAAAAATGAGTAATGTACAGAAGCCTAGTAGGCAGTGTCGACATCAAGAAAGGCCTTCTGAAGCAAAAAGGCATTATGAGCATCGCTGGTTCTTCCTGGATGGGACGTTTGTCCATCACAGCTAATAGCAGGATGAGATTTGAACAGGCTGGGTGCGTTACTAGTCCGTACTTGCCCGACCTGGATAGCATGTAGGCCGAGTCCATCACGAAATGCTGCTCTTTCTGGGTGGGATACTGGCCCATCGCGCGCAATGTGGACTATCCCTTGATCGCCTCGAAATTTTGGTAAGTCACCTTAATGGTGCGCAGATATCTTTTCCGTAAATCAGTTTAAACAGTTTTCAGTACAAAGCCTCCCAATGTTTGGATTTGATGCTAGCTGTTCCAAATTTAAGCAACGGCTTAACAACTAGTTATAGTTTCCTCCGTGATTTTCCAAATTATTTTTGACTTCGGATAACGAGGGGATAGGTTGGACCAAAAGAAAAAGCAAATCTGGGCAGCTCAACTCAGAGCTTTTGATTTGAAAAACATCTTCCCTCAAAATTCCTGTAGAAGACAATTAAAGTAAAACTAGTATGATAATGTACAGCAGTTTTCAGTTGAGTGTCGTCATTCTTGTTTGCTTTGCGGTACTTCGTTCTCTGATTGGTTGGCGCCACTTTCTCAACCAATGAGATTGCAAAATAGGCTAGTTTCGAACTGTGGTAGAACAAAAGAACCAAGTCGAGGTTCAGGGGAATAATTTGCATTTTCCTTTGTTTTTGACAAAAGAAAATGCAAAATTATTCCCCTGAACCTCGACTTGGTTCTTTTGTTCTCCCACAATTCGAAACTAGCCTATTAAAACCAATCGCGACTTGCACGAGCGAATTTTCCCGCGCTTAAAGCCAGTTATGTGTACGGTTCTTCAAATTCATCTTGGCTCATCAAACTGTTTACGTCTTTTGTGATTGCTCAGAGTAATTACTTTGGTTTTGGCCGGTTTTACGACACTTAATCGAAACTGACCGTCTTATAAAGAGTAATTACAGCCTCACTCTCAAGAAGATTCAACTCTAACTTTCTTCTTTGTTTATTTTTTCCCAGATGAATACGTCCTTGAGAGGCGAGAGGCTGTTGCCGCAATGTTGCACTTCCGCCACGTTATTGAACATCACCATGACGAAAACAGAGGCGAGGACGCAGAAGCGTCAAATGAAGAAGGAGACAAGAAAGTAGGAAATATAGAGGTGATCAAAGGCCGGTTCTTGGGGAAAGAAGAGGAAATCGCTCTTTATCCAGAAGGTATTCCTGAGGAACGCGGTAAAAAATGGGTTGAAGACCACTTTAGTGATTGGAAACCTGATAGCTCTAATTACAAAACCGCCTACCAAGACGCGTATAAAAAATTTGTGGAGCAGTATCCTCGAATCGCCCATGGCAGACCAATGTATGCATGGGTAAAACAGTAGGACCCGCCTGAAAATGCCTTTTTTGGAATCCTTGTTGCTGTGTTCATTCCGGTATGAACCAAGCATTTTCGATTTGTTTTTGTGTAATCAACTTTTTATACTCCAGCATCAGACCTTAATTTGTGCAAAGAATTCCAATTCTCTGTCAATTTTTACAGGGAATTATCCAATTTTTGGGAAAAATAAAGTTTTAGAATACCCCATAGCCTTTAGAACGTGTTTAATGAACCACACTGGAAAAGGTGTAAAACATTTTTTTTGTTTGCCAAAATAGACAACTGGGCTGAGTTGCTTGAAGCCTTCCGCGATAATGGTTAGCGCTAACCATAGGTACGATAGAAAACCTATAGGTCGTCATGTATTAAGCAAAACTTGAGTCTACTTGCGACTCCGTTTGGCCAGGACGTCCGTGCACTTGCGTTGACTTGCGCTCACTTTGGTCGACATCAAATTTGCACGCAAGTCGACGCAAGTATTTCATCGTTTGGCCACCCAACCCAAGTCAACGCAAGTTGAGTGACCTTCATTCTTTGTTATAGCAACCTATTAGCCAATGAAATGGGTTTTTTTGTGACTTGCGTGTACTTGCGAGGAAACTTGCGAGTCCGTTTGGCCACCTAACCAAAGTCTGTACGCAAAATCAACTTGCGGCTACTTGCGTCTACTTCATGCGAGTCCGTTTGGCCACGGCTTTAAACCAGGGTTAGCGCTAACCATGCTTCGAGTAACTAGGCCCAGGGACCGGTTGTTCGAAAGCCGGCTAGCGCTAATCTAAGAGTAAAAAGTTAACCGAGGTTTTTGTTCAACTACGTATTTATCATTCGAGTGTAGCACTGCATTACAAATATTGAAAAAAAAAATTAGTATCTCAATCAAGTGAGTCCACATAATCCTATTGTAGTATTGCAGGAGCCAGGGGAGTCTCTATCTCCCATTCTTGGCCTTGGAGTCAACCCTTTTCCGAGTAAATCTATTAATAGAACGCCTCCGAAGGGAAGTTTCACACGCCCTCAGTTCAAAGACCCAATCACAACAGACGTATGGCAGTTATATTGTTTACCTCAAACAGCCCATTCCGGAGTTGCGAAAAGTATCATATTTTCGTGCTGATGTTTGATTTCCCATGAAGACTATTGGCCGTTTCGGAGTTGCGCAGGGAACTGGGGCGAGTTTCAAATTTTAACTAATCGATAAATTGACACCACCACATGAAAGATAACGTTAAGAATGGCCATTTGACCAACTTTGATGATTTTATATTCAAAAGAGACCAAGTTATGGACTATAAAACATAGTTCAAAATCCATACAAACGTCTCTAATTTTGAGACTGCGTCCCCCAAAACCGTATAAATTCTTAAATTTTTTTACGATTTGTCTGATATTCATGAAAATGGGCAAACAAAGTGTTTTTTCAGCTCAGTTACTTCCAAATAGTAGGTGCATGACGGAATTTTACAGTTGTCACAAAACTGAAAAATATTTTTAAGAGTTTATTTGGTTTTGGGGGATGCAGCCTCAAAATTAGAGACGTTTGTATCGATTTTGAACTGTTTTATAGTCCATAACTTGGTCTATGTTGAACCTAACACCATCAAACTTGGGCAAATGGCCAATCTCAATGTTATCTTTCATGTGATGGTGTCAATTTATCGATTAGTTAAAATTTGAAACTCGCCCCAGTTCCCTGCGCAACTCCGAAACGGCCAATAGTCTTCATGGGAAATCAAACAGCAGCACGGAAATATGATACTTTTCGCGGGAAAAGACGTTGTAAAAATAAATCTACTCGAGCCCCGAGGGGACGTAGTTCACAACGATGCAAGTCATTATCATTATCAGGAGCCCGTCCTGTCATTATTAAGTCCTTGGAAAAATTAAACTCATTTGATATGTCCGGTTATCCTTGGACAATATGTTATATACCTAGACTTTCACTCAACAAAATGACCACTGTCATTGGTTGATTCTTCGTCACGTTCCCTGATAAATTCAAATGTATTCCGACCCGGATACAATTGTGCATGTTGCAGCCGCTTGATTAGTGCGTGACTAAAAGGTTGCGTGATCTTCAGCTCTTGCTCACGTCAGCTTGATTGACGGTGGCGGACAACGTCATGAAACCTGAGGCTAAAAGGAAATGTTTTTGTCGATTATCAGGCGAAAAAATTCAGCATCTAACAGAAGATAAAGATTCGGATTCTACTACTTTTTCTGGTACTTTGAAACATTTGTAAATTATTCATTCTGCACTGAAGCTTATGAAGACATGTTCTAGACAAGACAAGACAAGACAGCTTTATTATATTTTCCACAGAATATAATAATAAAAGACCTGGCACCGCAGGTAGCAAAATCTAACCGAGGCGGGTTTGTTTTGCTGTGATTGTTGAAGGGAAAGTCCACGTATATAACATACCATTTAATGTATGGTTCCTCGGGAAACTAGTTAGTTTTTTCCCTCGACGAACGTCAGGACTCTCGGGTGAACCAACTGTTTCCCTCTCTCGATCGATCGATCGATTAAGTGTATATACCTCTCGTTCTCCTTTGTTTCTGTTGTGTGACATTTTGTACTAATGACGCGTTTTGTAATAACGATTGCGGCATATTGTAATAACGTGTGCATTTTCTAATAAAGTGTGCAGTGTTTTGTAATACAATCCAACCTACGTACTTTTATTTTGTAATAAGGGCTGCAGCATTTTGTAATATTTTTAAACGCCTGTAATAACGTCTGATGCAAATTATAATGAGATATTTTAAAAAATTGTTTTGTGAGAAGTTAATCTGCGTGACATCTCCTTCGTCTCCTCCACCTCATCAAAAAATTATTCTTCAAGTTTTCAGGCGCAATAAAGGACATAGTTAATAGAGGGAAATGGTTATGAAACCTAGCAAAGTTCTTTGTTTTATGTTTTTGTTTGCTATTTTGGGGGTTGACCGTGCACATATAACAATAGGTGGTTACGCGTGTTCATGCAACTAACCAATAGAAACATTGCGATTATGTAATTCATGCATAGTACATGAGTACGAAACAAAGAAATGTGCACGGTCATGGACCTTCCAACATAAATCTTGGCCTCTTTGTTTTGCTACTTTGATGTTTTCCGGGCTTCATAACCATTTCCCTCTATTAACTATGTAAAGGAGAAGGGAAGGGAAAGAAGCGGGCGCGCGCGAAGCGAGGAGAGAGCGCGTGCTCCCCTCGCTTCGCGTGCGCGCCTATTTCCCCCTTCTCTTCCCCTTTCTAGTACCTGCCACACAGGCTACCAGTTTTCCGAAACTTTTAAACTTCCCGTGAGTAAAGAAGTAATTCGACGGGCAACTGAAACTGGGATCGAAATAGCCACATGGGAATAAGAATAAGGAAGCTATATCCAGTGCACTTGAAACCTGAATAGGCAGGGGGGCAGCTAGCCATTTTTGGTTTGTAAGCCGGCCCGTCCCAATCTTTGCGATTTCCTGGAAGTCAGAGGAGTAAAAATAGACTTATTAAAAGATGCCAAGTGATTTTTTTCTTGAATTTTATTGGCGGCCAATTTATTTCTCTTTTGTTTGCATGTTAATTAGCCCTCTTTGCCTTATTATCACTTCAAAATTCTTTTGTATTTTGTACATGACGACGAGGCAAAGAGGGCAAATTAACATGCAAACAAACGAATAATAAATTCTCCGCCATTTTGGAATAAAGGTGTATAAGATAATAGTGCTTGGTTAAAGTAAGCGGACCTCGCTCGAAAACAACCAAATTTATGATTGGTTCCTTTCGATCCTGTGTGATGGAAAAAAATTTAAAACCACTATCAGCGTGTTACAATTCATACATGTAGTTTTAGTCTTCTGTTGGTGATTGAAATGGGGTTGATAGACCAACGCGACTCCTGCTGTGTGCTCAATGTGTTGTTCACGGCCTTTATAGTTTTTCTTTAACAAGCATATCTTTAAGCAATTTTACTTTTCTATAAGAAATCAAGGGAGGTTCCTTGAATATCTCTCTGAGTAATGGTTGCTCTTGTATTAGATGCCATTTGTCCGTTACGTTGTTTTTCAAACATGGTAACGAGCAGGGATGGCGCAGTGGTGAGAGCACTCGCCTTCCACCAATGTGGCCCGGGTTCGATTCCCGGACTCGACGTCATATGTCATGTGGGTTGAGTTTGTTGTTGGTTCTCTTCTCTGCTCCGAGAGGTTTTTCTCCGGGTACTCCGGTTTTCCCCTCTCCTTCTTCTGAATTGCAATTCGATCCGGAATGCTCGGGCGTTTAATACATGAGCCCCCGGCTCGGGAGATTGGGCAACCACTCCCCACGTTAGCGAGCTCAAATAAATTTGATTTGATTTGAACGATGGTTGAAATTGCGTCACGAACGGTAGAAGCTTCTTGTGCGTTCTCAGTGTTTGTGTTAGAGCTGTTTTTCTGTCCGCATAGTTATCTTCTGAGAGTATCTGTTCCACCATAGACATAAGGCGCGTTTTAAGTTGTTCTATGTTGTCTGTGAAAGTAACTCTTGAAGAGTTACTCAAGAAAGGCTCAAAGAAAAGAATCAAGAAAGGTTCATTAATCTTACAGTACTAAACACTCACAAAGAAAGAACAGACAAACTTTGCCTTGCTGACGTGGCAAATGATTTTTTGGTCGTAACGACAATCGAAAAAGGAATTTCGATACATTCAGAGAATCCCGATTTCGTGACGGTAAGCGAATAAATGAGCCAAAGTTATGATTACTCTACCTTCGTTTAGAGATTACGTTAAGTGTGATTACAAAGTTTATTTTGTGAATGATATATGAAATGAATCATATATGAACTGCGGAAATGAAATCAAATGAAGAATGATCCTCGCAGTTGTGAATGCAATTTATGCAATTGCGAAAAGAAGCCTGAAAAAAATTCAGGACTTCAACGGGGTTTGAACCCGTGACCTCGCGATTACCGGTGCGATGCTCTAACCTACTGAGCTATATATGCTATTCATTTCATATATCATTCACACTCATTTCTTTCACGGGCACATATGAACCCAAAATTGACCTGCTCCCAACGTCAGTGGCTTCATAGCTCAGTTGGTTAGAGCATCGCACCGGTAATCCCGAGGTCACGGGTTCAAACCCCGTTGAAGTCCTGAAATTTTTTCAGGCTTCTTTTCGCAATTGCATAAATTTCATTCACAACTGCGAGGATCATTCTTCATTTGAAAGTTTATTTTGTCACTAACCCCTTTCTCTAAATGCTTGAAGCGAGTTGAAAAGTGTAGTAAAGGATATCACTTGATTTTTTTTAAAATGATGATTACTATTTCAGTGATTTAGACTTGGGCTGACTCAGGAAGTTGACCGTGTGTAGCTTCGATATCCGCCGCTCGCTCGGGTCCTGAGTATGCGCGCGGGCTAAAGTATTGCGAAAGAAAAATATCAGGTAGCTTTGGTTTTCATGTAAGTCCACACGAAAACGCAAACGGTTCCAAAAGGAAAACCTTTGTAATTGACTATCTTTGAAAACGCATCCATGCTAGACCTGAAAATTCTGATTCCCTGATAGAAAAGCGATGGCACAATAACAGTATAAAATAACAGCACTGCTTTGGAAAAAAATACTCACATTTATTCATAAGCTCGTTAAACCACAAGCTATTTTGTACAAATCCAAAATCGTGTAGGTATGTACAAGTATCAACAGACGCCACATAATGGGACTTCTGTACACTGATAAAGAAGAAATTCCTGGGCTCTGATAGCATTCCCTGGATTGTTGCTCAGTTGTCCTACAGCATTCGGGCAGAATAGTGTCCGTTTTATCAACAGTCATCCCTTTTATAAAATGGTAAATGGTTTACTATTTTTTCTTGTTCTTTTTCGCTCCTCCTCCAAAGAAGCTCGATATTGATTTCATTCCTGTTTTGTCAACCTTTGATAATGATTTCTGCGCTGCTGTTAGCTTCTTACCAGTCTGCAATAAATCAAGCAAGATGTCTCTGTCATATTAATGCAAAGTTGACAATACTTTGCCGCGATGGGGGAGCTGCGAAAGGCTTTAGTTTCAAGTAGAGGGGGCTGGGAGAAAAGCTACAAAGTGCCCGAACAAAATCCTACAAGTTAAGAGGTTTGAACGATGTAAGGTTTGATTTTTCCAAATACTAACAGTAAAATAGTACATCAAAAGCTTAGAAGTTAATGACCTTGTCACTTTCTGTCTTGGAGGTCAACTTGCTGAATTCTTTGGAATAATCTTCCGATGCCTCTGGAATCTCATCTGTTACTTTCGCTCTCTGTGGCCAGAAAACAAACCAATGAAAATAAGAACGAATATACACTTATCAAAACACCCTTAAGAAACTAAAATTCTTTACAACTGTATCAGTGGGTTTCAACCCATGTTGCTAACTTTTGAAGTAGGTGAAGATGAGCAAAACCTAGCCACTGATTCCAGATGTTGAGGTATGGTCATTATGCTGTTTTCCTGTCAGAGTAACCAAGCATGCGTTTCTCAAAACTCTGGAAACCATTTTGGGCCCGAAAAAAAAATTTCAATTAGCTCAATGTATTTCTCAATAATTATTAATTTTTATAGAGTGCTTTCTTAAAAGATCATTAAAAAATATTAGAAATCGAATTTCTGGTAATGAACCTAGTTTTGGGGAGTTTCAAGAAACGTGCACCAGGGCTCAAACTCAAACCATCTGGGGAAAATCCCCATTCCACAGCCATAAATGACAGTCCTTTGTATTGTGAGTCACACTCCTAAAGAAGAGTTACACAAGGCAAAGTTTCTTTCACCTTGTCTTATGTTCAACTAAAACAAGAAAAAATTTCCTCTGAAACACATTTTCGTAAATTGTTTTCTCACGCATTTATTTTCAGCAAAATAAACACCAATAACTTGGAAAATCATAGTCATCGCCAGAAATTCGGGACAAGATGGCGGACGAGCCTGCGCATTAAACGCAACAATGGCGCCGAAACAACATAAGGAATGTATGGGAAAATATAGTTTTTCGAAAATAAAGATATCCGTATGCGACATTTTCTAACTGCGCAGTTCGAAATGTCCTAATAGTCAAGTAACTCACAAGTTTATGGGGAAAAGAAGTACTGAACTCAGGACCTACCTACTTCCCGAGGTTTGCGTTTTTGAAGCCAGTTTTTGTGCCATTTCCCCATACATTCCTTTAAAAATTGCTCAAACTTCCTTCCGAAACTCGGTAATTTGAGTAAGAGCCTACTGGAAAGTTGTAAGTGCGCAGTTCGAAACGTGTTCTACAGGGATTGAAGCCATTACATCGCTCGTAAAGGCCGCAATTCTTCATAGCTAAAGTACTTCCAAATGCCACGACATTCTTTGTAATTCTACAACGTTCAGGTACGCCTGACGCCATTTTTAAATCCCAGGTTTGAAGACAGGACCAAAGGAAAAGAAGCAAACTCTCGAGGTTAAACTTGATTTTGGCCGCCATCTTTCTTATTTTGAATCCCCTCAAAGTTCCCTGGGACTGCTCAGTACCAGTCCTTTCTCTTCTTCATGAAAACATCCGGTTTGGGAGCATATTTTTCGAGTTATTGGTGCGTATATTTCGAAACCCTACTTCCGATCGAAAATCGCAATCACCATGGCTGATCTGTTAAGCGAGTACAAGAAACAAGAAATCGATTATAAGTTGAAATTAAACTCAGCATTTCCTTTAGAATATGTTAAACGACAAGCCTCGCAGCAGTACGATTTTTTGTGCTGTGTGGAAATCCCTTGGCCCCTTCTTCGGCGATGGTGTGAGATCCTCGAAGCCACTTCCGGTGAAGATGTTAATTATATTGATCTCTTAAATGCAACTGTTGTGGATGGATGGTTTTGCCTGAAGCGGGATAACGAACGTATTGATGAACTGCTCAGAAAGAAATCGCAGACAGTAAGGCTTTCTTACAGAAACACCGCAGGGAGAAAGAGGGCAGATCTGGATACCAAAGTTTACAGTTTGTGTATCAGAAGAGGGGAGCTGGAATCAGTGGACGCTCTGAAGTCCGAAGCTGTGAACTGTTACAAGGAAGTAGAAGAATGGAGAAAGACCTACTCTGACTTGGAAAATGAAAAGAAAAAATTGTACGAAGAAATGAAGCAAGAAATAAACAAACTGGAAGAGGAAGTTACGGATCTGACGCAAGTGAACAAAGAGCTGTCAGACTTTATTAAAACCCTAGAGGAGGAAGAGAACTTAAAGTGCCAAGGAAAAAAAGTAAGTGAAGTTGGCACAAAACAAAAAGGACGGAAGCTTCGCCACCTCAAAAATAAAGTTCAGTGTGCTTTATGGTTCTGTGAAAGCTTTGGCCTTGAATTGTGTCAAGTAAAACTTAAAGATGAAAAGGAGGGCATTCACTCATTAAACTGGGAAAGTAGCTTTGAAAACCTGGGAGAAGATGAAAACAACAAAGTTGAACAGATTTTGTTTTTATTGGATAAATTTTGTGTAGGGGACGAGGTATATCGTGAACTGACCATGCACACAGGAGATCTACCCAAATCATACCTTGTTAAGCAATTACGAGGTAACCTAAACAAAACCTACACCATAGAGAGAACACAGGGGAAATTTCCAGGAGCAGCCATCAATTTTACTTCAACACTTAAAGATCACATCAAGGAGCTAATAACTGAAAAGCCTGAGTTGAAGGATGGTGTAATTGAAGTGAAAGTTAGTGGGGATGGGGCACGGATGTCCAGAACCACAAATTTTATGATGTTTTCCTTTGCTCTCTTACAAACAAAAGAGAGCATCCTGTCCTCCAAAAGTAACAGAACAATTGCAATTGTCAATGGTCCTGAGAAATATGAAACCATGAAAGCTTCTTTGAATTTCTTTTTTGAAGAAGTAAATGGCCTGATTGACAAAGGAAGCATGTCTGTTGATGGTGAAGACATCAAATTAAAATTTTTTTTGGGAGGTGACATGAAATTTTTGCTCCTGATAATGGGCTTAAATTCAGCAACTGCAGACTATGCCTGCTTATGGTGCAAAATCTTGAAGGATGATAGATGGGACACAAGTAAACCAGCAGACTACTACAACAAAGAACCTCTTAAGCGGACACTAAATGAGATTAAAAAACTTTGTCATTCCAAAGACACTAATTATGGATGCATCAAAGAACCACTTCTTAACATAGAGTTAAGTAATATAATTGCTGATGAATTGCATTTGTTGTTAAGAATTACAGACAAACTGTTACAAAATGTGATTGATGAAGTTTTAGAGAGGGATGCGTTGGAAGATTTTGATAAAGCAAGAGGAAGACCCAAAGGAGTTCATCTTGCAACATTAGTGAAAGCAATAAATGCCCTTGGCATATCATTTTCAATATGGAACAAAAAAAATGCTGATGGTTCAGAAAGCAATGTAAAAGAGTTCACAAGCCTTCTTGGCTCTCAGAAAAAGAAACTCTTGAAAGGACTTCCTCCAAAACTTAGTGACATTCTAAATCCTGATACCTGCCCTACTGTTCAGAAAATATGGACAGACTTTGATGAGCTATACAACCTTGTGTGTGCCACTGAATTCAACACAGAGGATCCTTCAGAAGGTGTTTTTCGAAAAGCCCAATCTTGGATAAATCTGTTCTGTTCATTGCGAGGCAAACGGCCGGGTTATGAAAGACCACGAGTGACACCATACATGCATATTCTTCCTTATCACATCCCATTCTTTATTCAAAGTCATGGCTCCTTCAAAAAGTTTTCTGGTCAAGGGGTGGAGAAAAACAATGATGATGCCAAGCGGATACTCTTTCACAAGTCCAACAAATGGGATGCAGCGAAAGATATCCTATTCACTGAAAGCAGGCAATGGGATTTGCGACATCATGAACGTGAAAAGGGGGCATACACTAAACGAAATCTTGAGTACTGGGAGAGTGAAATTAGCCAAAAGAGGAAACAACAGCGTGCGGCATCCACTAGTACCTCTTTGCCACAGGATGATGAGGAAAGTTCTGATGAAACTCTAACTCAAGATTTCAACAAGATGACGACTAAACAACTGAGGGAAATCATAAAAGAAAAAGGTCTAAATGTGAAAAATCTAGCTAGGTTAAAAAAGCAAGACCTTGTAGCACTCATTGAAAAGTCCTCAATGCAGTTGTAACATGTCATAGTAGGCTTATTCATGTATTACCTAGATATTCTCCTTTATCCTTTCATTCTCCTATTGCAATGAGAAATTCTTAAGACAAATGACACCAAAATTCAACACTTTTACTGTGGTCCAAACTGTACCACTCCAGTTCATTACAGAGGGGATTCTGACCAATTTCATTGAGATTATGCTTTCAATAAGTGCTCTAAGTCCTTCAAGAATTTCTGCACTGTATAAGACAAGACATGTTCTGTTCTGAGAAGTTATAAATCTAAAACCCAATCCAAGAAGAGCTTACTTGTGTAAAGAAATATCATTTTAGTGATTAAATATCATTTATCATCAGAAATAACATTTAGTGAAGTCTGTTGAAAGCCATCAAAATGCAAAAGCAACCTGCATTTTCAAAAATACATTCACTAACTTATGGAATTTTTTTAACAAGATGTTGGCTATTGAAGATCAAATTTGATATCTTGATCTGATCACACTAGTTGCAAGATGATGAGATTTTGACAAACTTCACTGATAATTTTTCAGTGTGAGCCCTTCGAGCTTCCACAATGGTCTTGCCAACCTTTTCATGGGTCTTTGGAGAGAGGGTCAAGAATTTCCTCATTTTAACTGGAAACCTAACTCTAACCCCGTCTCCATGCATATCAAAGATGCAGCTCCAGTTGTTTGGAAGCTTGCATCTACCAAATTCATTTGCCTCATACAGCCACCAGTTTTTTTCTTCAGCAGGCCTTCCCTTTCCATGAAATAAATATTTAAACACGTCGTGTCTAAACTCAAGATACACTGTCTGTAGTGGCCCTTTATGCCTGAGTGCATCCAACATGGACATTCTCATTCTGTCCACACAGACTTGGATGATGTTTTCTTGAGGCATGGGAGACTTGAAGTACCTGGAAAAATAGTGATATCTTTAGTTAAAAAAAATAGTGCAAAAGTATATTCATCAGACTGTGAGATTTTAAACAGATCAGCATCAATTTTTATGATAGCAACTAATTATTACCTCAATAAAGGTTGGGAAAGGTGTTCCTGAGGCTCCCAAGTATTCTCAAATGAACTGTACCCAGTCCATTTAACAAGATATTTGGTTCCCTTAAAGAACGTAATAGACATATTAATTCTACTTTACATTTCTTTCATTTTATCTTACTTCAACTCTTGTAAAGATCACAAAATGTTATGCTATTTTGCTTTTTTTTTTTGTTATGCTTTTTTTCTCTGGGATATTAGCAAGCTATGGGCTTCTCTCCAATATGTGATTGAATTAACTTTAATTGAAGACCATCAAATAACTAAATGTGCGCCTGTAATCTGATTGAATCTGATGTGAACTCATTTTACGAGTGATATATAACACTCTGAATACAGAATAAAATAACACGAGTTTACATTCTTACCTCTGAGTCCTCCCGGCTTGAAATAATACGCTCAGCCTCAAAATACCCCAAACTTTTAGCCGCAGGTCTTCTTTTCTTTTTCTTTTCGTCATAATAAAGATCAACACTGCTTAAATTATTCAAAATCTCATATGAAACACGCTTCTTTCCGAACCTCGTCGCCGTAGCCGCCATATTGAATTTTTTGGTAACGCGATATACCGCTGGCATTTGTTAGCGGGCTCTAAATGTCCGTGATTTCTGGCGATGGTAACGATGTTGTTTAACAGATGAGACATTAAAACACTATTGTGAGACAAGCTGAAGAAAAAACCCTGAAAAACATAATTACACATAATTATAGGAGGAAACATATAGGAGGAAAAACTTCAATTATTTTGTCCTCCCAACAAGAGTCACTAACCTATGACCTTTTGATTACTACAGGTTGTTCAAATGCTCTACCACTGAGCTACAGGCAACTCATGGCGGCTGAGGTATTAAGATAGGTTCATGTGACAGGGCTGTCACTAATCTTTTATGTAGGCGGGGATGTGCAAAAAGTAGCCGGGGAATCCAGCTGTTGTCATGTAGTCAATATGCTGTTTTTCTATGAAAGTAGCCAGGGATCTAGTCCTGAATTGTCAAAATAGGCCGGGAAAAATCCCCAGCCCACGGCCCTTAATGACAGCCCAGTTTCACAAAAATCCTGTACTAGGTACTGCACTATTATCTTTTTTGTGTGTGTGTTTTTCTTGTATTTCCTTACTTCTTATTAGTTCCGTCTTTATTGTTTTTGAATTTCTTTCCAATTGTATTGTTAATTTATTCTTTAGTTAACTGTAGGTCTGGCCTGCCTAGATTAGCCTTTGCTACCTGTGGGCCAGCTAACTCTTTCATATAAATTTTTAAAATAAAGCTGCTTGTTGTTGGTGTTGTTGTTGTTGTTTCTCCTATGCATGTGTCACTTTAGAAAAAAATACAAATTTAAGTTGTTTTCTACTCTCAAAACCTATGTATTACCTTGGTTGGTGGTCCTTCTGGGGATGACAGCTGAGCTTCATCTGTGATACTGAAATGAGACAAGACTTACCATGAATAACTTTACACCAAATAATTTATGTTAGCTTTATGCCTTTGTGCATCTAAATACTCAATAAAACCTAACTTAACACCTTACCTTAAAGATTCTTTAAGACTTTCACTCCATTGTGAAGACAGATAATCTGACACCAGACCAAAGGCATATCTTAAATAGTCCACTGAAAAATTAAAACAGTCAATTTTGTACAGTACCTACAGTGTAGTAATGTATATGCTTTACTTTAAAGTACAGTAATACACTGAAATATACAACATACCCTTGTAGTGCTCACTTACTCCAAGGTAACAACCTAAATGTACAATGTACTTCCGGGGGTGGGGTGGTGGGCAGTGTTGCAGTGCTTCTTACAGTGTTTTGTACAATCATCATCAGATTTTGATTTTTGAATCTGAAGATTGTAGGGTTGTGTAGCATTTCCATTTCCATTTGAAAAACTTTCATATTAACAGATGGCTTTATGTACACAAACAGGCTAGTTTTGTTTGTCTGTTTGTTTGGTTTTTGCAGCATTCACAAGTACTGGTATTTAGTGGGAGTTTTGAAAGGTTCAATGTTCAAAGAGCAGAGAGTTTTATCCAACAGATAAGTCACTTTCCTTTGAATAAATTGTAATTGAAGGCAAATAATCTGACATGTTTATCTGGATAGTGGTTATCCACTGGATAACTTCCAGGGTTTTCCTTTTCAAATGAAGTTGCATTTGACTTGAGCAAAGCAGGCGGAGATTAGTGTGTGCGTTAGTTCCCAATGGAGCCAAAGGTGCAACCATGTAGGTCATCTATTTTGTTTTAAGACCACAATTTATTCATTTGGTAATTGCCAGCAACTGAGCTGTTCACAGGCAGCAAAAATCGCCAGTCGCCGGCCAAAAAGGAAAACCCTGAACATGTAATTAGCAAGTCAGAGTGGTTATTTCAAATGGTTGATAGCCCTCCTCTAATGAAGGCACATGTCAAAAAGTGCTCAACACACCTGTACCTACCTCTAGAGGCATCCATGTGCCTTTTACTGCGAACAAATGTTGCACTTTGAGAACCTTTAGACACATGGACACCACTTGATGAAACACAATCAGCTGTCTGTTCCACCTAGTAAAGACATGAGACAACAACCAAAAATTAAAATAGCATTTGAGCTATTGTAAGTGTTTTCATAACTGTACTGTTATTTTTTCCCTGGAATAACTGAATGTGGTTTCTAATAAGAGAACAATCAAAGCTAGACTAGTTTGCCTAAACTAGAGGTTTGGAACTATAACTTTCAATTATTTCAAAGAGAAATCCAACCATTTACATGTACCAACAAAACTTGAAAACACTGCTGCTGTAAATCAAATAATTTGACTTTAAAAAAAATGAGTTTGGTGCTGGACATTCATTTTACCTTACATTCAGCTCTTACCACTTTTCAAGAAGAAAGAGGATAAGTGAAAAATGTCTGAGAGCTGTACCCAGGCAGTGTATCAGAGATGAGATGCATGTCATATATGGATAACACATTCAGGCCCCGTCCACACGTATCCAGATAGTTTTGAAAACAAAGGTTTTTTCTCTGGTTTCACCTTTCGTCCACACATAAATGGTGTTTTTGGGAACCAAAAACTGAGGCTTTTGAAAACGGTCTCCAGAGTGGATGGATTTTTGAAAACTCCAGCTTATCATATTCGTGTTGACAGACAAAAACGGAGGTTTTTGAATATGCTCTTTAAGGGAAGCTATCGTATTCCATCATTTTAAGTGTTTATGTGTGGACACAAATTTTTCAAAAACGGAGAAACAAATCTCTGTTTTCAAAAATATCCGGATATGTGTGGACGTGGCCTCAGTTGGTAAATTATTGGCTAAAATCAATGAAATAAAGCAGTTACTGATTGGTTCTCTGACACATACTATCAACCAAGTGTCACGACCTAAAGAGCCATCCATTAACCAGTAGATATCCTGTAGTTTACATTCCACACTGTACTATTGGCTGGATTTGCATTTTTTTTGGCTTGATTATTTTGGCTTTACTCCATAGCATACAATAAATGACTGTATAATTTCTGAATCATAACGGCAACCACACTGAAGACAAAATTAATTAATGTGAATAAAAACATCTCCACTCAATACATACAAGTCCCTAGTAAAAGCCCACTCTATAAGTGCATTCATGTCTAGATGAACCAAGAAGTACATAACTAAGTGAACTGCAGCCTTATGACAGACAGTAAAACATGCTATGTTGCAGGAATATAATGCAGTTTAATCATCACAAACCTCTACACATGGTCTACTATCCAAACATGGAGATTAAGGGAGTGCAAATAAACAAATATACACAAATGCTACAAGCCCATGAATCTCATGACCCTTACCTTTGCTTTTAGCCAAGCAACTGCCTTATCATTATTGAGCCTATAAACTTGCAGATCATCATCCCCTTGATATCGCAGACGTTAAGAAGCTCATCAGATGATAGGCAACCTGTCAGTGTGTTGATCGATGGGTGTTTTTCATCCACAAGCAACTGTTCCAGTGTTCTGAACTACAGAAGAAAAGATTATATAAAATGGTGATAACACCTGGCAGAGAGTGTAATGTGAGGCAAAAATTAATGTGATAGAACCCAGTAACCGCCGACCAGTTAGCTCAGTGGTAGAGCACCGGACTAGCGTGCAGGAGGTCATGGGTTCAAAGTCCACCCAGACTAACACTCAGGGTCTTTAAATAATTGAGGAGAAAGTGCTGCCTTTGTAATAACATCTGCAAATGGTTAGACTTTCTAGTCTTCTCGGATAAGGACGATAAACCGTAGGCCCCGTCTCACAACTCTTCATAATTGATTCTGTGGGATGTAAAGAACCCAGGGGAATGGAGATTTCTCTTGGAAATTCTGAGTTAGATTCCCAGCTAATATGATGGAAAAAACAGCATATTCCTGTGCTACAATAGCTTGATCCCCTGCTATATTTTCAACATCCTCACCACCTTCAAAACAAATTAATGACAGCCCTGGATATACCTCTCACAAACTAAGTTTTATGCCCCAAACCAAGACAAACACTATTTGTTCTTATCTGTATAGATGCATCTAGCAGCTTCTACACATGTGCATAAGACAACCTACAGCTTTGGTAAATGCAAATTAAATTGTTATTTGAGTTTCATATAAAAGTTTTTAAATTATAATGGTTTTGTCTGACAAGGAAAACAATAACAGCCAGGCACTTGCTCCAAGTGAAAAAAGGGAGTCCCATCTTTGGCAAAAAGTACTAAATAAATAAAAAATAAATCAGTACTATAATCTTTAATCATTTCACACACATACCTTTTGAGAATATTTGGTGAGGTATGGTAAGATGAGGAACAAAGGATCTATTGGTGTTATAACATAGAGACTTCCATCTAGAAAAATCCACAATTTCACTTAGTGAACAAATAAATACAGTAGTTCAGATTTTGTCTTAATAACATTATTTTACAAATGTACAAGTGAAAAGAGTTATCTGGGAAAGTTATTTTTGATAGCAATGTTGAAATGTTGAATTCTTTGAGGAGCAAAAAGCAAAAAGTACAACTCTACAGTCTACACATATTGTTTGAGTGGGAAGGCAAGTCAACAGTTCAGCTTCAAATAATGGAAGAAAATTAACATATTCTAAAGAGTAAATGGATTATAAATTTGTTTTGTGACTACTTCTTTTTATCTTCTTCTCATCAGACCATATTGTGGAAATGTGGTCCAAGGAACCATACTGGAAAACATTTATGTTACACCGAAGAACTTCGGCGTGGCACCAGGTGATTTAAGCCAACATCTGGCTTTTGGGTGTAAAACTTTGGCATATGGGATACAAACTTTCCAGTATGGCCAAGGAACACAATGAACAGGATTGAAGAAGCATGAAAAGAGGTGAACAAAATTGAGATTATGCAAGTTTCAGTCGGAATAATAGAACAGTCCCTAATTTTGTTGTGACAAGATCAACCAGCTACATGTATTGAGTTTGATCATGCAGATGCCATCTTGGATTGTTTGGTGAGTGATAGCTGTGGAGAAAACAACAATAACCTGAGACTGGGGGCCTTAATGACTAAAATTATCTTGACTTCTACCAAGTCAGAGCCAATAAAGTTATTTGTATTGTGGCCACATCAGTCTGGGAGCATCAAATAATACCTAACCTTTCTGTACAGAATCCTCCACAAACCACGACCTAGGTTCTTCTTTAAACTGCAAGACTTCAAAGACCTTCTCTCCACTGTGGGATAGCAAAAACTGCAGTTCTTTACCTAAAGGAAAAAAAATAAATGTGGCTAAATGAAATTTAGGCTAAGTTAAGCTCAAGACAATGCCAGTCAGCAGTCTTCCCATGTACTGGATACAGGGGTGGCCCGGGAGTTTTTTGCAGGGACACTTTGTGACGCTTTCATGCAGTTGTTTTCGTCGCCTTGTTCGTCCAAAGGTCATTCACTTGAGCGTGGCTGCAGTTAGCTGTTTTTTCGCTGCTGTGTTATTTTGCTCTGTCGGTCTTCACCGTCCTCTTGCGCCGTTTTTTGTTTGGAGTCATGCCTTTGACACGGACAACCAATAACAGTTTGTCTTCCTCGGCTTTCCCTGAGCCTTCGTCTTCTGCCTCAGACTCTTCTTTAGCGTGCACTACGAGCACGTCTTCGCCGCCATCTTTGGTTGCGTCGTCTCTGGGTAGTGCGAGTGCCGTGGATCCGGCCTTTTTGGCGGCTGTTGTGAATGCCGTGAAGCTTGCCCTGTTGCCCGAGAGCTCTGCGACGTCTTCACAGCCGTGTGCTGTTCCTGGAGTTGCTGCTCCGTCTGTTGCGTCCTTTGCCTCTTGCCGGAGTTGGGGGCGTTCCCTCCCAAGCGGCGGATTTGAGTTCGCGTGCGACGGCCCTGTGTGCGACGGCCCTGTTTGCTTCTGGAGTGGGTTTTTCAGCTCCTTCGACCTCTGCCATTGGCTCAGTGACCACAGTGACCCAAGGTAGGCCCATCTGTGCGGTTCCTTCTTTTGTAAGTACTTTTAACGTCCCGCTAACTTCAATCACGACTCCCATGTCTGGTACCGCCCTGAGTTCGTGGCCCGTCCCATCTGTCGCCTCATCATTCAGCCTTCCATCGCTACCGACCTTAAACCAGCCCTTTGTCATCGGCCCCGGTTTCTCGCCGATCCCTACCAAGACTGTAAACCAGGCTCCGGTTCCTGGAAAACCGATTAAACTATCCCCCGATTAAGGGTTAATTCAAGATTAAATTTCTTAATCTGTGGATAACTAATCAGGGAATAAAAAGGTGTTCCTCAAAACAGATTTATCCTGCGATTAACTATCCCTCGATTAAACTCGGAATAAACCAGTCAGACTGGTTATCCACAAGCAAACGCGCGCGAAAATGACGATGCGCTGGAAAATGCGAAGCGAAGATGTGCACGAACTCGAAGCGTTTAGTTGTTTTCTGATTCACGGAAAGAACGGCGTCATAAATTATTGTATTAATCAAACCTTCTTATTTTGTCATAGTTTAAGATAAAGGTATAGTTTTGAACAAAAACAACCTCTTATGATATTGTTAAAAGGAAACGGAATGGAAAATTATTCAGTGCAAGGCGGTGTTGGTAGTCAAGGAAAATAACCTCTGTATAAAGCGAGAAAATATTAAACTTGTAAGCCGGATTGGCTGGAATGGGTGAGTTAAGATCTTCTTGATTCTTTCAGTGTCGAATTCTAGCTACAAAAGCATTGGTTGAATCTGTATATTAAAGATGTAAAGTTTGAAGCAGTGTTGTTAATATAAATCGATTGAATACGTACAGAGATATAATAAAATTCTCTTTTTGTAAACAATAAGGTGATGTTAAGTTTTAATCGTTTAGAAAAAATGCATTTTTATTTCCTTTTAACTTCTTTCTAATGCAGTTTGTTGTAAGAATTTTGTTTGATTAAAAATTTGTATTCCTCAAACAGGCGAAACGTAATGTCAAAAGGCAAAGGAAAACATATACAGAAATGCAAGTGATAAAAAATATTTTAGTCGTTGCGTGTTGTTTTTCTCTCGCGTTCAGCATAACTAAAATCAGAGCTTTGCTGCTTATTTTCTGCTTTGTGAAGCCTCTGCTAGAATAGAATAGCTATTTATTTTTAAGATCTTACCGTTTAAAAGAGTTAGTTGACGATGTTGTTGCGAATGTTTAAGCTGGGATAACTTATCAATTTTGAGTAAGAAAAAATGTTTGCCGCCTTGGTTCACCATCGTTCACTTTAGATTATTGTTTTCTACCGAAAATTCGATTTATACTTTCCTGAATTTGAATGTACTGAAAGTTCTCAGTCGTTCAAGTCTCCAAGATGTATCATTTGTGGTATAAGTTGTTTTCCCTTATTTCCTGCACCAAATTCACGAACGGTTTATTCCGCCATTTTGTCTGTTTTGAAAATTTTATTCCGCGGTTAATGAGTTAATCCAACTTGCTAGGTGTGTTAAATTTAACCGTTGGTTTATCCTTAGGATAGTGCTAATCGTGCTTTGTGGAACAGAATCTAACCGAAGGATAAATTTTATTCCTCGATTAGCGGGATTTATCCGTCGATTAGCGCTAATCGGCCTTTCAGGAACCGGGGCCAGATTCTTGCTGGGAAATTCGTCAACCTCAGCGATTTGCTGTCCTCTAACATCTCTCAGTCGGAACTGGAGAGTCAAGTCCTGCTTGACAGGCGCTTGGTTTTTATGCCCTCGGCTAAGAAGCAATGCCGTCGGGTTGAGGATATCGTGACCTGGTCAGAAGCCTTCACGATTTTCTCCATGATTTTGACCTCTCACTTCCCCCACCGTTGGAAGGACCTAACCCAATATAAGCTTCTGATCTTACGTACTTACCGCCAGTTCAACGGGCGTGTGTGGCTCGCCTACGACCAGGCTTTCCGTGAGCATGCTGCTGCTGCAAACGTGATGGACTGGTTGTCAATCAATGTCCAGCTGTTAAACTTTCACGCTGCCGGGGTGTCAGTACGTGTCGGGCAGGTCCCCTTGACACGCGAGTCACCAGAGCCTGTTGGTTCATCCTCATCACAAATTGTGTGCAGGTTGTGGAATTACGGTTGTTGCTCCACGTCATTTGCCTCGTGCTGCTTTGCCCACCGTTGCAGTATCTGTGCAGGACCTCACCATTTGTCTTCTTGTCCCGAGCATTCTGAGAGCCAAACCAGGCCAGATTCAAAGTGCCATTCAACTTCTCCAGCTCCTCACTCTGCACCTCCCAACAAGTCCAAGCGCTCTTAAGGATTGGCTGGTGTTGATGACGAATCAAACTGTCTCCGATGTGATTCTAGCTTTCACTTGAACTGTTTATGTTCTTGCCTTGTTGCATCTTGTTAGTTTTTGCAAGCTTAGGTCCCATATGGGTCTGCAGCAGCTTCTGTTTGGCCGTCTGCATAGTTATTAATAGCACAGCTTGTTATCTGTCGTGTCATGTGCCAGCCTCGTTAGCTTCCGCTCCTGCTTGGGCTTATGCTGTTCAGCCTTTGCAGTGCCAGTGCACTTGGTGCTTTAGCATCGCGTGCTGCCCTTTTATGGAATTGCTTAGCGATGCATGTTAATTCTCACACTAGTGCTCTATTTTTAGGCACCTGCAGTTTTGTAGATTTCATGTCTTTTGTGTGGATTTATAGCATGTTAATAAAGTCTTTGTATTTCATTGCCTCCTCCTTGTGAGTCGCTCCTGTGCCGATTGTCTCCTTTGTTTCCCTAGCCATGGCAGTCCTCACCCCAGTGTCCATGGTGCCTCCCCTCAATGTGGAGGAATTCTCTCGGGAGTTGGCGGGTCACCCCAACCAGCAGCTGGTCTCCTTTGTCATTCAGGGTCTTCGATATGGCTTCAAACTGGGATTCAAACTGGGATTGCAGGCCCCTTCAGCTCTCCTCCCCTTCCTAGGTTCCATGTCAGTAGCTTCGGGGTTATTCCAAAGAAGGGCCAACCGGGTAAGTGGCGGCTGATAATCGACTTATCCTCTCCTGAGGGTTCCAGTTTCAACAGTACATCACAGTCGACCAAATCATTAAAATGGTCTCGCGGTATGGGCCTGGAGCTCTCATGGCTAAATTTGATGTTGAATCCGCCTATCGAAACATTGCAGTCCATCCTGACGATCGTTTCGTTTTGGGCATGAGCTGGCGTGGACAATTTTATGTGGACTTTGTTCTTCCTTTTGGCCTCCGTTCCGCTCCATTTATTTTTAATTCTGTGGCAGATGTGGTTGAGTGGATTCTATTGAATCGCCATCCAGTGTCAGACTTGTTGCACTATCTGGATGATTTCATCACAGCTGGTCCTCCACATTCTAATCAGTGTTCCATTAATCTCTGCACTGCTTTATCTGTTTGCTCGAGGCAGGGTTTACCACTTCATCACAAAAAGTGTGTAGGTCCCTCCACTTCCCTTACTGTCCTTGGCATTGAGCTGGATTCAGTCCAACAAGTTGCCCGATTGCCTGCTGACAAACTTACTGCTCTTCGGGCAGTAATTCAGTCCTGGCGTTCGCGTCGCTGGTGCAGAAGGAGAGAACTTGAATCCCTCATTGGGCACCTGCATCATGCAGCCAAGGTGGTGTGGCCTGAGAGAACTTTTATTCGCCGTATGATCAACTTGCTGTGTTGCTTTCGTCGCGGCGATCACCCCATTCGCCTTAATCGGGAATTTCAGCTTGATCTCCAGTGGTGGCATGTGTGCCTTCTCACTTGGCATGGTGTCCATTTTTGGCTCTATCCTGGCATGGATTCAGCGACTGATCTTGAGGTAACTTCCGATGCAGCAGGTTCCCTTGGCTTCGGTGCCTACTTCCGGGGTATGTGGTTCTATGGCTAATGGGCTATTTCCCAGGTTCAGCAATCCATCGCCTATAAGGAGCTTTTTCCCATCATGATAGCAGCTCATCTTTGGGGCCCTTAGTGGACCAAAAGGCATGTGCTGTTCCGCTCAGAGAATGCCGCCGTAGTTGCAATTCTTTGTGCAAGGTCTTCAAAGATTCCTGTCCTAAAGCATCTTCTGCGTGAACTCTTGCTTTGCACTGCACGTTTTGGTTTTACCTTTACGTCTTGCCACGTCCCAGGCTTACAAAATAAGGTTGCTGATGCCCTTTCCCATTTTTGTTGGCAGGAGTTCAGGCAGCTTGTTCCAGAGGCCCAGCCTTCTCCCTGCCAGATTCCACAGCCTCTCCTTGATCGCCTGATCTCAGTCTGCTAGAGCAAAGGTGCCGTGAGTTTTTTGCGCATGGCTTGGCCCCCTCAACTCACAAGAGCTATGCCACCAGTCAGAGGAAGTTCTACACCTTTTGTTGCCAGGCAGGGAAGCTACATGCTAATGGTTCGCCCTGCCCAGCTGATGAATGGACCTTGTGCTTATTTGTGTCGTTTCTGGCGGACTCGGTGCAGCATTCCTCC
The DNA here is from genome assembly GCA_016490735.1 of Pachyseris speciosa. NCBI lineage: Eukaryota > Metazoa > Cnidaria > Anthozoa > Scleractinia > Pachyseridae > Pachyseris > Pachyseris speciosa. The sequence goes on from JAEMWC010000067.1 coordinate 726,063, forward strand.
ATCAAAGTTTACCTCTCAGCGATTCGTTCCCTGCACATTGAGCAAGGTTTCCCCAACCCTTTGCAGAACTGCTTGTGGCTGCAGCGAGTCCTTAGGGGGATTAAGCGAGTACAGGGTTCTCCAGAGATGCAGTGCCTCCCTGTCACCGACAACATCATGGTCATCATTTGGAAGGCCTTGGACATGTCTGTGTTCGACCATTGCATGTTTTGGGCTGCCTGCACCTTGGCGTACTTTGATTTCCTTCGTTCCGCTGAGTTCACTGTCCCTAGCTTAGCTAGCTTCTCACCCTCTCTGCACCTGTCAGTTCCGAACATCTTAGTGGACTCTTCCTCGTTGCCCTCCTGCATGCGGGTAAGGATCAAGGCTTCCAAAACTGATCCTTTTCAGAAGGGGTGTGACATTCATATCGGCAGAGGTAGCTTTCCTCTATGTGCTGTCCATGCAATGATGGCGTACCTTGGCGTTCGAGGTAACTCTCCCGGTCCCTTATTCCTTCTGCAGAATGGACAGCCTCTGTCACGCGCCAGGCTGACTGATTGGCTCCGTCAGATATTGTATGCAGCAGGAGTTTCAGGGAACTTTTCAAGCCACAGCTTCCGCATAGGTGCTCTCGCTCTCGGGCGCTGGTCAAGTAGTGCCTTTCAGTCCTACATTCGCACGCCTTCAGAAGCATTAGCCAGCCTTTCAAAACATTTGGCTTAGCAGCTTGGTCGAGCCAGTGTGTTGGCTTATGCTTGCTTGGTTCTTCTTGGACAGGGTAAGTTGCTTCAGTGGTAGCTTAGCCTTTCACTGGTGCTTGGGTGGTTGTGGAGTCGGAGGTCCCAGTCTACCCTGCTTCTCGGGTCCCTCCTTTTTCCAAGCACCCTTGGTGAGAGGGGTTGGGTGATGGCCGTTCGCAGGGTTGCCATGGATACCTCCTTGCCGCCAAAGTTCAGCCCGGCTCCACCACCTCTCAGGCACCTGTTCCCAAGCTCATCTTTTGGTGATGAGTTTAAAGGTTAAGATGTATAAAGAAGCTAATAGGTGACACACACGCCTGGGACTTACTGAATGATGTACATGTTGTAAATCAAATGAAATTCAGGTGAAAATGACTTTAACCTAGGTCATTGAAATGAAATTCCTTTGTTTCCCAGGGGCAGATCTAGGGGTGGTGCAAGACGTCATTTAAAGTCTGTAGACCCACAAGTCAGACACTTCTCAAAGAAGTGAGTGGTGTTTCTCTGTGCTTGCCAAACGCGAAGAGATTTAAGTTGACTGCTGGAGTGAGCAAATAGGGATTTTGCAGTACAGAGTACTGAGCCAGGTGGGACAGTCTGAAAGCAATTCTCGTCTTAAAGGCGGCCCGTAGTTGAGAGTGTTGGCCCATTTGCCAAAGGTTGCCGTGCCAGAAATTGGGAAAGGAGAGTTGTTTTTTGACTTAGGCGAAAAAATCGGATGCTTGATTCAGTGTTTTCCACGTTCAAGAGGCCATTTGATTCCCAGAATTCATTGTGATCACAGAGGGCGCTGTCACCTTGAAAAGTTCTGGCGAGGACTGGAAATGAAATTCACTCAGCTGCAGTGGAAAAATTTTCACTTCGAAAACATCACAGGGAATTCATCTAAGAGTGGGCAATCGGCATCACGAGAAGTCGGTCCGTTTTCGATGAGCTGAGTATCTTGGAAAACAGTGCAAGGAAAAGTTTCATTGCCATGTGCAGCAAATATTCAAAAGCACAAAACTCATGATTGGCTGTCTGGTGATGTAAACACATGAAGAGATTAACATGCTGGCGGATTTTAACATATAAATCACTTTTGCATCAAGTACCTCGGTTAGTTCGCTTATATGGAGTCTTGTGAACATCAGCAAAAAGTATTTTCACACAAGATTAACAGCAAAAAGCATTTTCACCCGAGATAAACAGTTAAAATAATTTTCACACGAATCGTGTGACAGCCATTTGTGCGCGATCGAATTTCACAATTCAATGTACCGGGTATGAATATCTTCAGAACTAGTTAAGTTTTTTGTCCAAATTCTTGAACTGTTGTCATTTACTTTGATTTTAATACCATTTTCGTTCCATATTTTCCATTTGACGATGAAAATGAATCCGTCGACAGATGATAGGGATTAAATTTCACATCTTATGCAAATATGTATGTTTTGAAGCCAATTTGAAGCCAACAAAAGTAGTGAAGTATTTTGTTCCATTTTTTTCATTGTCGTCATTTACGTTGATTTGTGATACGATTTTCATTCCACTGGTTCCATTTGACGACGAAAATGAACCCTTCAAAATCATCTCAAATGACCAAAGCACATGAAACACCAGTCAAAGCTCTGTTTCGAAGCGGAAACTGACGGGAAACAGCTTACTCTTTTAACTCTTATTTCGCCCTTGAACATCATTAACTCGAATTTTTGGTGTTGCTCACGAACAGAAGTTGTTGGTATTGGCCAAAACTTATCTTCAAGTAAAAACAGCCGTCTTTAATATTTTATTCTATTTCTCGGCTGACAGCAAGCTTTTTGAGCACTGAGTTAGAATCAAGTCCGATCCTGCTGTATACTGTTTTCAACCAAATCACCCTCTTCAGCACTTTACTTATATCGGCCAAAGCCTTTCCAAAATAATTAAGAGTCAACCAAGAAACCTGTGTGCTCTTTTCATTTCAGAGGAACCCTTTAAGCTGATTGAGACTCAAAATGCGCCGCTTACTTTAACATTAACGCTAACGTTTGCAATGCCCTAGGCCTAACCCTATCCCTAGCTCTAACCCTAGCTCTAACCCTAACCCTAACCCTAACTCTAACCCTAGCCCTGATTTTAACCCTAACTCTAAACTTAACAGTAACCCTAAATCTTTTGAGTGCTGTTTTCAAGTCGGACAAAATCTATGCGCGCTGGCTTAAGGTTAGCCAAGGCTACTGTGTGCTGTTTTTAAGTCAAGCAAGAATGTTGCAGAGGGTTTGCACCGAAGCTGCGAAATGTTCCTTTTATTACAGTGGCTGTGTAATTTTTAATAGATTGTCAAAGTAATTTTACTCTATTTGATATTTAAGTTTTTTCTTATGTAGGCTATTGTTCTTAACTTTGTGAATTAAGTGACTAATTGCTTTTCTTACCCTTTATTTGTCAGGGCTCCCATTGATAGCAGGCCTTTTGTATATACCGGTATGTCCTGAAGGGACTACCCTGTTTAAATAAAGGTGTTCACTTCACTTCACTGTTTTCCAGCTAAGGAAGCTTCTTGAACAATATCAGTAAGCAAAACACTGGTAGTAAGCGCTGCATTTAAAAAAGTCGACCATTTGCAAGTCGGATGGGCATCTTGTGTGCTGTTTATGTGTGCGGTTCTCTTCATTCAGTTACGAGCATTTGGCGCTTAGTTTTCAATAAAGAATACCCTTGGGCATTGCTTCATGAATGTTAATAAGGCAGACTTAATTGAAGGGCTGAAAGCAAAACTATCATATGTGACGATTTAGCATCGAAATTTCAAATTGCTCGGAATTGGCTGAATTTTGACATGAGGACTCCATTTTTGTCAATTGAAAGAACATTGCCCTGAATTTTTTTTTTTTGCTGTTGTGCGCTTCATTTAAAAAAAAAAATGGGCCTAAAGTACGTTCACACATACTGTCACATACAATAGTTTCGCTTTCAACCCTTCAATTGAAGGATGTTCCACAAAAGGGGCATATATCGCTTTTTTGCCTTAAAATCCAAATCTCTCTAAGCTCACTCTACTTTGGCATACAGACTGGTTATGATGTCAGAAATGAAGTTCTGTACTTATTTTGCGATTAACAAGCTAGGATCCGAAGGATTAGCTTATGACTTTTGCCTACAACTGGAACAACTCAAACAAAAGAAATCAATCATGCATCAGATCCTTTTGTTTCTGTTTCTTGAGTTTTGGGGAAAAGTCATAAGCTAATCCTTCGGATGCTACCTTTTTAATCGCAAAATAAGTACAGAACTTCATTTCTGACATCATAACCAGTCTGTATGCCAAAGTAGAGTGAGTTTAGAAAGATTTGGATTTTAAAGCAAAAAAGCGATAAACGCCCCTTTTGCAGAACACCCTTCAATTATTTCCATTTAGGGACACAAATGAGATTGGTCATTCCACTTGCATTAAACATCAGTTGTTATGGATATGATACGATATGTATGTACTGAAACTAGTAACTAACTTGATTATTAACTACCTATGCCAGGAATACACACAGATGATATTTACAAAACACAACTTACCAGTTCTAGGATGAGGGATCTTAACAAACACAGGTTCTGTGCTGCTGCATTCATCAGTATGGACAGCACTTTCTGTAGATATATACATAATGAATTAAGGTGGTTCACGATGGTTTTGGAATAACTGCAGAATACCCTGCCACATCCTATTGCTTACTTTGGTTGGCATTCTTTGAAGAACAAAGCAGAACACAATTATACATGCTATTCTTTTTCGATGACATGCAAAGAAGTGCAGGGTCTTCTCCAGTTACGCCATGGTGTGAACCATACGTTATTTTTAACACCAAAACTGCTGTATTGAAAACCAGAATTGGAAAGACTGTTTTTTTAAGGGGTATACAGTATAATTTTTGATTGGAAGAGGTTGATCCTTAAAGTGTACTTATAAGTTATTTAAATAATAGCCTCTCTTTCCTTTTGTTCACTCCTTCCTCTGCGCTCCGTGAAACAAGAAAATAAAACAAGAAAACACCTTAATGCAGGTTTTTGTTGGAGCTCCTCTGCATCAAATAGACCATTTTACAGTTCTTTGCTAAGTCCCCTGGCCTTTGATTGAATGCGAGGCTAGGGTTGACCTTGTTTTGATACAAACCTACCTGCTTTTCTTATGCAAATTATGCTGATTAAACACTAGTTAGCATAAGAAAAACATGATTACATAAGAAAAGTAGGTAGGTTTGTATCAAAACAAGGTCAACCCCATACATACATCACATTATTTACCCTCGGATTTTAGAGTAGCTTGTGCAGCTAATATCTCCGAGCATTTAATCATCAGATGACAGATAGACCACCACACCGGGAACTACGTCCCCTACTCTTTTCGAACAGTGTGTGGGTTCTTTTACGTCCCACAGAATCAATTATGAAGAGTTGTGAGACGGGGCCTACGGTTTATCGTCCTTATCCGAGAAGACTAGAAAGTCAAACCATTTGCAGATGTTATTACAAAGGCAGCACTTTCTCCTCAATTATTTAAAGACCCTGAGTGTTGGTCCGACCGGGGTTTGAACCACCGACCTCCCGCACGCTAGTCTGGTGCTCTACCACTGAGCTAACCCGTCGGCGGTAAACCCCAGCCTCGCTTTCACCGACAACTGTAAAATGGTCTATTCCCTTGATTGTACAGTCAGCCAAACACATGGACGAACAAGTCTCCGGTCACCTCAGATGCGAGGCAACTACAACAGACACTAGCTCCTTCTGTGTGAGTGTGTGCCACACTTTAAGGCACGTGTACATATAAACTATGGCAACATGAATGTTCATCGTTTAACCGGTTCATACAGCGTACAATAATGAATGACAGGATCGATGATAGATCAATGCATGTTTTGATCGATGAACAGATTTATTAATCAGCGTACTTCGCAGTGAGTAATCCAAGCGCTGTTTTAATGTATTTGTGTATGATGATCATACCTGGAGCAATGAATATCCACTGGTTCACTTCCTTGTGAGTCTGAGTGCCATTCTGTTGATTCCTTGGCATTTTCAGTTCCCCTTGAAGTCAATTTCAACCCTTTGATTCCCTTTGATACAATGTTTTTGCGCGCGAAAAAGCTTATTTTTGGGATTGACCGCTGTCTGACAGACAATACTGGCGCTCAAAAAGAGCCCAGTCCCCATACGTACGCGACTGTTGGTTAAAAATTACCATACCATTGCCTGATTTCATACCGTGAGGGACTAGGTACGAGTCTTTAAATTATGGGATTAGCAACTATTGATCTACATAGTCAGAAAGAGCATACCGAGATTCACAAAATCCCCAAGTTTGGTGTTAATCGGGCCAGTTTTGACTGAGATACAGGCATTTAAAAACGTAAAAAATTTACAAAAAAATGTATGGAAAACCGGACAAATCCGGACAAACTGGTCTGGATTTGTCCGGTTTTCCATACATTTCTTTGTATATTTTTTACGTTTTTAAATGCCTGTATCTCAGTCAAAACTAGCCCGATTAACACCAAACTTGGGGATTTTGTGAATCTCGGTATGCTCTTTCTGACTATGTGGATCAATAGTTGCTAACCCCATAATTTACAGACTCGTACCTAGTCCCTCACGGTATGAAATCAGGCAATGGGCGCTTAGGGACGGACCATTGGAGGTATGGAAAATATTGAAACAAATTGTTTGCAGGGCCTAAAAAGATAAATTAAATTGCTTGCGAACATGATATGTATATAAAAAAAAATAGTTTGCATAGAGGTCAAAGAAACTTGTAACCTATTAATGAAAAAAAATTTCGGAACTGAAATTTAGACTAAAAGTATGTAGTTGATAGCTGAGTTAATCTTTTGTCTCACGATTGAGTCACAAAGATGTGAATCGCGACGTTTCTACCGCTATACTGCTGGTCCTCATCAGGCGATGGTGTCGACTGGCTGCGTGTGAGCTTAGGCGTGTTAGCTTAGGCTGTTGTTGATTGGAGGATTTCGATCCTTGTCGTTCAGACTAGAAATTGTTCCCTCAGCGGTCCGCTTTAGTAGTAGAAGGTGTAGTAAATGAATACCACCGCCGTACAACACACCCTCCTCGCTTCGCTCGTCGGGTTTTGTTGTACTCCGGTGAGTATTCATTTACTACACCTTTTACTACTCTACGCCCGAGGAGCAGAGCGACGAGGGCAACACAGACAACAGGGCATTAAAACCAAGAAACAAAGGGTTAAACAAGAGCAGCGGGGGTGGGGGGTCGGCCTATTGAAGAAAGGGGGTGTATGCGTAAGAGCGATGGAAGGTAATCAAGAAACACGTGGCCAACAAAAATTACGTTTATCTGTACTGTTTGTGTAATGAGAAATAAAATTAAAAACAAAAAAAACAAAAAACAAAACAAAAAATTACGTTGACGCTCCCTTTATTTAACTCTCCTGTGGTTTTGAAGAAGGGAAAAAAGGGAAAGCGAAGTGTTTACCCCTAAAAGAGGAAATTTATCTTAAATCTATGGATGAGGTTTTTGAGGAAAATGATAAATTCAAAAACCCCTTCAGATTTATAAAAGTTAGGGAGGTATTTAATGCAATAAAAGAAAAATTGTCACCCCATTAAATTGTTTTAGCGGAAATGAAGAAATTTGTTTGTTTTATTTCTTTAAAAAGTGAAGATATTAAACAATGGATCCTTTTTGGATTGATTTTGATAAATAGGGCGAGGAAGAGGAAGACTCGTCTAATTAGAGAAATATGCAGTAATAGTAAACCATGTCCACAACCGATGTGAGCCTGGAAGAAAACATTTCTCCAAAACTCAGGGAAACCCTTTTAAAAGAAATCGAAAAACTGTTAAAATCTAAACATTTGATTAAGTAATTATAAAAACTTTGAGTTTGTTTATATGTTAATTTACAACCAGGTTAATCCTTGGGAATGGATAAATAAAACAAAAAATCAAAAACTTATAGAAGATATTTCTACTATTGTTCGAATATCTAAAGTTCAAACATGGTGGTTTGACTGTTTAAAAAAAAGAAAACAAAAAAACAAAACCTTATAAAAGAGTTTGCCACTATTTTTTTAATTACCGAAGTTAAAACTTGGTTTCAACGTTTATAAAAAAAATATGCGCGTGTATATGGCAGCCCGTCAATTAGAGAAAGGGTGTGATGGTGTAAGAGCTATGGCAGCTTTTGATGGAAAGGAGAAGTCCCCCGACGATTTAGGTGGTTGCAATACTCCAAAATTAAAGGTTTTGATGAATCCCCAAATGAATCTGGTGAGAGAAAGAGCTATTGTAGCTGCTGTTGGGAAGAAGTTCTCCAAAGTGTCTGATGATGAGAAGTCCTCCGAAGCGTCTGATGATGAGGCATATAGTTGTAGTGATAGTCATATTCTTTCAAGTAAAACAAAGAGAAAGAGGATGGTTGCAACATTACAAAGCCATAAAATTAAAGATATTGAATTCCCAACCGAATTTGACGATGAAATGTTGGTTGATCCGCGGGTTAAGACTTATTATAAATTACGGAAGAAAATTCCGGAATTAAAACCTTTGTTACTTGTTACCCCCAACAATGCTGAATACTCCGCAATAGAAACCATAAGGAGCCTGCTGGTGAAAACGGCCGATTACATTGATAAAATTAAAATTTTGGCGGATGAATTTGGATATCATGGAACATAAATGCCCGCCAATTAAAAAAATGTGCGCTATTGGATACCCATGGTCACAGCTGACGTGCTTCGTTACAATGTCCGTATGGCATTGATTGAAGAAATAGACAGTTGGCTGACGAAAATGAAAAACCAAAACCGCCGGTGCTCCGACAAACAACTTCGTTACGTTCGCGACCTTTTAAACCGAGACATGGCGCCCTGGAAATACATAAAGAAAACAAACGATTACTATCTCATTGACGAATGTGCGTACTTATGTTTGGTGGTAAGATACCAAGTAACACCAGAAGAAAAAGAATTTATGGATAAATGGTTAACAGATGAAGGGTTTTATGACGCGACCAATTAAAGAATAGTGCCTTACTATATATGGACCTGCTGTATATGATCGGTCATTTTCCACCCGAGTTGAGGGAGAAAATTCTCCATGAATTTACTAAAAAGCAAATTCAAAGAGGAAGGGTGGGATGACGTATATGCGGCGGAAATGCTTGGGAAAAGGTTCTTGGAAATGATTTTCTTTAACGACGATGAAGAACCCAACGAAGAAAGAAAACGACTCTTAAATGATTTATTGGCTATGAAAAATAATTTTACACTTGAATTTACATATGGTGGTACTCTTTTTAATCTTACTGCTTCACCAAAAAATGGATTTTGGGAAAAGTTAATATACTTGAAACAATACTTGAAGGATTTTAATAATCGTAATGAAATCGTTAAGGAAGGTTCGCGGATACCTAACATTATTAACGAACATTTTGCAACAGTGGGAAACAGACTTGCCAATAAGCTACCCATTCCTCAAAATCATCATTTAGACTATGTTGATAAGAGCAAATCTCCAATTTCATCATTCTTTTTTCAACCTGTTTTACCTGAAGAATTACGGTCAGAAATACTACTTGTACCGACGGATAAATCTTATGGCTTATACTCCTCGCTTACTAAACTACTCAAATGTTCAAGTGCCCCTGTTCTTACACACATACTTAATACGTCTATCAGATTAGGGACTTGGACCATTGCTTTTAACATACAAGGATGGCCCAGGACACTGGAGAAAGAGGTCCGAGACGAATTTAAGCGTGTCGTAGACGAACTTACGGCGCAGCGAACACTGAATTGGCCCACCTTGCCGGCTGTATTAGACTCCAAGGCCGAGCTTTTCTTTTGTGTTAATTGCATTGCGGGCCAACGCGTGCCGCCACTGTCTCTGTTTCCACGGAATCGCGTCAAGCGCTTTGACCATTTTTCGGTCAGCAACATGCTTGCATTTTTTTTCATCCTCTCCATACTTCTCGGTGCGAAAACTACAACTGCTGTAATCCACATCGTGCTGCATTGCAACGTCATCAGTGGCCCCACTTGGTGGTTGAAACGCTTCCCAAATTTCACCCGTTTCGGGGTCAAAACTTAACTGATGATGCAAGGGGTTATAAGGGCCGGTATAGTTGTGCCCAGGAAGAGTCCACCCTTTTTTTGGTGCAGGCAGTTTGCCGATCACAGACGTCACTCTCAGCTGCTCTTAACACACTCGACGATTTTGGGGAAGCGTCGGGTCTCAAACTAAACTGTAAGAAAACGGAAGCAATTTGGATCGGAACAAATAGTGGAAAAAAAGAAATTCTTCTGCCAGAAAGAAATTTCAGATGGCAAACAAACAAAGTAAAAGCTTTAGGAGTATGGTTTACGACAGACCCTGAAAACACTGTACTTTTAAACTATAAGGAAAACTTGAAAAACTTAGAAATACTCTAAGTAACTGGAAATACCGCAGATTAACCTTAAGTGGGAAGATCACAGTCTTAAAAACCCTAGTAGCTTCCCAAATTGTGTACGTCTTGGCACCTTTGTGCACAAACAAAAAAATAATTAGCGAGATTAACAAGCTCTTTTATTTGTTTCTTTGGAACGGAAAGGGCGATAAAATAAAGCGAGATATTATGATCAACAATTACCCAGCAGGTGGCCTTAAAATGATTGACATTTTGTCTTTCAATAAAGCACTAAAAGCCACTTGGATAAAGAAGTACTTGGACACAGGCAATCAAGGTAAATGGAAACTTTTTTTCGATCTTGAACTAAAAAAGTTTGAGTGTACCCTACCTTTCACAAGCAATCTTAATAAGATAGACACAGCTAATATCTTCAGAACGCAAGACAGTTTCTTAAAGGAAATTCTCTTAATCTGGTCAGAAATCAATTTTGAAGAGAATATAACATCGGAAAGCCAGCTTACAGAACAAAGCGTATGGTACAACTCACTTATAAGGATCAACGACAGCCCTATCTTCTTAAAGAATGGTATCGTAAAGGCATTACAAAAGTCAAGCACTTAAGGAACAGAGAAGGAAAATTCCTCACTCTACCAGAATTTTTAAACAAATACAACATCAAAGTCCAACCCTTAGTATACTATGGAATAATTTCCGCACTTAAAACGCTATGTAACACATCCAACCAAGGAGACATCACAAACGAAGGCAATGGATACGAAATTTATTCGACAAAACTAATTAAAGCCCAAAAAGCAAGCAGGCTGGTGTATGACAAATTAATTACAAAGAAAAGTGCCGCTCCTATTACAAGTCAGCAAAAATGGATCGAAGACTGCAACCTAGGTCAAAACGAAATAAAGTGGGGCTCGACCTACCAACTAGCCCATAAAATCACAAAAAACACAAAACTGAGGGAATTTCAGTTCAAACGTTTGCACAGAAGAATTCCAACAATTGCTTTCATGACTAAGATAAGGATAAAAGAAAACCCCAACTGCTCCTTTTGTAAAAAAGAACCAGAAAAACTCATACACCTTTTTTGGTCCTGCACAAAAACGGCACTCTTCTGGGAGAGTATCATAGCGCGATTAAAACTCTGCCAAATTATTCCTGATAGCTACTCTGCAGACATGACTGTTTTGTTAGGCCTAAGATCAGACTCCTCTAAACTTCAACGCCAGATCAATTTTTGTTTCCTTATTGCCAGGCACTATATCTGGCTCTGCAAAACAAAAGAATCTATACCTCTATTGCAAGGTTTTCTCAAATACCTAAGGACAATGTACAACATACAAGTACAAGCAGAAGCAAACAACCTTCTACCCAAACAATGGTCATTCGTACACGATACCACTTAGAAACTGTCGTTTTTAAATATAGCGCTATCCCCAACGCCCCCGATATTCTCTGTCCTTTATCCGTTAGCTTATACTGCCTCAATAACGCCATGGCAAATTATCTTGCAAACAAGTTTCTTCTGATGCAAATATGTACTCAAAGCATAAGAAACTTAAGAATGTACTAATTACTGTTTCTTTTACTTATTTAGTGTTCAATGTTTTCTTTCTTATATATATTTTATATTATGTAAGTATTCATTTATTTACTCAGCTATTTAATATGTATTGCCAGTAAGTGTATCTTAATATGTCTTGTACTGAAGTTTAACATTAAAAAAAAAAAAAAAAAAAAAAAAAAGAGTTTGCCGATCAAGCTGTGAATATCCACCTCCATCCCATAGTAATTGCGTAGAGTTTTCTTGAAAACATCTGCGAAACCGCGGTGTTGGGGGATGGCTTTCCCAAAAGCTGACAAGAACTTTTTGTCAGTAAAAAGCTTTGGCACCAACACCCCCTGAGAACAAACCGGGGGTCAAACAAACTTCCAATACCAGCCCCATATCTTTTCCACTTGATCCTCGAGCCGCAGCTGCGCGTTCCACCTTGTTTCTTGAATCCGCGTATTGGCGCTTGTATTCGGCAACCATCGCTCGTCCCTCTTTTGCTGAAACTTCAGGTCCTTTGAAAAGTTTGGGGTTTGAAACAACATTCCAAAGTTTCTTGAAATCAACGAAGGGGCAAGGAACAGGAACCCCGCGGCCTAACTTGTCCAGATTAGGTCTGTCGGTTTTGTAGCGAATGTTTGGTCGAACCTTTGTGGACCTCTGAAACAGGGGTGTTGCCTTCCAGAGCCCGTAGTCAATCGCCCTCTTTTGCAGCTGTGGGTTTCGCATCGCTTCCGACGCATAGTACTTCCCCATCTCCACCCTCTTCTTTGCAAGATACGGAACCCCATGGTGAAGAAACAAATCCATTGCCGCTCCAGCGACGTCTGTGCCAATTCCTTTGCGCTCTGCATGAGAGGGCTCCGTCAGTTTCCCGACTTACGTTTTTGAGTTGTTTTTCTGGGTTGCCGTTGTTTTTTTGGGGGCCGTTCCCCCCATCGGCAAAAACCGTGTTTTCGTTATCCCACCAAACGCGCACTTGGCTTTCCCCATTTTCTCCCATTTTTGGTTGTAACAGTCGTTTCAGACCCCGGCACGTTCGGGGTTTTGCTTTTTCCCGCACACAATACCAATCACCCATTGGTTAGATCAAGAAAGTAATTTTTCACAACCTGTTCGTTGTGATGCACATCGGGGGAGAACACCTCGAGAATGTTCTTATAACTCGTGCCCTAGTTGCGTTCGTTCAGAAAAAGCAAGCAGAAGTACCCACACCTCACACTTCCAACCCACTGGATTTGGTTTTTATTCCGAAGAAAGGTTTTGTGGCCCAACTTTCGCATTTCCTTCTCCCACTCGTCTGGGGGCGGCAGCCCGAAGGAATCGAAATATTCCACATTCTTTTCTTTCCAACAACAAACCCAATGTGTGCCCAAACTTCCGAAATCATCCAGGTTGATTATGCAGGGTGAATGGTGCAGAGGTTTGGCCTCGTTGCGTGAGAAGATGCCCTTGAGCGGGATGCCAAGATATTCACACGAATTTTGAAGGTCAATGTTGGAAAGGGGCACATCCCCCAACATCTTTTTGACAAGTTTAATGGCCAGCATGCCGAGAAACCCACCATATTGCGCGGTGCTACCACCACGGACCATGCCCCTGCCGACAAGATATCGCCCCAAAACTTTTTCTGGTTGGGGGACAACATCTGGGTGAGTTTGTACAGTTGCACCTCCTAGGGGCCGAAACCACTTCCGAAAATCTTGTTCAAAAGTTTCTCTGCGCCGAAGCTGAGACCGGCCATTTTCAAAGCTTTGGCCGCAGTGGGGAGCAAAGGCCGGGCCAGACTGAGCGCTGTGGAAAAAAGGTTGCCGCCGCGCTGTGCGGTTTTGCTGATTTGGGTCTGGCTTATTTTCACATCAGCGCCGCGCTTTTCGCTGGAGGCCCTTTCGATCGGTTGATTTGGGTGGCAGTCAGGAGGAGGTCGTCGCCATGCCCAATTTGTTCGGGTTTGACGCGCAGAGTCACAGCTGCTTTCTCAGCAAAAGCTTTCCGGAGGCTTTTCTTTTGCCCGTCCGTCAGCGCAAGCTTGAATGGATGATACACCGTTGGCATCTTATATCAAGAGAAAGAAGCCACAAGCCACAACCAGCTCATTTCCAATTTGTTTGATCACAAGTTCTTCCTCATTCAGGACAGCGGCGAAGATGGTGTAATTGTGGGCGTTGGCGGCTTCGTTCAACCGGTAATGCAAAACCAACTTTTTCGGGTCGCCTGTCATGCTTTCTTTGACCGCCCTGAGGTCGAAGTAAATGACAGGGTAAAGCTTCGAGTAGTTGGCCACATTCAACTGGGTCCCCGTGTTGTAATCATTCTTCCTGTACCTGTACTGGATGAGGTCGCGGCGGATGCGTGTTTGGTCATCACCTTCATAATCGAGTTCGGGGTAATAATCCCCCCCCCCCCCCCCCCCCAACCCATATTGAAGACGGCAGATGGACAAAAGGTGTCGAAGCTGTAGGGGTTGAATTGCAGAGCATTTTCTTTTCGCGTCTGTTGGAAGAAAACGAAGACGTGTTTTGGGTTTTTTCACGCCGGGGGTAATTTGCCACTGCCCGTCGGCGTCTCCTCGGCTGGTGCTGGTGTGCAGCGTCTCTTTCAAGTAGGTCCACTTTGCGGGCTTCATGAATCTTTCATTGACAACCTTCTGCCCTTCTGGGGACAGCTGCAGTCTTGGAACCCATAATTCAAACTTTCGGACCACAATTCGCCGCCCGGTGCCGTCATTCTGAATGATCATTTCATTGTCGTCCTGCAGCACAATCTCGAACTCAAGCTGCACCGGAGGCAAGATTTTATCCGCCAGCTCCTCGAAGAAGGAGTAGCGGTTGAGGGAGATGACGGTTTTGACCGTGGCGCCACCCCGCGAAAGGAGATGTCTTGCGTGAATTCCGACGTTTGTAAAGGGGGTTGCGGGGTTTGTCACAGTTGTGTTGTCGTTGTCCAGATACCAAAACTCGTCCTTGGCCACAGTTCGCGCGAAATCGTCAGAATATTCCACTAGGTTTTTGACGAAAATCACCTTGTGGAGGCCGATTGCTTCGTAAACAGACTTCCCCGCCGACTTAACAGTCATGTTTTTTATCATTGTGAAAGAGCTGTTGACTGGGGCTGTTTGTGCGTTGTTCGCAATGTTCGCTCCATCCGCGAGAGCTTCGAAGGTGTATTCAACATGAAAATAGGCGTTGTACCAGTCGCGGAAAACGTCCCTATCTTTCACAGAGAACTTCAACCCAGTTTTGCTTTGGTGCTGGCCGTTGCCCGGCAGTGTAAGTGGGTTGTCCAGATTCACCCGCTCGTAATCCACCTTTTCGACAAAGCGCGGCGACTGAAACATGCCGGTATATTCACAACAACAAAAATTTCAAAGCTGGTTTGCCAAAATTCGGCTCAGCTTCCGCATCGAGTCTGACTGGGGTGGTGCTTGCTCCCTTGCCTTCGCGCGTGCGGAGCGGCGCTTCCGCAATATTTGTTGAATCTTGTCGCCCCCCTTTCAACCACAACTTGACCCGCTTTTTCGGCGGCCGCTTTGGCGGTTTGTTTTGCGATCTGGGTTGAGGACGTCGCGGACAGTATCGGTTGATGGTGCTGTAATCATACATCCCATCAGGAAAAGTCAAAGTTTGCCAATCCCCAGATTTTTTTCCTCCACTTCAGTTGGTTGTTCCCAAAAGCTTCTGCAATGTTGTACCACGAGTAGCTCATGGTGATCAGCCTGTTCAACGCTGCTTTGTAATTTTCCCCGGTGCCAACTTAATCGCTGGTTCGAAGAAAATTGTGAAATCCTCGGGTTTTTGAACACCCCCGTTGTTCCCCCCGTTGTTCTGCAGCAGTCGAGCAACAGATTGAAACTCATGGCGCTATGTAATCGTGGAGAATTTTTTGATGTTGCAACTCATTCAAAACACCCTGTTTGACAAGTTTTGGGGGCCGGGCTCTCGTCTTTTTTGGAGGGGTTGGTTTCAACGTCCTTTTCCCTGCTTGCAGCTGCTGGGGCGAAACCCCCCGCCGCTGTTGTCTGTTTTCAAGAATCGCGGCTTTTTCTCGTTCAAGATCCACCAAAGTCAGGCCGTACAACGGTGAGTTGGGGTCTTTCACTGTTTCTTCAGCAGGGTTCGGTTTTTGTTTCATTTTCGTGATAAGACTGCTGAGCGAGCGCAGCCTGTTCGATTCGGCGCGCTATTGGAGAAACTCCGGCGCTTCTTTCGGCTTTTCCCACATTTGGCGCGGAGGTGGAGGTGGGCCGGCTGCCTCCTCCTCTTCTTCAAGAGGGGGCGGTGGGAGGGGAAACTCTTCTTCTTCCTCCTCGAATGGTGATGGAGGAGGGGTTGGAGCCTCCGGCCTGAAATCCTCCCAACCAAAGGGGTTGACTCGGTCGAGCTCGTCCATATCGTAGTCGGGGCCTTCCGCCTCCGGTACGGGGGCTCCAAACTTTTGTCCATCCTGGTCGTGATCGGTTTGAAAAGCTTTTCCGCCTCGACCTGGCCAGACTCTTTGGCAATTTTGTGTGTTTTGTATTTCCGGCGGATTTCATCCTCCTGTCTCTCGACCTCGGCCTCCGCTTCTGCCCTCTCTCGCCACTTCTTCACAGACATTATATAGGAAATGAAAATTCCAAACTACGATCGTGACCTTTCCACCGCAAACAATTCGAGGCAGGGGCATCCGGCCATGCCCGACGATGTTTTTCGGATGTTGATCTGCGGGCCCAGCAATTCGGGCAAGACGAATATCCTGCTCCACATGCTCTACGAGCTGTTGGAGTTCGACAAAGTCTTTTTGTTTTCAAAGAATCTTCATCAAAACAAGTACCAGGCGCTTTTGCGGGACTTTGCTGAAAACATCGACCCCAAGGTGGGGTACGAGGTTATTGAGGCGCCAGGCGACGAAATAATTCCGCTGGAAAAGCTCCCACCTGACAACCAAAAAATAGTCGTGTTCGACGACCTGGTTTGTGAAAAGAACCAGAACGATATAATCAACTATTTTATCAACGGCCGGCACAGGAACTGCAGCGTCATTAACTTGACCCAAACCTACTACAAGGTCCCAAAAAACATCCGGGACAACTGCAGCCATTTCTGCCTTTTCAGCTTTCTCCCCAGGGAGAACAAACGCATCGCCGACGAGCTGGACCGCGACGAGTTGAACCGCGCCACTGACAAGAAGTTTTCCTACTTTTACTACGACAAACCCCGAAAAGTGATGAGGAGGAATTTCGACGAAGATATATAGCGCTGAAATGGGGATGTTCAACAATCTAGAAAGTGGAGCACCAAAACGCGCAGCCCCGGGAACCCCAGGACCTGCTGGACCTCCGGGCCCACAAAGCCCGCATGGGCGAAAGGGCGATCCTGGCCCGCAGGGGCCCGCGGGGCCACAGGGGCCCATTGGCCCGCACGGCCCTCAGGGGCCTCAAGGCCCGCAGGGCCCTCATGGGGAAGAAGGCCCACATTGGCCAACCGGCGCGCGAGGACGAACAGGACCGCAAGGGCCGAAAGGCGACCGTGGGGACGCCGGTACGCGGGGGGTGCAAGGTTCTAAAGGCGACAAAGGCGATGCTGGGCCCCGCGGGGTGGAAGGTCCGCGTGGCATCCAAGGGCTCAGAGGACCACAAGGGGCACAAGGCCCGCAAGACCGCAGGGACCAATGGGGTCGTCGGGGACAGGAGCTTTTCTGAAACTTGATGGGAGTACACCGATGACCGGCAATCTGGACTTGGGGCGTAAACTGATCACCAACATGGCTTACGCAAAGGACGACCTCGACGTCACGAACAAAAGCTATGTCGACTCCAAAATCGCACTTTGTTTGAAACGGGACGGAACCGACCCGGCGATGGGTAATCTGAATATGGCTGGGTGGACCATTGAAGATTTGAGAGACGTCGATTCCAACACCCCCGCTGAAAACGCCGTCAACAAAAAATATGTGGACCAGGGTTTGCGAACCAAACTCGACGCGACCCCACAGAGGAACTTAAATATGAACAACAACGCAATCGTGAATCTTGCACCTCCCTTCAACCTCAGTGACGCGACAAGCAAGGCGTATGTGGATCGGTATATTCTCCGAAGAGACGGTTCGACTGCAATGTTTGGCGTTCTGTCGATGGCCAACCACAAAATCGAAAATGTTGGAGCACCAGCAGCCGACAAAGATGTTGCAAACAAAATTTATGTTGACCGAGCTCCTTTTCTTCCACTTGCCGGCGGACAAATGGTAGGAGCAATTGACATGCAGCAACAACGAAATTGTGAATGTGAAAGACCCCGTGAACTCTGGCGATGGTGTCAACAAAAAATATGTCGACAAGACTCACGTTGACTCTTCCGGCCCGCAAGCCAACCCCTTCAAAACAAACATCGACGTCAAAGGAATTCAGAGGTTCCCGAAATCTCCACACCCAACCAACAAAAAGCCTACAATTTCACACTCATTGACGACAAAGACGGAACTGAATAATATCGTTCCCGAATGAGTTTCAATCTTTTCAGACTTCCAAAAGGTTATTACACTTTCGTTGTTGAGTTTTACCCCCCAGAAATGAGAAACGTCAGTGTTTTTGCAAATGCAGACACACTGTTCTTCGGGGCACAGACATGGAAAACTTTTCAACCAACCTCGTCGACAGCCGGCTACGTTAAAGCGGTGTTGCACTTCGAAAAGCGACAGGTTGGTCAACGAGAATATCTTAATCTTGATCTGCATGGGAAAACCGCGCACCCTGACCCCTCTGGCCACATGATCGTCTACGGTGTCAATGGCACAATCGCAAATGTTTCTTCCACGGTGTATGACCAGGTTTTCGTTATAAAAGACGGACGAATGGAATTACAAACTGACATGGATATGATGGGATATAGGTTGATGAACAACAAGCAAGGAGGCCTTTCTTTCGACGCCTCGACTGGAAGAATCAGCCTTCATGATGATCTCAACACCAATGGCTACAACGTGGTCGGAAAAAATGGAGGCGGGTTTGAAGTTGATGATAATGGCCGGTTAAAAATGCACGAAAAATTGGATTTGAATGGGCATGGAATTCATGAAGTTCTTGATTTCCGATCCGGGAGAACCAGGCTGTTGAAAGATTTTGATCTGGGTGGAAAATGGGTTTACAGTGGAGGCACACCACTGTTCGGTGAAACCCATCGACAGTTTACGATGGCAAGTAATTTGCAAATGGGAGGGCGTCTCATTTACCAAGTAAAACTTGGCAACGATCTCAATTGGAATGGTAAACGAATTATCGGTCACTCACTTTTCATCAACGCCTTCGTTGAAGAAAAACAAAACCATGACCAGAATGTGTTGAAAAGTGTTTTGATCGACGGGGGGTTCAGGTGGTTGTCTTAAATAATTTTTATTTCAAGCGTTTTCACATAATTCAGAACGCCGATGCTGGAACGTTGGTTTTCGTGAATAGACAAGAAAACAATCCACGCGCGAGAACATTACTTCGCCATACATTCACCCAAACTTCAAATGTCACAAACATTAACGTCAACCAACGATTAACCCAAGGCTACTTTTACATCGACTATTCACACCCTAATTCAAAACCTTTCGATTTGTCTCTTTTGCTTGAATTTCTTGTTAACTAAATTTTCGTTCCTTTTATAAAGCAATGCCCAACCACATCGAAAGTTTTCTTTGCACATACACCTGGTGCAATTGGTGTGACAAGTGCCGCCTGGTCTGCCCCTGCAGAAACCCCAAACCCAAATGGCACGAGCGAGCAAAACTTCGCGCAGCCATGCTCGCTGCACAATTAAAAGGATCTTCTTATGACACCCTTGTTTAAAAATAAAAAATATATATACGGTCATGCGGTTGCCAAACAGAAAACCTCGGCCTCCCCCTCTCAACATCTTTGACTTCAACCACATCGACCCGGCCCTTCAGAAGGACACGGTCGAAATGTTGAAGCGTCTCTTTGCTTTTTACCACAAGAAACATTGGGGCTATGAAAAGCTTTTCCGGACGTTTCAGCGCAGAAACATGCTTTGCAACGTGGTTGCGGGAAAAGCTGTTGTAACTGGAGCTGTCGCGGGAGGAGTTACTCTCCAACCCGCTGTGATTGCCAGTCTGACCGCTTTCGGCGCTGTTGTCAAAATTGTCGCGACGGCGAAGACGTACGACAGAAAGGTTGAAAAGGCCAGCCTCGCTCGAGTGGAGTACAAAAAAATATTGGATGCCATTCGGTTCCATCTCCGGGGAGAACTTTTCGATGCAAAGGAGTTTCTCGATAAGCTGAAAATGATCGACGACTTCGTTTCCGACCACTGCATGGAAATCCCCGAGAAACGGCAGACGAAGTACGCCAAACGCTTCGTCGCAGAGTGAAGGCCGGCCATTTGAACAAATGTGCCACAAAATACGTTGCAATTGGAATGCTCCTTGAGTTTGTTGGGTGGTGTTGGTATTGGGGTTTTTGCTATGAATCACAAAGTCAAATTACTTTGTGTCGATTACACAACAAAATGCCTGCATTGTGGTTGTACAACAGAATGCACACATTGTGATTAATTCACACTCCACCACCAACTTTCGAACCTTTCTTTCGCTCGAAAACGTGTTACTGGGATGATTTTTTCGATGGTAGGAGAAAGCTTTTTGAGGATTTCTTTTCTGCCCGGCCAAATACTTTCTGGAACCTCTTCAAAAAAGTCAAACAAAAAGCAACGGTAGTTCACCGAGTTGGGGGCAACAAACTTTCTGAAGTCGTGAATGAGGTTTCCCAAAAATTTCCACCGCGAAGGGTCAACACGTTCTCGCCCGGTGTTAACGGCGTTGAATCGCCGCGGTTTCTGCCTGTGCGCCTCAGATAAGACATCATGTGATTTGGCACGGCCCTTTCTGGTACCTGCTTGTTAATGAAGAGGGGACACATCTCCTCGAACTTGGAAACCAGCGCTTCTGGCACTTTCAAACCAACTTCCGCGAACCCAAACCATCGGCCGTTCTGCAGGTTTCGAATCAAGTTGGGAACTGCGCTGGCCTTTTGTGCTTCGGGCACAGTAGTGATGGTTTCTTTCCCGCAGGGCATGTCTTGGAGCATGGTTGATAAATACAAGGCATTAGCGTCGTATCCCAAAATTTTCCCACAGGGTTTGGGTTCGGAAACTTGGTGGGACCTAATTTGTGTGGCTCCAACTTCGTGGTGGCGGGTGAACACAAGGCTCGGCCCCCCAACCACCGCTCCTTTTAACATGTCGTAAGCCTCTTTGCAGGGGCTCCACAACTCTGCTCCACGCTCAATCGCCCCTCGCAGCAGATAGTGTTGGCTGACTCCTGGAATGCTGACGGCGTCTTTCAGAATGTCAATTCCCTTTCCAATGTAAAAAGCCCGCATTTTGTCCAACGCTTCGAGCCCCGGCCCAACGTCCAGATTATTGTAGTAGCGCAGCCAGTCTGCAAAGGTCTTCATCTCCTTTTCTTCAAACACACGGACACAGTCTCTCCATTCCTCCGGCGTCAACACCCACTCTCCCTTCAAAGATGAATACCACTCGGGATGGTCTGGCAAACCGGGAAAGTCAAGCTTGTCTGGGCTGTCAAACCACTCATAGGGAAACCATGACTTGGTGTTTTCACAACCATACGCCTTTACCCATTTGTCATAACTGGTTCCAGGACCCAAATAGTTAATTATGTCGAGAAAGCGAAATCCGGGCGGAAGCATATACATGACTTTGTTTGCGTCTTTGGCTACTTTCACGTGTTTTGATCTGTCAGCAAAGAAGCCCGCCAAATGCTCTTTCACAAGATTCAAATCGTAGCGCCCAGAGTTGAACCCAAGCACAGGAACATCGTCGCACTACCCCGCAACCAAAGCTTGTTGTTTTTTTGGGAGCAGGTTGAAAGTTTATGGAAAGAATACCTTTCTAACCTCATCCCGGATTCGTTTCCCTCGCCTCACAACCTCTTCCACAAACTTACGAATCAGCTCTTTTGGGTCTCTGTCGCAAATGTGGGTTGGTTCACGATCAAGTGTGTCTCCAATTGAAAAACAAATTGGTTTGTGCGCGTTTTTTAACGTGAAGTGTGGGTGTTGGATCCTTCCTCGCTGTTTTGTCTCCGTAGACCTCGAAGTCGAAGATGATTGCATTTGGGTAAGTTTTTGTCCAGATTGGGGAAAGCTGTTCTTGTGTGTTGGGAACTTGGCACGCCCATACTCCATACTTCAACAACCACAAACCCTGCTTCCCGCCGTTTTCTTGTTCGGGTGAGAGTTGTTTGATACAGTTCTTCTCTTGTTTTCCCGGCGTTTGTTATTCTTGTATTTCGATCGAGGAAACAGTGGGGGCAGCCATGCCAGTAACACCCGTGGTACTGGAAAACTGTTTTGCTTTGGATGTGAAGCCCATCCACTGAATGACCCAAGAGATATGGTTCCCCTCCATGCCCACATTGGGCGTGGTGAATGTGAATACCTCTTCGGCGGGCTTGTCTTTGCACCCAACGGATCGATTCAGGTGAAGAGTTTGTTTTGGGTAAGAAAGCCTTTTCAAACGCGGTTTGTGGTTTCTCAATTTTTCGGTTGGGGCAAACCACCAC
Organism: Pachyseris speciosa; assembly: GCA_016490735.1. Classification (NCBI taxonomy): domain Eukaryota; kingdom Metazoa; phylum Cnidaria; class Anthozoa; order Scleractinia; family Pachyseridae; genus Pachyseris; species Pachyseris speciosa. Next base: position 748,287 of record JAEMWC010000067.1, read on the forward strand.
AGTTTCTCCTCGAGAACATGTTTTATTGTGTCTTTGCAAACTACAGGCCAGGGTAAATCTTGCTTGACAATGGGGGCAAATGCAGTTTTGCCCCAATGTTTCAATTTTTTTTCACAACAAACGCGTGCCCTTCAAACACACCAATTGTAAGAATGTTTTTGAGCGTTGGATTGGGGTTTCGAAGGAGGCGCCAATTTATCTCCTCACCTTGCCTTTCGAGTTCATAAACACAAATTCCCAACCAATCTGAAACGGGTTTTCCGTCATTAAAGTGGTGTTCCACTTTTTCAAGCTCGTCAAGCGAAGTTTTCTCACAGTCTTGTGGTGGAGTTTCAAGTTGGAGAAAACTCTGCGCCAGCTCGTGGGCCTTATGGGTGGATCTGTCATATCTTGCTCCTTGATGAACAGCAAGACACCTCCAAAAGCAAAGGTTGTCTTGATAAGTGTCCAAACATAACACTGGGCCGTGGCGCCCGCGTGCCAGTGCGCGCAACCATTCAGGCAAAGGCCCTGTTCCCAACAGTGGTTGAGGAGTGAACACAAGTTTTACCCCAAACGTCTGAAAAGCCATCAAACACCCAGCGTGTGCTTGGTGTTCCTATGGCTCCTCCTTCTTGTCCCATCGACGCGCCTCCTTTTCTTGCAGCCAGTCTTCAGCAACAGAACGATGGTTAATCCAACGGGAGTTCTCTCGACGATTGTTATAATATAACATCAGAGAGCCATCTTCAATATTTCTCAACCAGTACGCATAAGAATAACGAATGTAACAACTTAATTTTGTTCATAAATGTTTGTGTCTTGTCTTCACCAAGGTATTTGCTAATTCTCCATTCAATAAATCGGCGACCACTTCGGGTTTCTACCCCTTCACGCCCGGGGGCGCCAAAATGTGTCGCAAGTAATGTTTGGTAATTTGTTTGAGGGTTTGTTTCAACAGACGGTAAAGGGGGTCAAACTCCCTCAAAATATCTTCCCGTGTTGGTGCCGCCAGAGCAGTATATTTTGGTGGAAATTTATTCCGAGGTTCCGGAACCGGCGGCCGCTTTCTGCGGGGTGCAGGGACAGGTCGATTGCCTTCCATCGCTCTTACACCATACACCCCTCTCTTCAATAGGCCGACCCCCCACCCCCGCTGCTCTTGTTTAACCCTTTGTTTCTTGGTTTTAATGCTCTGTTGTCTGTGTTGCCCTCGTCGCTCTACTCCTCGGGTGTAGAGTAGTAAAAGGTGTAGTAAATGAATACTCACCGGAGTACAACAAAACCCGACGAGCGAAGCGAGGAGGGTGTGTTGTACGGAGGTGGTATTCATTTACTACACCTTCTACTACTGCTTTGGTACTGATCGGCTGTTGTGGTGTTTGATCGTGGGCATCCACGCTTCAGGAATTTCAATTCCACTGTCCCTGTTGATGTTGTTAGGGTGAAGTCTTATGTGAATAGCCTCTTTAACCCCACGGGTGTGCCAATGTGAGAATGACAACTCAATTCCCTTCCTTGATACGTTGATCATCAAGGATTCGAACATCAGTGGCATCAAAGAGTAATCGATAGGTAATCAGCTGATTAGTCATTGATTATTGCCGATGATCAATCAATCAATAATAGATGACTAATCGATAGGCCACAAGTCAGTCATCGATTAGTCATTGATCAGTCATTGATATAATCTTGTCGTTGCAAATCGATTCTTCTTTCGACTCTTCCCGATTTTTCTAGGAAGATCGAAGGAGACTGCTCGCAGGGTAATAAAAATTATTCTGCTTCAAGGGAGTTCGAAGTGATTCGCTTTCGTTGCCTTCGCGTAGATTTGCTCGCAGCTCTTACAAGGCCTCACCTGATTGGAGAACACCCTTCAGGTGAGACAAAAGAACAAACAACACAAACAATGGACCCCAGCCCTGAAACAATAGGGCTGCGACACTATCCCCGCCACTGAAATTTAGAGGTTATAGGAGCTGCGAGGCTACCGGTTTGATTTTCCACTGTATAAAATGGCTTTGAACTGATGGCTGGCGTGAAGTCAAAAGCCAAGATTCACTTGTTTTCTCGGTGTTTTCGTCGAAGGTCTCGTTCCGCCGACCGGTTAGCTCAGTGGTAGAGCACCGGACTAGCGTGCGGGAGGTCGCGGGTTCAATCCCCGGCCGGACCAACACTCAGGGTCTTTAAATAATTGAGGAAAAAGTGCTGCCTTTGTAATAACATCTGCAAATGGTTAGACTTTCTAGTCTTCTCGGATAAGGACGATAAACCGTAGGCCCCGTCTCACAACTCTTCATAATTGATTCTGTGGGACGTAAAAGAACCCACACACTGTTCGAAAAGAGTAGGGGACGTCGTTCCCAGTGTGGTGGTCTATCTCCCATCTGATGGTTAAATTCTCAGAGATATTAGCTGCACAAGCTACTCTAAAATCCAAGGGTTAATAAAGTAATGTAAGTAATGTAATGTTCCTGTTATTGAAACTTACTACTGAGAGCGTTTTCCGGATATAACGCTATCCAAGGAGCATTGAGCAGCTGCGCTCTTCCCCGCACAACTCCGTTAATTTAAATAGCTGTATATAGAAATGCAACTCAGGGAAAAAAAAACGAAGGCACGATAGTTGAGCTTTCTTTTAATGGTTAAAACACAGTTTGTTGTTTCACGTAATTTTTATTAAGGAAATCCTAAAGAACTGAGAATAACGGAATGTTTTCCAGTGTGAAACGTTATGACGTCACTGTGGTAAGAACTGTCCCCACCCTAGAGGGGATTATCTTTGTAACTGAAGAGTCTGTGGAGGACTGTTCATGTTTGTACAAGGCCACGCTCATCAAATAAAGTTCGTTGTCGACTGGAGCTGAGGGAGCTGTCTGAAAAAGGCCAACCTATTGAGAGGATACATAAATCAAGGTATAACATCACTGATACGATTTTTCGTCCACAAACGAGGGATATCGACCAATGTGTAGAGTGTTCTGAAAAAAATTATCAATTTGAGAGATACAGATGTGAGGCTGATTCCTGTTCAACATCTTGTGAATCCGCTGACCAGTGCATAACGCTTGGCATATATTCTTCGTATCAGAAGAAAATATTCCAACCATCAAACGGTATCATAAAACGGCCAAATGAAAAAACAAATTCAGTTATCAAGATACTACAAAGACTACTAAAAGATGTAGAGAAGAGGAACTTCCTTTTCATAATAATTTTGTCTGGGATAAACGGGGTTACAGATTTTTGTTCTGGAATAAGAATACCTCACAGAATAATGAGTCTAGGTAAGCTGTAAGCCACTCATTGGGCACTAAGGGGGAGCAGGGTTGGCGCAGTGGTGAGAGCACTCGCCTTCCACCAATGTGTCCCGGGTTCGATTCCCGAACTCGGTGTCATATGTGGGCTGAGTTTGTTGGTTCTCTACTCTGCTCCGAGAGGTTTTTCTCCGGGTACTCCGGTTTTCCCCTCTCCTCAAAAACCAACATTTGATTTAATTTGATTTGATTTGAGATTTGTAATTAGTAGGCGAAGAGCCACCTTGTGGAAGTACTACTAATAAATCGTTTATTATTATTATTATTATTATTAAGGCCCAATCCCACAAGCTTTACATTTCCATTGTTTTGAATAAGCCTGTTACACTTAAATGTCACCCTATAAAGACGCTTAATCATGCGTAAAATATAACGCAAATGTCACGCTTCTCTTTCAGTTTTTGTAGGGAATAGATTTTAACTACTCATGTAATTTTGCGGTGAAGAAAGGGAATCACCACTACCAACCACACTGGTAACAAACTGAAAACAAACCAGCTCCTTTCCTGTTACCGTTAAGGACAAAAGTCGTTCGCTTTCTCAGGAATCTCTGTTTCGATTATAAGAACATTTTAATCACACGTTTTGTTTCTGGAAATTTTGAAACGCTTTTTGTTCATAAGACACTTTGAGTTTCGTACAGTGTTAAATGATAGCTCCATCCTTTTCGAGCACCATTGATTTAACCATTGGCCAATATTAACATACCTTTCCCGTCAGGCTTCTCAGTCGCTTTCGCATCGCTAGATCCTTACGGGCGCACAGCGCTCGTCTACACGGCCCAACGTTCGTAAACAAAACTTCTCTTTCCCGCCTTTTTGCAGCTGCGCCCGCCATCAGCGCACCGATACTATTGACTTGAGACTCGTTTGTTTTCTCAGTATCACTGGATTCGACTGTCTCTACCCCAGAGGGATCACCTTTCGTCGCCTCTGCGCATGCTTTCAGGACTAGTTTGGTAAGCCGCGGACCAGCAAGCGAAGAAGATATCCCAATGCGCGAGAACACGTGACCAGGAGTAAACCGCTTTAGGTGGGATCCAGGTTCCACTCCTGAAACACAGCGAAAGAGATAAAAAAGGTTATATGCTAAGGATACCTTGGGATATCTGGGTAATCAAGCTAAACGAATCATATGTTGTGAGCAGTTCAACTATGCCCTTTCGTTGTCTCGAAGGCATTCCAGTTCCTCTTTAGTACTGTTGAACAAGCTATCTTGACCAGAAACCAGTCTATTATTGAATTACTTGTCCTCTAGCTTTTTTGTTCCAATTACTGGTGATGGGGCAAAATAACAAGCACCAGAGCACAGTACCAAAACACCAAGAACCACCCAATATTGCAGAGATAAACGTTTAGCAATCCCGATCAAAAGCCCGTTTTCCTTGGGAGGTGTTGTGTGGTAAGTTACTACTGTGTGGCTATCTCGAATAAAAAACCCCTATCTCTGGATACTGTTTCAAATCACCTGGGCACTTCTCTTGCTTCAACGCCAAACCAGCGTTTCCCCCACAATCTCCCGCTAAAAGTTCAGACCACTGTTTGCAGTGAAAGGCTAATATAATAAATGTCATGAAATGCAAACCTGTCTTCTCCGTAGCGCCTTGTGAGGAAACTAGCGCACTCCAGTCCACATCCTCCACTGCCATGGGGGCACTGGTGAGGCCAGTAGCAGCAGATACCCCAACCCCACCCTCCTCATCCTCATCTCCTAGCATTGCATCAAGTTCGTCATCGCTGATTGGATCGTAGACATCATCGTAGGCTGGTACCGAATTTGGCACCGGCGATGTTATATTCTCTCGTTCTTCCTCGCCAACGTTAAGCTTCACGTCGGAAACCTCCGGCGGTTCGTTAACATCCGACCAATCGCCGTCACCAATCGGGCTATCGTCGCTCCAGTCACTGAATACCGCGATTGGTTCGTCGCCTTTTGAAGAGTCCTGTTTTTCGTCCGTTACTCCGTCAGATTTAAGATCGTCGTTTTGTTTGTTTTGCACAATCTTACTATCCATGTCACTCTCCTGGAGTTCAGCGTTCTCAGAATTACCCACGTCTGTTTCTTCATCATCACCTTCCAAATCCGCCCACGGTTGAACGATAACTTCAGGCTGGAGTTTCTTCTTTTTCTTCTTCTTTGGAGGTTTATCACCTCCTTTAACCTTCGCTTCTTCCTCTTCAGGAACATCAGCGTGTCGGCGTTTTTTAGCAACCTTCGGTTCACCTTCCGTCGGCTGTGTGACATCCTCGAGATTTTCAGATTGAATGACACCAACTTCTTCAGGCAAGTTCGTTGGTTCCTCGATCAACTCCTTGGCCATTTCATGTTCTTCCGTTGATGCTGTAGAACTTTTCTTCTTCTTTTTGTTGGTCTTCTCTTTAGTCTTGCCCCTCTCTTTCTTGTGCTTTTTCTCGCCTTTTGATTGCTTTTCACCTTCCAACTGGCCTTCGGTTTCAAATTCCATCTCTCGAGGCACCTGACTTTCAAGAGTAGCTTCACTGTCAGGTTTGGTGACTTTCGCTTCTTTTTTCGCGACTTTCTTCTTCTTGATTTTGGTAGCCTGTTTAGCTGCCTGTTTAGCTGGTTTCCCTGTGCTGTCAGGTGCTGATTCCTCATCACCAAGGTCTTCTCTTTCTGGTACTTTATGTACTGCTACTTCTTCGGTCTCCGGCGTTTCACTTCGGCGTCGTTTTCCTCCCACAGGAGACTCGGTTGTTGATACTGAGGATGTAGCTTCCCTGGGCCGTTTCCTTTCAGGAAAAAGTAAAGAACCGACTAGATGTACCATAGAATTCAAAATTTACAAACACCATGTACAGCATAATAAACAGCACTACAGAATGAGGGAAGTATCGCTCATTAGCATTCATTTGAATGGTCACATTCAAGATGATACTCGCAGTTCCAACAGTTCTAACCCACCTTAAGGTCCTGGCAAACGAGGACACATTGTTGCTCATGTTGTTTCTTGGGTAAGCAAACGAGCGGGACAAAATAAATGTTGTGTTTCTATGCAGCACAAACTGGGAAACATTTGTTGCGGAACAAAATGTTTCTAAGAAAAAAAATTAGAAACATCTTTTTGTCTAAGACACAAAGTTTGTGTCCGCAAGAAACGTTGCGCGTGGGTAAACTGGGAAACATTTGCATCCGCAACAATGTGTCCTCGTTTGCCAGGGCCTTTATGCGGCATGATAGACAGGACCAGAGAAAGTTAGGGTTACACAGCGCGTTCAGCGTTCAGTTTTAAGAGGGTTAACAGAAGTCTAGCCTGCCAAGTGGTTTCATCAATGCTGTGAGAAGGTCCATGTGTTACCTTTCTCCGTGTCTTGTCACTCTGTCTTTTTCGTCAGCCATGTCTTCCTCATATTCCCACTCATCTTCATCATCTGATTTGCGCCTACGATCTTCCTCCACAACACGCGGTGTTTTCTCCTGATCATACGCTCGACGATCACGTGGTGGACTACCGCCCCGTCCTGGACTCCCTAAGGAGATAAAAATAAAAATGCAACCATTCTGTAAAAGGTCGTTTACAATGTTTGAATGGTTGCTTTCAATGCATGAATCTTCCGAGGAATTTCCGACAATAAAACTTCAACGTTCTACATTTGACTTAACTACCGAGGTTCGTGTCCTACAACGAAGAAAGCCTTTTGAGAAAGGATTGTCGTTGTGTAAGCCTGCTACGGTTAGATCAGAAATTGCCTTTCCACTAGACATACAGCAGGGTGTATGGTGGTCGAGACACCTCAGAGAAAAATTTCAGCAAGTCTTGTTTGACCTTTTAACCCCTAAGTCACTCTTAGGGAGGAAAACTGTTAGGAAAATGTTTGAATATTCTTCATGAAAACTGACTCAAAAGTTTTGTTGACGTTTTGAAATGATGATAAACTAGAAAGACAAAACACCAACCCCCTCTCCTTTCCTCAAAGTGCCTCGGTCCCCTGCCTGGAGAAAGCTCTCCTCTCGGCTTCCTTTCCCTGTCACGTGACTCATCGTGTGGCCGGCTCCGGTCACGTGGGTGTTCTCTTTCACGGCGACGCTCTGGATCCCATGGCGCTCCTCTGTCGCGAGGAGGTTCTTGGTAACGGTCTCCTGGCGGTCGCATCCTGTCAGGGAAGCCACGGCCAACTGCACAGAAAAGTGACTTACTTTCAAACTGATCAAACAACTGAAGTTCTCTTTATAGAGGGCTTTCTTTAAGTGTATTATTTCTCGAAAACGTTTCATAAAAAACTTCCCTTACAAGTAACCAGCTTAATCATGTATGGCGGCCGTGATAATAAAAGAAACGCTCAGCATACAGAGCCCTCAATAACTTCATAGTAATTTCTCAAAGGTTGAAAAACAACAAATATATGTAGGTGGTCAGTGGGGAGAACAAACGTGTTGATATTGGCCAAATGGGGCGTTTTACAAACTGACAAAATGAACCACATCCCAGGTAGCTTAATAGCCCAGTTGGTAATGCACTGCCCCGCCTTCAAACCCATTCAAAACTGATTTGTTTCGGTCTTTCTTTTCTGCTCTCGTTTGTTTCGCTCGTTATAGCATCTTGTTCAGCACTTCCTTTGAAAGGACGGCTTTCACAAGCTACATTTCTTTTTCATTTTTTTTTTTGACGTCCTACTGATCTAAAAAATGGCTGTTTTCCATTAAAGTCAGAAAAGTTTTCAAAGAAGTTTCCACTTAAGAAATATACAAAACTCTGTGGCTGTTTATCGTGTGGCAGTTTATCGTGTATACTTACGTCTGCCTCCTCTGCCTCGGGATGCACCTCTTCCACGATCTGCATACTGTCTAGGAGGGGGTGAATTTCTTCGCCGACTCTCCATTGGGCGGCCACGGTTATCAAACGGGGCGGAGTACCCACCCCTCCCAGGCACTGACTCTCGTCCCATACTATAGCCCGCTTGATCTCGAGGAGGACCCGGACGGTAACCTTCTTCTCTACGACTCCCTGGGGATAAACTTCGTCTTCGCTCCACGAAGCGGGGTGGACCCCGTGGGGGACCATGTGGCGGGGGTGATCGTCTCTGCCCGTGGGGAGGGGGAGACGCACCGCGTCTGTGATAGTCCGGTCCGGGAGGCGGATGACGAGCTTCTCTGTCACGCAGTCTCTCACCAGGTCTTTCACGGCCGCGACTAGAAAAAATAAAATAATATATATTCAAAACTCCCCTAACTAAGTAGGGACAATTCGTTATCAGGGGCGGAAAGAAATATGACCCCGGAACACAAGTCTCCTAACTTTACACGTTTTTGATCAAGTGTTCATTTCTTAATCAGTATCACATGACTCCTGGTCCATAACGAGGAAGCGATCTGGTTACAATATACAGTCCAACCTGTATTAACTGGTCACTCCCGGGTAATGGCTTTGTCACTTACTACAGGTTGCATGGAATACGCGTTTAGGACAATAAAAACTTTTGATCACTCAATGTACAGCTTATGTACAAAAGCGCTTTTAAAAATCACTTACTTGGTTAAGAACTCGTGCAACAATAAAATGGTATGATAAAGTAGAACATAGTATGAAAACAGACTAACAAACATTCAGACGCAAAGTTCGTACAGTCAGTATTGTAGGTCCTTAGAAAGAGACATACGTATAGAAGACGTTTGACCACAAACAAGAAACGCTAATTTCGGCAGATTCAATGATTTGCGAAAAGGCAAGGTGGAGTCAAATTTGAATGATTTCCTTTTACACACCGACCGTTTAACAGCACAGGTTTGAATTACAGTGATTAAGGGAAGTAATTTTCGGGACTTTGAGAACTGGCCGGTTCATACTGGGTCACCGCTTATACGGTGCCGCTTAATGTAAAACGGACCCGGTCGTGAGTGTTCATCAACAAATTTATGAATGCGCTTCCTTCAAAACAATTATTATAAAAAATATCTTTTGTTCCAGACTTAAGCTCAAACAAAAAAAAAAGATAATAAAATTACAATAAAGGATGTGACCTAATAAGAAAGACTCACAAAGTCATTAAAACCATGACATAAAGATTACAACGAAAAGAAAAGAAACCTACCTGTCCAGGAAATCGTGCCGTGGCATATCAGGCCGTCGCCTGTCTCGGTCAACATACTGAACTTCCCTGGAATCTCTATCCCCGCGCGGGGCCTCCCAGTGTCTCTCTTCTGCCCCTTCAAACTGTCGCCTGGGTACATCACGGGCCCGAGACTTTTGCATTTCATCTTCAGGAGCACGGCCTCGCTGATGTTCGTCATAGCGTTCGTCTCTTCGTCGCTGGCGTTCGTCCTCTTTCTCAGGCTCACGATTCCGTGTTCGGAAGGGATCATCACCTCGCTCGTCCCTTCGCCGAAGATACTGGTCATCACCCTCGGGTTTTCGTCGAGAAAACTCATCGCCGCGGGGGTCATCGAGTCGACTTCTTTGGTAATCGTCGCTACGCTCTAGTTCACGCTCACGAACTCGGTGAAAATCATCGGCTCGATCGTCTTTCAGGCGACCTCGTTGGTGGTAATCGTCTTGGCGATCATCACGATTTCGTCCCCGACCAAATTCTTCGTCTCTTCCTCGGCTCCTTGGTAAATCGTCGTCTATCGGGGGATGCCCTCGGCCACCTCGGGACAATTCATCGCCTCTGTCCTCATCTCTTGGCTTCGGATACCTCGTTTCACGTTCTTCTCTCTCTTTCGTCCGCGGCATATCGTTACGATAAGGTACTGATTCGGGCCGTCCCTCGTAAAATTCCTCGCGGTTTTTCTCTACTCGACTCCGAACTGGCGGAGTAGCAGGGGGTGGTGGAGTGTACGGTCCTCGCCGCCTTGGCGGGCCACGATCATTGGTTACATGTCTTGGTCCGTCGTCATCAAATTCAGGTTCCCCGGGGGGAGTCTGTGGTCCCCGCTTATCCCCTCTGGGTGGTGTCCGATGTCGTCTCTGTTCCTCTGGAGGGGTGACCGGGCCCCGCCGGGGAATATCTTCGGGAGATGGACTGTGTGGCGGTGGTTCATCCACAATGTTCTTTCTTCTCTCAGCCCATCCTTCCTCAGCTTGACGCAGTTCCTTAACTACTGTTCTGCGTCCATGCTCTGGCGTACTGGGCGACTCTTGTTCTCTATACCGTTTGTCGTAGCCTTTTGCCTTCATTTTGTAATCTCCTTCACCGGGGGGTTCAGCAGCATGGATAGCACGAAGAGGTTTACGGGGACTCCCATCGGAAGATTCAGTAACCCTACGGTTTCTGTCACCCCTGAGGTGCTGCAAAGCCGGAGAATCAGAGCCGTCTGGAGAAGGTAAAGCTGTTCTTCGACGCACTTTCTCCACTGTGGTCCTTTGCTCTTCGGGGCTATAAGATCTCTTTTCCCGCGGGACTTCTTCCTCGGGTGGGGACCTCTGAGGTCGACGACTTGAGGCTTCCAAAGGAATGGCACGAGCTTCTTCAGAATTCTTAGAAACATGGCCTTCTTTTACTTTTGTCTTTAACTGCTTTTTCTTGATTCCTCGTGGTTTGCTCTCACCACCAACATTCATTTCCTGCCGCGTTAGGGCGACTGTTAATTTAGACTCTTCTGGCGATAACTCAGTTACTTTTCGAACCCTGTCTTCAACGGCACCAGCTTCTAACCCTTCAGGCTTCACGCTTTTTCGTTTCTTAGGTTCTTTTTCCGGCGGTGACAACTTGTGCTTTGTTTTTAGCTTTTTCGGTTCCCCGTCTGACTTTTTCTTCTTTTTCTTAGGAGTTGACTGCGAGGAGACTGGCGAGAATTCGTCCCCAGGAGACACGGACGATTTCTCTGGGTGCAGCTTGCTGTGCACCACGGGAATGACTGGCTTATGTTCTTCATCTCTCTCCTTTTTCGGCTCTTTCACTTTCCTCTCGGCGGTTTCTCGCGCTGCTTCTTCTTCATCCATGAGAGCCAGCTGACGTTGAAGATCTTGTCTCCTCTTTTCCAAATTCAGCTGCCGTTCATAATCCAATTCGCCTCGTTCTTCCCAATCCAAGTCACTTCGCCCCTCTTCATAGTCTTCATCACCCCAGTCTCTCTCTTCTTGTTCTGGACTGCGGGGCTTGGTAACGATAACTCCTCCGCTGAGCTGCCGCTTCTTCACTTTCCTTTTCCGTTTTCTGTTTTCATCTTCTTCCTGTTCATCATCTGATGAATCAGAAAACAAGAATTGAACTCATTCAGGGAACCTTCACAGAGTAAAATCATTCCTAGCTAAAAATGATGATGGCGATGATGATGATGATGATGATTATGATGATGATTATGATGATGACAAACGTTTCAATCGAGCTATTCCAAGCCAAAGGTTGTTTAAAAGTGCATTACAATACACGAAAGTGGCAAACTAACAGAAATTACAAACATCCAACCATAACATGACAAAATGTACAGAGTAGTGCATAAGTCCATTAGCAGTGTAAAAGTGAAATTTTAAAACTCACTAAAACTAATAGAGTCAACTTAATGAAAAAGTTAATTTCAAACCGCAAACATTAAAAAATTACTTATGACCATCAAGCAAAGAAGTGCTAAAAAATGATACATAACTTTTGTACTCTCTGTAAAAAATCTCACTCCAGTAATATTGTTGTTGTTAGAGTTGTGACCCCCATACCTTCAGAAGATGCTCTCTCCACATGCGGTCTTCTTTTAAGCTTCTCGGTTTTCTTGCCAGTGCTTATTGATTCTTCCAAAGGCCTGTGTTTCTTCTTTTTTATTGGAATTTCTCTGTCTTCTTCATCCTCTGTGTCTATACTGTCAAGACTGTGAGTCCTGCCCCCCATTCCACCTTCATCTGAAAAATAATGCATAAAGGAAATGTCTAATAAAACCAACAAGTTCAGAGAGCCTTGGAGATATTAATCTCTAACACCAATATTCCTTCACTAGCACAAGGACGTTACCAAGCAATAACTTTCATTCCAATATATTTCATTAATCATCAATTTTGTAAAAGGTCATCACAGTTTGAATATTAGACACAAGCAAATACTAATCACAGTCAAAAAATCAATTTATGTATGTGGCTTTGAAGCCTACCTCTTTCCTCTGATCTGTGTTGGCCAGTGAAAACATTAACATGCAGAGAAAATGGTACATCAAAATATCAGTTACACTTTTGATACATGACAGAGCTAGTGTAAGGGTGATGGGGCACAAACTGATTTGCATGCATGTTTACAAAGACTTACCACGATGCAAATCAGTTTGTGCCACGCCCATTATTGGCTTGGTCATGGGACAGATGATGGCTAGATTTCATAACTTTTACAACCAATAAAAAGTCAAGATTTGGCTTTAAAAGGCGCAAAAAAGGGCAATGCATTTTGAACAGGTGCAAAGATTTATTTAAGCAAAAAAATATATATGATGCAGTTCCCATGCAATGAAAGGACTTCAGTTTATGCCATGTGACCATCAAAAGAAACAAAACTATTTGGAGACATAGTCAGACCTCCCACAAGCAAACACCCTCAGGAAAGTGCACAGGTGGTTTTAGAAACTGGACACCAGAAACACTATAATTGAGAAACTGGACACTCTCACTACATGGGAAATAATGACAGAGAACCAACAAAATGACCAGCACCCAGTTGGCTTGTTAGCTCAGTTGGTAGAGCGCTGCACCGGTATCACAGAGGTCACAGGTTCAAACCCCATACAAGCCTGAATTTTTTTTCAGGCTTTATTTTCACTGATTAAGTAGTGTTCATAACTGCGATGATCATTCATATACTCATTCTTTAATCCGCAGTTTAAAATATTTGATTTTCATATATTCATTCTCACAGATGTACAGGTATTGTGATATAAATGGAGTAGAACTGCCATTTGAGCTCAAATTTCAAGAGGTCTGTCTGCTTGTTTATTTTTATTTTTATGTATTTTAGCCTATGAAGCTTCTGCTCCCACTTGCGAGAGGTGCCCACTTATAGGAGCTTATAAATGTAGAGTTTCAATGAAGAAATGGGTGGGACAACAGTGGTGTCTGCTCATGGGAGGTGCCCACTTACAAGAGGCCTCTACAAGTGGAGGTGCGACTGTAGTATTCACTCTCTAAATCTTACAGTTGCAGGGAGGAGGGATGTCCACCCACCCCCCCCCCCCCCCCCCAGCAGCAGATAGGGTTAAATTTTACTGATAGCAAATGCAATCAAGATCACCCAACAATGACAAGTGACAAATGAACACCAATTATTACAACTGTAGGAAGAAATCTTCTAACCTGTCAACATCACTCCTCACAATACTCCTTATGCTCTTTGTTCTTGTCTTAGGTTCGCTAAATGGCCCATGAAGGAATTTACAGTTTCTACCAAATTGACACCTGCCATCTCGCAGCCAGTTTCTGCACTTTTCAGGAGGATATGATTCCCTGGGTCTTGAGCGCTATGATCACAGTAACTAAGTTTTATCAAAGTAATTTCTGCATGTCAAAACTAAAACTTATTTGCACTTGAAAGAAAAATTCAAAGCAAAATACTTTCAACACACTTTTAAATTCACAAAAGTTTTGTTAATTTAAAAGTGTGTTGAAAGTACATGTATTTTACTTTGGATTTTTCTTTCAAGTGCAAATGAGGTATAGTAATACTTTCTTAGCTTCGGCTAATGGACTTTCAGAAGATAAAACTAAAACTGTGTACTTTCTTACCCCAAATAGTTACTGCACATATGTTCTGCACATCTCAAAATTACCCAAGATATAGAGATTACTTCATGGGAAATGCGCACATACGATTTTTATTCATGAGTTGAGTAGTACCAGAAAACGAATGAGTGAGCGCAGTGGATGAGTTAGTTTTCTGATACGTATGAATGAGTGAATAAAAATCGTACAAAGCATTTCCCATGCTGTAATGTGTTTATTTCATAGGTACTGAGATTTTTTTGTGTAGTATTTGATACACAAATTGCACTAATG
>JAEMWC010000067.1:767500-812500 GCA_016490735.1 Pachyseris speciosa
GCGAATCGCGTCGCGCGTGACGCGAATCGCGCGTCACTAAAGCATCACTAAAGCGGAAATTTTTGGCATAAATTTTGGGTGATTTTGCAACGTGACATCAATTAAATTCGCGTAACACTTTCCAAATGCAGCTATTGTTCTGTCAAATTTGAGTCGTTCGTATGTGTAGTTCACTTCTGTGCAAATAAATATAGCATCATTGAGGTCATTACAAATCGAAAACTTGTAAACAAACCGACGAATGATCAATTGCGAATGATAAGCATAATTCGTTACTCCCGCTAGCGCTGAATTTAGTTGAATTTTTATCGGTTCTGTCGTCGATACGTTTAAATGGTCGTGTTTTCTAAATTCGTTTAGGACATAATCAAGAGCTAGTTCGGCACAAGCAAATGACTAATGACCAGCCGGGTTACTGCATATGCATTTTGCTTTCGGATCGCAAATTTGCATAAAACCGCAAAACTACTGTCTGTGTAATTTGAAACCTTCCACTCAATATGACCGAAAAATTCACGAGAAGCCAAGGAATAGAACCGGAAACAGAACAGAGTTTATTTTATTTCCTTCTTTGTGTATGAAAAATTTTATCACGTTGAAATCTGAAGTTCATTCTGGCAACGGTGAAGACGCATACGTTTGGGTAGTTGTATGTGAAATGTTTTGTTTATTCGACACGCCGGCGTTCAATCGTATATTTTCTACTTCGAAAGACCGGAACACATTTTCCTGGCCATATCTTTGTAAACTTGTGCAGATTTTAATCCAGCAGAGTTTGTCCGTGGAAAAAAGATTTACCGAAGAGTAAGTAGTTCGGAAGCCTCGCACGTGCTCTGCTTAATTACGCCGGTCTTCTTATCTTCGGCTCAATCTATTTTTAATTTGCCACTTGAAACTCCGTGCCAACTCGCCAACATTTTCAAAGTTTTTAATGGCTAGTTGTCAAGAATCAGATGAATAGAAAACTAACAAAAAGTATCAAGCATCAGTCATGGCTCATGGACAAGCCGCAAAAATTGGCGGTTTGATGTACAGTGTAGGAATAAGCTTGTGTTCAATAAAGCGAATTGAATGCGGCGGTACGACTAGGAATGTCTCCACTTCAAAAGACTGAAAAGCATGTTCATGTACATCATATTGTGTACGTAGGTTTTTTAAAGGTATTAATATGTCGACCTCAGTCTATCAAAGTTTCGAGGAGAAAACAATTTGACACGGAATTTGGAAGCAAAGCACACGCTGCCCTTCTCCGGCGATGATTGATCGATTACGCATATTCATTTCTTCTTAGCGGGCTTTCGTGAACACTGGAAATTTAATCGACTATTGTTGCTTTACAATGGGCATATTAAATGGTGAGAGAGCTTCAAGTCAATATACTTACATTTTCCAGGACATTGCGCACTACGCGAATCGCGTAGTGCGCGACGCGATTCGCGTAAATCTCGCGACGCGACGCGATTCGATTCGCGTAAATCTCGTGTAAATCTCGTCGCGCTACGTGATTCGCGTAGCGTGCGACAAGATTTACGTTGCGCGCGAGGGTGGTAACTTACTTTTGAGCGGTACTGTATGTAAATGAAGTGAACGGGTATTCTGAACTCTAGTTACATGCCCATTTATTGCGATCACAGAAAGACAAAATGACAACGTTCTAAGCAATTAAACATTCCAGAATACAAAGAACATCTGAGGTTATTAGAGGGAATACTTCGACCTTAAAGCAACTGGCAGAACATCCCTACAAACTTTCTTTTAATTAATAGTCACAAAAACTCATTATTTTATCGATCTCCCCGCTTTTATCTTAATATGTAATTTTCACACAACAGAATGCATTGCATTCCCTCTTGTCTTATTAGTGCACAAGAACAACCCGCACGATCGATCAACAACACATGACAACGATCAATAACCTACTTCACTTGTTCCAGGACCAAGCCTGTCAAACACGCTTCTTCGCGTCCCAGAGCTCGAGCTTGAACTCTGCCCACTTCCTTCGGGGAGCTTTTTGCCACCTTCTACTGTCACCTTACGTGTTAAACGTGTCCCAGACATCGATTACACTGAAATACTCCGTCAAAACGGGAAACGCACTCAAGAATTACACCAGATTTTTCAAGTCGCCATCTTTCTCCTTCGTGTCAAGCTTGGTTCTTGGTAGCCTCGCAAATTTATGAGCCCGAATTTTCAGAGAACAGCAGACGATATGGAAATTTATGCGCAGAAGCTGACACGTGCGCAAAAATCCAATATGGCTGCTTGACCGAGCGTTCCATTTAGACTGCCCAACTCAACAAGTCTATAAAATCAAGTCTTTTGGCGCAGTTTATGATGAGTACCCAAGAATCGGGTGGAGGCCTGACCAAATGGCAAATCGCTGCCTTAATCGGGGTACCTGTTGCTACAGCTTGTGTATTAGGCGCGTTCTACTATTGGAAGTCTTCGAAAAGAGCGCAGGGACGAGAAGATGCGGAAAAAGGAACCGCAAGCGAAACTGGTGTGCCTGAAAATGGGGCTGCTAAAGAAAAAGAAGACACTGAAGAGAATCGGGTATAGTATAAAGAAATCTATCAAGTTGTGACTTGAGCTCGTGTCAATATACATAACCATGTTTCACCCCTCCCCACCCCCTTCATAACCTTACGTTGCAAAACAGCATAATGTTTCACGTTACTTCCTCTATTTGCGAACCAAATTCTTATTGGCTGCTGAAGCAAAGAGTTCTTTTGTTTCAAAGGTTTGCAGATTTTCCACAATACATGCCCAAAACTACAATATAAAAAATGTTGGTAAACAATAAACATTGCTATACCCTGGGTGCCAGAGGTTTTATTTTACTTAGCGAGGCCGGTGGTTAACCCACTAAATGTAAAGCGAACGGAGACGCGAAAAATAAGAACCTCTGTTCACGGCAGTTGATAACCTAACTTCTATGCAATTTCGAAATAAGATATCTAGGCAAACCGGTTTTCTACACTGTTTGTTTGTTTTCCTAATTTGACATGACATGTCACCGTGGTGATGCCTAAACCCTCTTGCTTGTGTCTCATGTAAATATCGAAATTTGTGAGCTGTGTTTCCACAACCCTGGTTAAAATTATAGCGTCTGTAAAAAGTGTTTAAATTTGTTAATTTTCTGGATCTGGAAGGTTCAATTTTTTTGACGGTGTTCCCACGAGACAGACAAAGATAGCTATGATCGAGGTTGTACCCTGTGTGCCAGAGGTTATTTTTTCCCATTTGAAGGAGAAAAATTATGCGGCGAAGCAGCGTCAATGAGGCTTTGTGTTTTCCGAGTTAACCACTCCTTGCTAAGAAAAATAAAACCTCTTGTAATTAGGGCGAGTATCGAGGTTGTCATCTGTGTTGTGATTTCCGGTAAACAAAGAGATCACTGCCTCATCCATTTTGTGCATGAAATGTCGAAGAGAGAAGGAGAAATTAGAAAAGCTCTTCAAGGCAATGAATGTTTTTTGAAAGAAAGCTAAACGGACGCTTATGGAACAAAACAGAGTTAAATGGGGGTGGAAATTATGCGGAAAGATAGCCTGTCCCAGGCATTCATATAGTAAATGGAGCGCGATAGAACCAGCAGAGAGGCGAAAATAAAGGGGTGAAAAATGGAGGAGGGGGAGGGGTTAGGACGGGAGCCAAGCCCCCCTCCATTTTTCGCCGCTTTATTTTCGCCTCTCTCTGCCGGTAGTATTGTGCTCTGTTTACTATCTGAACACCTGGAACAGGCTAGCGGAAAGATTAAAAGAGGTGTTACGGACCTTTGCCAACTATATATAATTAGCAGTGGTACTGTCAGGAAAAAGTCTTCACTGAAATGTCCACCCCTTGTTTGACTGAGATCGCTTATAAACCAACTTTACTGCCCACTGGACTTCAACTTCACAACCACTTAGTTGTCCCATTCAAGAAGGTTCGATCATCGATTGTGGTGTGATGCAAATAAAATATCAAAGACGTTGTTTACAGGACCGCAAACACATCCTCATGCTTGATAAAATGAAGTAAAGCCTCCTGAACAAGTTTCAATTCTTAAATCTCCAAAAATCCACAATTAAGTGCGAATTGTACTGCACCTTTAAATGCTCGCTCAAATTCACAGCCTTCAGTCACCATTTTTGTTTTGCAAGCCTTTCTCACGCTAAAAACCGGTTTTATGACCACTGGGGTGCGTTATCGCCGTTCAACCAATAAAACTGAGTGTTAGATAATTTTCACTACGAAAACCAATCAGCTACCGAGTTCAATATCTGAAATCATGGAAGTGAGGTTCTCAGCCATTGTAACCAGAGGTTATTTTGTTCTCTTGGTGGTTTGCACCTCATTAATCTGGCTTCGCCGTGTTCCTCCTTCAAACGAACAAAATAACCTCTGGCACCCAGGGTAACATTGCTATGTATGGCCTTTAAGGTTGCACAGGACACTAAATCTTATTATGTATTTATTTATTTAAAGAGTATGCACGGACCATATGACTGATTCCGACGATGCGCGGAATATTCTTGAGAAGAGTTTTTACATTCTAAATTTATTTTAAATTTATTCAAAGCTATTTTGTGTCTGAGTTTTCATCATGGATGACAAAGAGACAAAGAGAATTGAGCTTCAACATAGAATAATTTTTTTTTTACCTGAGCAGGGATGGCGTAGTGGTGAGACCACTCGCCTTCCACCAATGTGGCCCGGGTTCGATTCCCGGACTCGACGTCATATGTGGGTTGAGTTTGTTGTTGGTTCTCTTCTCTGCTCCGAGAGGTTTTTCTCCGGGTACTCCGGTTTTCCCCTCTCCACAAAAACCAACATTTCCAAATTCCAATTCCATCTGCTTGTAAAGTGCATTCGAACATATACACATGGAAAATGCGCTATATAAGTTCTAAATTATTATTATTATTAACATATACCTACATAGTAAAGAATTAATGAACTCTTAAATAGTGTTTTAGTTTCTCTTTTCTCTCCACTACTGCTCTTGGTAAATGATTCTTTTAAAATGAAATGATTCTTTTAAAGTAATTACTAAAACATCTTCACTTTGGGTTCCCAATTCCTGTTTGCAGTCTCCTGCAGAGCAAGCTCAGGCAGTGAAACTTAGAGGTAACAAGTACTTCAAAGGTGGAAAATTTAACCAAGCTATTCAGTGTTACACAGAAGCCATCAATCTCTGTCCTGAGGAAAACAAGACTGACCTGGCAACTTACTACCAAAACAGAGCTGCAGCATACGCGCAGCAGGTTATTATCTTTCTGTTGTAAAGTACATAACGAACTCCAGGCCAGGGCTGGTTCAATGTTTCTGTTCCATGTATTGTTTTTGTACCATTTTACATTAAGCAGTGTGTCAAGTGCTTTGGCCTTATACATCTGTCATGGCCAGATGCTTTATGTTGAAGACAACCTTGGCTGTGTGAGTGTGACGCTCAGTGGCTTAGAACTTACTGACATCCCTAGAGCAAGAATGTTGATTTTGCTGCCTTACTCCAGCATTTTGACACAGTGTTTTTTGCCATGAACTATTGAGTTATAGAGTAAAACTTGATGTTCAGGCCCAGGGAAGCTATGACTGACAATAAAAGTGTCCTCAGCTTAGTTACATTTTCACTTTTCTAGAAAATGAAACAAATTAATGTTACCATTCTCTGCAACAGCAACGTCAGTTGTAATCTAAGCTTTCCCTACATGTTGTACATGTACAGATGTTAATGATAATGATAAGGAATTTGTATAGTGCTAAAACTATAATGAATATTCAGAAGCGCTTTACATAAGTTAAAGTTCTATACTAATTTAAAATTAATAATGCTCTTGATTGCTGTGCTTTTATCGTAGGATAACTCAGAACAAGTCATTGCAGATGCTACTAAAGGTAAAGCAGTTTCTAACTGCAATACTGGTCATTTGATTTACAAAGTAGAAAAATTGAAGTAATCTTTGGCTTGAATATCAGTTAATGCTCTTGATTCTTTGTGCGCCCACTTCATGCAAAATGATAAGAAAAAAGGCAACAAACTTTGTTTCTGTGGTTCACGTTTAATTCAGTCAGTCGTGACCTTTTAACCTGGAAGTTTAAAAATGACTGTCCTTCTAAAATCAAGACACTGTATGCAAATTAGTGCCAGCCGGTCCCTACTGCGCATGTGCCCTTTAAGGAGAGAAGAATGCTGTTTACTATTTTCAAATATCTCTTTTGTTCCAGAGATATTCAAGTTTTGAATTTATGCAAATTAGCCAAGTGATGATGTCATATACTCAACCGAATTTTGATCAAATATGACGAAAAAAGATATTTCAGCCAATTTGTATCATAAATGCTTGATTCTTTGCAGTAAGACTCTACTAGATGTGCTTCACAATATGAGCTGACCAGGATTGTTACCATGGCAACATGCTGGGTGGGCTTTGCTGGCCACCTTTAGAATTCTGTTTTGATATTTGCCAATGGTGCCTCATCTGCATGATCCAGCAAGCATGTAAATATGTTAGGTAGAGTTTGTGGCCTTGTTAAATGTTTTTTGCGCTTAAAATGACTAAAATATTGAAATCAGTTTGGGGGGACTGAAAAAGAGAGAGTTGCCATGGGAACCAAACTTAAAGTCTTTAAAGTCAAACTTTAAAGTGGTAGGTGTGTTGCCTTTAGAACTATCAGCCTACCAAGTTTCAATGGTCTCTGCTGCAAATTGACCAAGATACACTGTAGCTCTAATAATTTATTGTATACTTGATGTTATATTGGGTTGATACTACGACATCATCAGTCATCTCATTTGCATATTTGACAGATTTTTAAACTTAAATATCTCCGGAACCAATGCAGATATTTACAAAAGGAAAACAGCCTTTTCAATCTTTCCTGGAATTCTATGTGATAAACTTAAAAAATCAAGGGGTAAAAATTTGATCATAGTAGCACTTTAAATCTAATCCTCGGCAAGCGTCCTCATAAGCACTACCGTTTTAACCACTTCCAGAATTTGATGGCACAATGAAAGAAAATTTTAAAAAAATTTAACTTCTTGCAGTGAGATTTTTTCATTTCATCAGTTTTGGTAGAGAATAAGTAGAGTAAATGATTTGTGTAAAAAAAAAGGTAGAGGTCTCTGATGATCTAAAAAAGGAAAATTGGTGTGAAGTTTACAACGCCATGTTTGTTTAGTTTGGGACAAGTCAGTCGTGACTAATGCATGACATAATATTGTCACGTTACCTTCACAGCTTAGATGTGCGTAAACAATTAGCGTGAATGTCTTATAGTGCAAGTTATCTGTCAACCAAGCTCCAGCAACCAAATTTTCCCTTTTGACTTTCACTTCAATTCAGAACATGTTTAGATTGAAACTAAACCTTACACTGTAATTCAATAATTTTTGGTTGCTGTAGCCTTTACTTCTGTTTGTACATTTTTTTCTGAACATTTAAAAACCTTTTTCATAACTTGCAACCATGGGATGAAATGTAAATTATCTTCAAGTGTTAACATAAACATAAACCTTTATTTCAACACGATAAGATTGAAAGCTTACAAGCTTGTGGGGTCATGTATGCTAACTATGTCACAATGAAATATATGCATGTAAGATACTTGATAAAAACTACAGGGTGTTTCATTAGGCACTGGAGATCGGAGAATACTCTGGCTACTATGCAGAATTCTCCTGCTAAATTTTGCTTGTTCCCTAAAAGAGCTTTGCCTTTTCATAATAATTCTCCTGTTACTTTACACTACTCTCCTGTTACTGCAATTCTTAATGAAAACCCTGAAACTAACAAAAAATACTAGCAGTAGTTAATTTAAAATATGAAATATATACCTATAAAATACTTAATAAAACACTAAAAGCAGAAATATTAATTAAAAATGCTACTACGATCAGAAAATCACTTGTGTTTCTTCAAATTTCGAAAGTGTGTTTGCTTAACAACTGACTCGCGAAATTTCAAGCTTTAATTTGGAGAAATCAGTTTTTTATTTTGAATGAAATATTTCTATTTAATGATCTGCCATTACTAACTTCAAAATCTTGAGAGAACTGGATCGAGGACAAAATGACGTAAAAAGCTTACAAGAGTAAGAATGCAGGGTGTGTAAACCCGGCTGATTTAGTATGCAGCACGGGAATTTTGAGCTTTCAGACTCTCAGACTCGTGTTTTGCATACTTAATAAGCTGCATTCACACACTGCAATTTTAAACCAGTGAGCATATGACGTCATTTTATCTTGGATCCAGCTCTCCGAGGCCTAATCGGTCAGTTATGAAAATTTGAAGAAAAAAGACAAGTGATTTTCTGACCGTAGTAGCACTTTAATCTAAAATCTAGCAGTAATCAATTTAAAAGTACACATAGTGGCTGTCTCTGTCTAGACGTTGAGACTGCTGTGCCATCTAAAATCAAGTCTGAATAATAAATTATGTTGATCATAATTTTGATTATTCAAGGTTAACACTGGTTAATGGATTATTTGTACTAATTCCCTTGTAGCCATTGAACTCAACAAAAGGTACTCCAAAGCCTTCATGAAGAGAGCACGGGCATATGAGCTGCTCAACAGGAAGGAAGAGTGTCTCAGAGGTGATGTGCATATTTCTTGTTATTTTGTTCACCAGGACTGCTGTTAAGTATGACAGTACTTTGAGCCTGAAAAAAACTGAATTAATCAGGGAATCAGAATTTGATGCGATAGCATACTGTATTGTACAATATTGAACTTCATGCAAAAACTTTGGTCTAAAATATTCGCTCTTTGAAAGGGAAACAGTTTGTTTCAAATGCACTCATCAAAACCTAAATTAAAAACTCCAGAATATTACTCAGGTGATCAATAAAGTACAGTTCTGACCATGCGGTATAATGACATTTTAATGCATCTGCCCATCATGTGTCACTGGCTTGATCCATTGTGGGATGTTGGTTCAGTGCTGCAATATGTTTATTGTCAAGACTGAGAGCATTTTTTTAAATGTAAAGTTTACACAAATAATGTCACCCCCACTAGGTCAACAACCTGAAGAAACCCCTAAAGAAGCCTAGTTGAAATGATTATGATAAACTAGTTATTACACTGTACTGTTCTTATGTTCAGAATTTACATGATTATACATGTAACAGTCTGGTCCACTCTTCCTTTTCCCTCACATTGTGTTACAATGCCTCCCTCAGATACTATTATGTTTTAATTATAAGTAAATTATATGTATTGAAGGGACACTTCATAGGTTTGCTTTATAACAAGTAGAGTCTAGACTGGCCATGGCAAGCTGCTTCTAAACAATCACACATGTAGTCACTCAAACATGCTGTTTTTCTGTCTTCGACTTTTACAGATCTGACAGCAGTGTGTATGATCGAGGGTTTCAATAATCCAAACTGGATGGTGCAAGCTGATAGAGTCTTAAAAGAGATAGGAAAAGAGAAAGCTCAGGAATACTACAAGGTGAAATTTTCATTAAGAGGAGCCCTGTTAAAACGGCAGTGTACAGAAAATGGTGGTGAGTGAATGTACATGTAAATGCAAAGGACGGAGAGAGTTGTGACTTTCAAGTTGGATTCTTGTTCAATGTAATAAATAAATATTGAAAAAAAAAACAATTATTTTATGAAATGGGTATGCTGTAAATTTACTATTATGAAATGGATGATGTTTTTATTTGCCATTAGTTGATTAAGTTTAATCAGCCAATTTGACTGAAATTTAATGGCTGTGTTACCCGACTGGTTTACGTGTAGATTGTACTGTAGCATAAAAAAGTCATAATATTGTCATCTGTAAGTGTGGTGATAGTAAAAACAATGTACAGCTGTAACATTTGGCAACAGAGTGGGGCATTGTGCCATGCATAATTATTATCTGTTAAGAAATAATAACATGCTCTGATCATGTATACAGTGTATATGTTGTAGGTTAAAATGAAATTCAGGTTAAAATGATTTTAACCTAGGTCAAAATCAAATTCCTTTGTCTTTTAACCCTAATTATTCGTGATTCATAAATAATTAGGGTTAGAAGACAAAGGTATTTCATTTTGACCTAGGTTAAAATCATTTAAACCTGAATTTTATTTTGACCTACAATATATACATGCAGTAACTATATTCCAAGGCACTTTAAAGATCTAGGCCTGGTTGTTCAAAAGCTGATTAACCCAGAATTAGGAGTTAACCAAAGTTTTCGTTTTGCTCATTGAGAAGGTTTTGTAAATCACATTGTTACGCTTTAAGTAAAAGTTAAATAATTTCCAGTCAAAACTTGAGGGTGAAAATCTTTTGGAACTGTTTTTATTAAACAGTAACTAAACTGGACTCAAAGTTCACTCTAACCTGGGATCAGCTTAATCATGCTTTGAACAACTGGGTCATGTTTCATTATGCAGAATTTCTTTTGCAGACTAGAGAACCTACTTTGCCTTCACCAACATACATTAAAGCTTATCTGGAATCGTTTTGTCATGGTAGGTCTTTTCCTCTCATCTCCATCTACAAAGTCTGTTTATTACTTTGTTGTATTCTTGGTTCTTCTTTCAACATTTTTGTGAGTTACATCTTTCACCATAACCATGAAATTAATCATCGAATGAATCTTGAAAACAATCAGTTTCTAATTCAAAGAAGATTAATGCAAATAATGTTCTGAGCATTGGGGTATACCTGATAGTAAGTCATGAGTTTACATGACGAGCTGAAATAATGAACTCATTATCAAGTGGTTTTTCCTGATTTCTTTATCTGACACAGAGCAAAACTATTCAACAAACGAAGGCTTTTCCACAAAAGTAGCCTCCTAAGCAGATGTCTTTGTGCTCGTCACAGGTTCCTCCCCCACAAACATGTGCTCAACTGAACTGCCACTTCCGTTCGAAAGCGGTTAGCCAATCATAGCTCTTCTTCCAATTCATGGAAAACAGGACTTTTTCCCCAAGATTATTTTCCCAAACAGTACACATGAATTAGAAATTACCGGTACTCCCTTAGTGTCGATTGCGATTCTTATGCAGCTCGTTATGGGCTGTCTGGTATACAATAGACATATACTGATTGGTTTCTTCAAAGCAAAGGCTAACCACCAGCAAACGTAAGTGGGAGTTCAGTTTAGCAGACGTTTGTGGGAGAAGAACATGTGACGAGGCCAAAGATGTCTGCATAAGAGGCTACCACAAAAGGGGCATATATTGTTTTTTTGCTGTAAAATCCAAAATATCTCTCATTTCACTCTACTTTGGCATAATTATAAACTGGAGATGGTGTCATAAATGAAGTTCTGCACTTATTTTGTGATTTAAAGGCTAGGATTGTAAGGATTAGCTTATGACTTTTGCCAAAAACTGAAGAAACAGAAACAACAGAACCATTTCTGACCCCATAACAAGTCTGTATGCCAAAGAAGATTTGGATTTGAAGTCCAAAAGGCTATGTACGCCCCTTTTGCGAGAAACCCTTTTAAAAAATATAAAATAATTATTTATATTTGTTTCCTCTTCTGTTGTAGATGACACGCTAGAAGTCAATACTGAGGAGGATTTACCTGCTGATTCTAGTTTCCTTGAGGCTGTCAAACAAATGAAAGAGAAAAGATATGAAAATATTGTGGACTTGTGTACTCAGGAAATTGAAAAAGGTATTAATTATGTACTGTTACTCTTGACTAGCATTGTGGTTCCTTTGCCATTATTTCAGCTTTAACAGCAGGCTGCCATTTAATAAAAAAGCCTTCCAAATGAATTTTAAGGAATGCCTCTGAAATGATAATAATCCATTGATCAAGCTAGATGTGTTCACCTCTTGTCGAGTTTCTGGCAGTTTTGTACTTTAAAACCAATTTGATGTGATTGTCCATTGTGTAACCTGGGATACTCCCTTCCCCCCTCTCCCCCCCTCCACCCCCACCCCCACCCCCACCCCACCCTCCCCTTCCCACTCCACCCTCCCCTTAAAAATAGTTTCTTCATGCGGCATTAAATATCTTTTTTTATTTTACTGCTGCTTTATTGCTTTACATGGGAATGGTTTGGGGTTTTTCCATTGTGGGTTGAGATGATGGTTGCCACATGATCATTTTGCTTGTTGAAGGTCCAGGACCATTTTATGTAAAGGCCTTTGCTCTAAGAGGAACACTGTACACTCTGATATCAAAATTCGATGAGGCAATCAAAGATTTGACACAAGTGATAGATGCTGATGATGAAGATGCCTCAACCAAGGTACATGTGTGTATAGTATCTCCTTAAGAGTTGGATTTCACTCACAGTGTTCAGTACTATGATACAACACAGAATATATGAAATGCAGTATGTCTCCCTCCAAAAATTTTAATATAAGGAAATGTTTTACAGTTTTATAGTCCTCTGGTGTAACTGAACAAAGCCCTTGCTTGAGCCCAAAGTCATTTTATAACAGCTATGATTTTTGCCAGCACAATTGATACATTTTTTAGAAAAAAAAGGTGTTTTGCCAGCACACAGTATAAATTTCCACTCTTGTACAAATGATGGGACAAGCCTTCACTTAAGAAAACTTCAGCTTGCTTAAATTTTTGCAACTCTTTTTTTTCTGCAATTTGCTTTGTTGTGCATGGACAGGCAAGTTAATTTGTGGAAAAAACTGTATTGGCTGTGCATGAAAAAGACACTCCTACAGCCTGTAGCTTC
The DNA here is from genome assembly GCA_016490735.1 of Pachyseris speciosa. Lineage (NCBI taxonomy): Eukaryota > Metazoa > Cnidaria > Anthozoa > Scleractinia > Pachyseridae > Pachyseris > Pachyseris speciosa. The sequence continues at coordinate 780,154 of JAEMWC010000067.1, forward strand.
AACTCAATACTGTCAAATATCTCACTTAAATGAGTTTTTTTCTTTTGAATAACAATATTGCATTATTTTGTCATTACAGCTTAAGGTGAACTGCTTGATCAAACGAGGAAGCATGCACCTTCAGGCCACAAATTTACAAGAGTGTGTCCAAGATTTCCAGAAGGCCATATCTCTTGACCCTGATAATTCAGACATTTATCATCATAGAGGACAGGTTTGTATTCCTCTGTCAGTGCCATGATTCATTTTGTAGCACTTGTAGTACAGTGAAATTCAGGTGACTGTCAAGGGTACCTGCATCTGAAATCAAACTTATGCTATATAAGATCATCCATCTACACTGTATACAACACTCTGACAGATCTACTTCTTCATCTTTAATCGCCCACAAAATATCCAAATCTGCACTTGAAATCAAACTTGTGCTAAGATCATTTTTACCACACTCTGACAGATCTACCACTTCATGTTTAGTCACCCACAAAATATCCAAATACTCCACAAAATCCTTAAATAGCAGTGCAATAGCACATCGCCAGCAGATGACCAGTTGTGAAATTCTGGTTGCCATCAGTCAATTTTTAGTTGCATTGGTCATTTTAATTGCAATTTGGAAGGCGGATTGAAGGCCAATATGTCCTCTTGTTTAATACTATCAACCATTTTGTGGGTATGTTAGTTAATTAGTGACGTTTATGCAGAGATCTTCAATATTCCACTGAAACGCGGGACACTACAAGTAAAATTTGAGTATTCTTTTTAATCTTGCAAATACTGATCACGCGTGACTATATTATGGTTAATGATTCAATTATCTATGCAGCAACATACCACTTTGCCCGGTAATGTTGAGTCTGCAATCAAATTCGCAGCCAGGAAACATAATGTCTGCCCGCAGATATTGTTGCGGTGGTCACCACCCACCCTCGGCATCATGACCATTTGTTTGTTTATTATTATTATTATTATTATTATTATTATTATTATTATTATTATTATTATTATTATTATTCAATTCTCTCTGGTTGTCGGGTGTTCTACTGGGTAGTGTTGATTTTTTAAATTTATTATTATTATTATTATTATTATTATTATTATTATTATTATTATTACCATTCCCTTCCCATCAAACAATTCCTGGATCCCTCATATCATCCTGACCCCACCCTCCCTCCCACGTACGTACTCTTCTCAAACCTGTCAGTCAGTTATGTTCTCTCAGATGAAACCCAATTCCACGTCTTTTTATGTCTTGGTAGATCAACTTCCTGTCTGAAAAACTGACAGAAGCCAAGGAAGATTTTGAAAAATGTATCACTCTGAATGACAGCTTCATTCCAGCCAGGATTCAGCTGGCGTATTGCATCTACAAGTCAGCCGCCATCCAGCAGTCACCTATCTTGGCACAAGGAGCCGTTGAAATGCTGCAGAAAACAGTAGAGAAGTATCCTGAATCAGCAGATGCTCACAGTCTTTATGCGCAGGTTAGAACAGGGTTTTGTTATATGAACATCAGTCAAATACCAGGTGAGCTTCCGCGCGAAAACGTGATATCTTCACACGTGAAAAGATCACCGTTGCTATGGTTACATAATAAGTCACGCCTTTTGCAGCAAAAATGAAATGGTTTGGTATTTCATTGGTGTTTGTATAATAGCCACAAGGAGATATATGAAGTTTCTCTTCTCATGTTGAGAAATATTTCACTCGTTCGCTGTGCTCGCTCTCACGCTTTGTCTTTTGAAACTTACCTTATTCTTACTAATTTTCATGAATTTCGCGATTTCAAAAAATTGCGAAATTCAATACTCACCAAAAATAGACCGCTTGAATATTAATTAAAAATGATCGCGAAATTTAATGCTGTATTATACCAATTTTAATGCTATATTACACCAACCATGAACACAAATTTTACAGCCCCTGTATTAAATCCTCGAACCGGTTGCTCATATGACACTCTTGTAGTAGGTTTTTTCGTGAGACATGTGTTCATCGCAATTTTGAAGTGGTCTCTTTTGCTTCTTTTACCAGATTGCAAGAACAGTTGATGAAAACAACTTCTAAATTAAGTGGTCTTTACTACGCGTGTATTTGCGAGAAATGACAAAATCAAGAAATTAAAATGCACTAAATATGCCTTGAGATTTTTCACGAAATTAAATACGCACTAGTAAGAATAAGGTAACTCAAAGCAAATTTCTTAAAGGAAAGTACTTGCCGTGCTTTCCATTTTTTTTGTAAATTATGGATAATAACATTATTCAGCTTGCAGATTTGTCTCCATGCAGTGTTGGTACCATCGGAACAATTTAAGCGCAAATATTTGTTGAATGCAACTGCTGCCTTAGTCCTGTCCTTCCAATTTGTATTTCAGGTGCTGCAGGATATGCAACAGTTCCCTAAAGCTGAGGAACACTTTGACAAGGCCATAGAACTGGAACCAAACAACCCTGTCCACCTCGTTTATAAAGGGTTAGATTATCTTGTTATGTTAGTTTGGTGAATGTAATGTTTGCTAGATTGTTTGCTTTCATTCTTTTTTTTTTTTTTAATCTGTTTCCCTAGGCTTAGGAAATACTCTAATAAAAATCGCCAAATTGAAACACAGAAATATATAATAATGAGATACAATGGTGGGGAGTAATAAGGTACATGTAAAGGAGTTGCAGCCATAACAGACATCTTGGATGTTAGGATAAGCAAAGAGGAAAGAGTTCGATGTGATAATAAAGAAAGATGTTGAAGTTTTAAGGGTGGTCATGATATAAGAACGATGTAGTAGTCATCGGCATGACTTTATATACCGTTTCTTAAAGACTTGTCATGGTGTGCCGACAACCTCGTTCCCAGGGTCTCTCCTCTTCCCGCTTAATGGGGCGGGAAGAGGAGAGACCCTGGGAACGAGGTTGGTGTGCCAATTCAGTCTAAGGCACATGTTGGCCACTTAAAGGAATTAAGACTATAACAAAGTTTCACTGGTTTTTGTGTTATAGAATGTTAATGCTGCAGTCGCGACAAGATGTAGAGAAGGCAGTGGAATTAGTCAATGAAGCTTTGGTGATCGATGAAAAGTGTGACTTTGCATACGAGACTCTCGCAACACTTGAAGTTCAAAGGTAATTTGGATGGCGTCTTTTCCTTGAGGGTGGGGGGGACTACATACGCTTGACACCTTTGACCAAAAGAACGGTCAGCGGTTGTTTAAAACTGTACAACTTGTAAAAGTTTCATGCTGCAGTAAGTGACCCGAGAAAGGTCTTGTAAAGTTATAAACTGTACAGTACAAATAACGTTGTTGTTGTTGTTGTTGTTGTGATGAGTATCAGGGAGTTAAGGTGTTTCTGTCTTGGCCTATGTTAGTTGGCCTAGTTTAGTTTCTGCGTTGGTCAAAAGCCAGCAATCGTGTTTAACTTCTGAGCATAGCCATACTAGCTGGTATGTCCGGCGCTCCCTTCGCGTTGCGTCTCCTCGCAACTTCCCGCGTGCGCGGGTCTTTCGTCCACCCCACAATCCATTGCCGAAATTAGACTACTCGCAGTCTATACTAGCTCTGAAAGATTTAGTGTACTGATGTTTTCCTTTCCTTCACACAGGGGCAATTTGGACAGAGCCATCGAGCTGTTCAACAAAGCTCTCAATTTGGTGAGAACAGAAGCAGAATTAGCGCAGACGTTTTCGCTCTGCGAAGCAGCGAAAGCACAGAAATATGTCACGGAAACACTGGGACTCACCCCGCCTACCATGCCATTCATGTCATAGGAATTTCTTCCAGAAAACATTCCGAGACAACACGTCCTGCGACCAGAAGAAGACAATGGCAACAACGACCACCATAATAAAACAGCACAGCTTATAGTCTGGTTTTTGAGGCGAATGATTATTACCACCCAGAGAAACGCGACTGAATTAGGTATTTTGGGGAGTGCAACTTAACTGCGACGCAAACTGGATGTGAATGAGGCACCTTACATGGTGTAACCTGTTCCATGGGACAGATTGTGAGGATTAAAACAAAGGTGCGAGATAGGAGCAGTGCTTTCCTCGTCCATGTCAAGCGCACAGCTTTTCTCTCACTCTCCGCAATCTTGACTCATGGAACAGGCAATATGATAAAAAGATATCCAGCTGTTTAGTGTAGCAGTGTGAGAACTCGAGCCCCGAAATTGACGGTCACTAGTGGAAATAGTTTATGCCACTTTTTGACTGTCGTTAAGTTTTATAGACATCGTTCAGCAATGGGTTATTGTGTAATAAAATGAATAAAGGATGTAGTTGAAACTCATCTCATTAAAATACAGTAATTAGCCTCCATGGCAGGTGCTAGAAAGGGGAGGGAAGAGATACCCTTCCTCTCCTCACCTAGAATGCATCCCCATTTCCCCACTCAGGCTAAACAGTAAAAGGATCTGTGAGCTGGCAGCACAGCGGAATCGAGAGATTTTGCGAATTCTATGAAACAATGAATGGCAATAAATGTTCCGTCCTATTTTGTCGAATAAAAGACAAGTGCGAGCCTTATGTTGCAGTTTTCGTTAATAAAATAATTATATTTTGGAGTCCTCGAATCAACCGCTGTCAAAAAAGCGAGGGGCCAATTTTGCAGAAGCTGCGATACACAAACATGTCAAACTTAACATCATTGACAGTTGCATTCTAGCCTGCGTAGCAAGCATTCCTGTTCGAGGCCGCATACAAACGGGAACGCTTGCTACTCGGGCTAGTTGCAGTCCTTTGGATGAGTATGCAATCTGTACTTTTTCAGCAGCGGGCAATCCATTTTACCAGCTGTAAAGCCCAATCTTACATATACCTGGACATTCAAGCCGCGACGGAGGTGCACACAGGTCTAAAAATTTTCACTTCGAGGCGTCACAAGAAAATAACCACTTTCAGAAACTGAATGACTGAATCAATAACCTCAACTCAAGTCTGTACTTGAAGTCGCCACCTCCATATAGATTGACATTGTCAAACACGAAAATTCGACAAGGATGAATAAGGTTCTAAAAATGTAATGTTTATTAACCAAATCCCTGTATTATACACAACAGTTCTCAAAGGCCATCACTTTGTCGTGAATGTTGGGGTACAGCTGCCGCGCTGACGGACATGAGCTAAAACCGCACCCAAACGCAGTGCTCAGAACTAATGCCGACACTGTGAAAATCACGAGTCTACTGGTACCATTCCGAACACTGTGCTAGCGTCGGAACCGTATCATCACTTAAGCTACTGCTCACCACAAGCCTTCTTAAATTTCAGTAAGGTTTATTCTACAAACTGCCCTTGTTAAAGAGATATGGTGTCACATTTCGAGAAACTGCCTCGTGTTTCCTGGAAAACACTTACAGATGAACAAATATTTTCCTTTAAACAGCTACTTAAGTGTTATTCACAGAAGCTGCTGGGGCAACATTTTCACTGTGTTTGACGCGTCCGTGTAGTTTTAAACCGCTAAAGAATCTTACCATGTTGGAATCGTAAATAAACCGAGATCCATGTTGCCTAACAGACTGATATGGTTAAACCGAATTTTCTTTCCTGGAAACTGCGAGGAATTTCTCTTGGACACCAGCCTTGAAACCCGACTACAGGTTGATTTGTAAAACATGGTTATGACAGAATCAAAATGTTCTAACTGAGACTACTTTGCGCTACTGGTTTTTATTTTAAACTGAGGAAAAGACTAAGTTTCCCGTCTGCAGTGCAACGACGATACAAGAAAACTAAGTACACCTCTCAGACAGGCCATTAGATCTCGGTGTTTATTCTGCCTGTTATAATGTGCTGTATTAAAGCACAAAGGCTTTAAAACAAATCCATCTCCAACCGCATCTCTGGCATCGTTGTTGCACTGCCCAACATTAATAGTTACAAACTGTTTAAGGCTCTCTGCCTACTTAAATATTGTAAGGTGTTCAAAGAAAGCTTGCACTGGATTTAAATACGTTTAACGTTTCTAACGCTATAAAATCTATCTTAACAAGAGAGTTTTGATTATAAAAAATTAATGCTAGGATCTTCTTGCTACAGTAGCTGACCAGAATGCATTACATAGAAACTAAGAGAGATGCACTTTCAGAGCAAACTCGTTTCCCACAAGACAGAAATAAATCAATAAGGAAATAAATGAAACAAACCAAACACAGTAAGCTACTTGTAAGAGCCTGCCTTCAATTAAATCAGTGGTAAAAATTTTGAAACAAGTTCAAAAAACTTGCCATGCCCTTACTTTGGAAAACAAATTAACCCTCTTGCTAACAGTTCTGAAGAACAATAATCATGATTATAAAAGCTTAAATTTCAGGTGCTTAATATTAAGTAATGGTACTTGCGTGTGTTCTAAAAGATCCTTTTGCACTTACTATTGCATTACTGTTATACAATCCCTACAGACACTTTTCGTGTTTTTACCCACTAAGAGCAAATCTACTCTACGCACAGCTGCAGGCGAGAAGTTTGGGAACTCCAAGAAATGCTGCAACAAGTCGTTTAGTAGTTTAGTCTGTTTAGTAGTCATAAAACCGGTATGTTGGATTCTCATAGCCATTCTGTTGCATGTCAACAAGATGGCTCTTTTCTGTGGCATTGTCACTGTCTGCATCAACAAGCACTGTCTTGGTGTTGTTGTTAGGACGGGTGCGGCGCATTGCCATAGCAACGACAATGATGATCATGATGACCAAGGCACCACAGCTGAGTCCAATGACAGCAGAGAAGGTGGCCTGTGAATGGGTCCTGCGGAAGAAGCCTTCTTCATTCTCAGTCACATCTTCATCACCGTCATCATCACCAGCTTTCCTGCCTAGAATAGGAGCAATGATTGGGTCAATAAAAAAAAACTGATCACTAAACAGAAACGTGCATTGCATATACTGTAAGATCATGAGCCTTCATTGCCTTCTAACCAATTTTTGCCGAGGATTTTTAAACAGAATCAATGAAGGAAACAAAAGAGAAAAAACTGGCTTATCTAGCGACGCACCAAGTGGCCAGAATGTTGAAAATTACCCTATCTATTTTACAAATCTTGCACGCAAATGGTTTAAAAAAAGGAACTACATATTCACTATCACATGGTCACTATTCGTTTGTCACTGACCTAAACATTACACTGTACACTGTACAACAAACCAATGCACACAAAGAGATGACAAGGAAGAGGATTAAAAGTCATGGATTTCTTAACTTTAGCTCATAATATCAGCACAGTGAATCATACCAGGGCTATCACTAACAATTTTTGAAGCAGGCAGGGGTTTTAAAATAGTAGCCACGATTCAACATAATTATTGTGGAATAGTCAATATGCTGTTTTTCCAATTAAAGCAGCCAGAGCCCTAGCCCTGGGGCCTTGGATTAATGGTTTGATCCAAACTATTACATAGGTGTGCCAACTGTTACCTTTGGCTGTGGGATCTCCATCCATCTTATCAGACACACCACCATCTTGTTCAACCCCTGTCTTAAGCTCCATGTGTTCCTCTGTTTTACTTGGTGGGTCAGTAGGGTCTTTAGCAGCAGAGGTTTTCCCTACTGTTGGCTTCTCTGTGGGCTGTTCAAATACATGTACAAAGTGACATAACATGAATAAAAAGAAATTAAACCAAGTAACTTCTTTGGTTGTACTGGGGTAGGGTGGAGGATGTAGTGTAAAACACATCACTACTCATGGAAAGTAGTATTTATCTGAAGCAACACTAGCTGCTAAAGTTGTACTGTAACCACTGCAAGATTTAATCACCTTATTTCAAAGCTGCTAAAGCACACATGTATACCTGACCTATGTTGATACTGTAAGGTACGGTAATCACTTTCCTTTCACATAATACTGTACATACAGCTGTACACTTACCAGAGCAGGTAGTTTTGGAATCCAGTCAGGCAAATCAAGCTGGAATTGGCGAGCAATCTCAGGGAGCTTGTACAACAGAATCATGGACTCATTAACAATATTGTTGACGAGTTTAAAGTGATTTTGCAGAGACTGCCTTGCCTCTTCAGCTTTCTCTGGGCGATGCTTCTGGACATAATCAAAGTATCGCAAGCTGAAATATGACCGTAAAATATAAACCGATTAATTCACAATGCAAATGCTAATGATTGCTGTTTAAAGTGAATAAAGCTGGACACAGGATGGCTTGATCAGTTCAGGTGCTGTGTGAAAATGGAGGTACAGTGGTTCAAGGCACTGAAATCTGCCATTCTTTTGGTAGAAAACCCAAACTGTCATTTTGACCATTGAGCAAGAACTAAGAAATATGACAACAGGAGAAAGTGGACTTGATACACTTCATGTTCTGAAGAAGGTAAGCAGCACCAAAGACTCCAATGAACCACTGAAAGCAGACCTCTGAAGACTGGAAGAGATCTTCCATATACAGTACCGGGCAGATGTAAGTTGACAGTCACTCGAAGCTCGAACTTCGCGACTCGAACCTCGATCCTCGATACTCGAAAGCTTCGAGGATCGAGGCTTGAGTCGAGTGAATCGAGTATCGAGACAAGGAAACAAAAAACTTTTCGCGCGATTAGTTTTCCACACGTCTTAACAGAGGAGAGTTTACTGTAGGTTCGTTATTCAGTAAGCAACTCTTATACAGTACCGGGCAGATGTAAGTTGACAGTCTCGACTCGAAACTCGATCCTCGATCCTCGAAGCTATCGAGAATCGAGTATCGAGGTTTGAGGCTCGAGTTTCGAGTTTCGAGTTTCGAGACGCTTGAAGAATTTTTCGAGGATCTCGATACCGGATTTCGAGGAAACGATTAATTTTTCTAGCCTCAAACAGTAGGAGAGAACAAAGGCAATTTTCGCGTAGCTTTTGTTCTTCTCACAGTTCCAAATCAGCGGCAGTGAGTGTTCGTTACATGTGATCGGAATCGGATTGTTGTTGTGAAACATGCCTAAAATGTTCATACCCTACACCAGAAAAAGCAAACTTCTGAAGCAATGAACAAAATCAAGCTACAAGATTGCGGCTTTTTAGGGCCGCTGTTTCAGTTTCACAAGCTGAGAATGTAACACGATCGCTGCTGTAATGTCCTTGCATGAATGTACGCGAAATTTAGCATCAAAACTTCCAAAACATCATTTATCATTCTTAAATAAAAACGCACAATGCAATTGTCGGTAGCAAACGGAAACGAACCGAAGAAACTTGAACGAAAACTGAGAGCGAACTCTAAATATTTGACAGCCGCCGCAAATGTTTATAGATTCGGCGAAGCATTACAAATTTGCATAAATGTCCCGCGCCTTATTAAACAGGTCGAAGGACTTTTTCGAAAGTCTAGGAATCGAGGAATGTATTCCTTGTTTTCGTGCCCCACTTTTGAAATGACGTATATTTGGGCATCGAAGAAAGAGACTAGGACCGATATACGCCGCAGGGAATCGAAGCCATGGTAGAAATTTTGCGTGAAAAATGTGCCCGTGTTATGATGTATCGTTTTACAAATGCATTTCATGTTGCCCTAAAATTGTAAACATAGACATATATCGAGATCGTCGCGGTTCGTAGTGCAATAAGATTTTTTGTTATTTATAAGAGTTGCTTACAGTAAACTCTCCTCTGTTAAGACGTGTGAAAAACTAATCGCACGAAAAGTTTTTTGTTTCCTTGTCTCGAAACTCGAAGCGCTCGACTCGATACTCGATTCACTCGACTCGAGCCTCGATCCTTTCGAGTATTGAGGATCGAGGTTCGAGTCGCGAAGTTCGAGCTTCGAGTGACTGTCAACTTACATCTGCCCGGTACTGTAAATAACAAAAAATCTTATTGCACTACGAACCGCGACGATCTCGATATACGTCTATGTTTACAATTTTAGGGCAACATAAAATGCATTTGTAAAATGATACATCATAACACGGGCACATTTTTCACGCAAAATTTCTACCATGGCTTCGATTCCCTGCGGCGTATATCGGTCCTAGTCTCTTTCTTCGATGCCCAAATATACGTCATTTCAAAAGTGGGGCACGAAAACAAGGAATACATTCCTCGATTCCTAGTCTTTCGAAAAAGTCCTTCGACCTGTTTAATAAGGCGCGGGACGAAGGACTTTACTTACTTGATTGGCGCCAAACGGGTCGCTGGGCTTAGACCAATCAGAGTAGATCTTTGGGACCCTCGGGGATAACGTTGTCAATCAAACGTGACTTGCGGTTGAAATTCCAACGTGCGGTTGATTGCGAAAGCGATAACTGATGCTCTTCTTCCAAATGCAACTACGTCGCTCGCCCAGCCACTTTGCGGCGTAGAAACCTCGCTCTTCTCGGCTTTTCCACTATGAGATTCGAGAGGTCGACTTGTGGCAAGTCTAATTGATTCCCGGCGGCTGTCAAACTGGTATGCTCGAAGAAAGAGTTAATCGTTCTTCAGGAGAACGGTCGCGTTGAGGTTTTCTCGATTCCTTGCTGATTAATACCGAAAATAAATTATTTTGCGTTTTCAATTAGTGAATGATTCGAAGGATTTAGTACAATCAAGAATATAATCATGCGCAGCGTACTGTTTCAGCGACGATATTCACAACATTTCAGAAGCGATCTTATTTACATTCTTGGCTTGTGAAACAGCGCCCGAAATAGCCGCAACCTTGTAGTTTAGTTCCCTTTATTTTTGAAGCTGAATTTAGTGAACATGTAATCCAGTCATCCCTCAGAAGAACCCACGGTTCCAATTCGAAATCAGTTGACAGAAAATATGAAAAATGTGACCATTGCTTTTGACATGTTCTCGATGACATTTATGCAAATTTGTAAGGCTTCGCCGAATCTATAAACATTTGCGGCGGCTGTCAAATATTTAGAGTTCGCTCTCAGTTTTCGTTCAAGTTTCTTCGGTTCCTTTCCGTTTGCTTCCAACAATTGCATTGTGCGTTTTTATTTAAGAATGATAAATGATGTTTTGGAAGTTTTGATGCTAAATTTCGCGTACATTCATGCGAGGACATTACAGCAGCGATCGTGTTACATTCTCAGCTTGTGAAATTGAAACAGCGGCCCTAAAAAGCTGCAATCTTGTAGCTTGATTTTGTTCATTGCTTCAGAAGTTTGCTTTTTCTGGTGTAGGGTATGAAAATTTTAGGCACGTTTCACAACAACAATCCGATTCGCGGATGGAAGATCGCGCCGAAACAGATCACATGTAACGAACACTCACTGCCGCTGCTTTGGAACTGTGAGAAGAACAAAAGCTACGCGAAAATTGCCTTTGTTCTCTCCTACTGTTTGAGGCTAGAAAAATTAATCGTTTCCTCGAAATCCGGTATCGAGATCCTCGAAAAATTCTTCGAGCGTCTCGAAACTCGAAACTCGAGCCTCGAACCTCGATTCTCGATAGCTTTGAGGATCGAGGATCGAGTTTCGAGTCGAGACTGTCAACTTACATCTGCCCGGTACTGTATAACAGAGTGGGTGTAGTATTTTCTTAATGTTAAGAAACTTTGACTTACTTGTGTAGACGATCTTGGGTACAGATTTTCACATAGCGCTGCACAGCTTCCAGAATCTTATTACCATCTCTGGGTTCTTGCTCCAGAGCAGCCACAAAGTCACGCAATGCATTGTTTTTCTTGTTATTCAGATCAATTTGGGTGCACTGGTGGTGCTCTTCCTTCAGCCGGTTGCGTTCCAACTTGGCTTGGTCATCATAAGAAGTCAAAGTGTTCTTGAAGTTCTCAAGTTCATCTGCAAATATCAAAAAGAGATGGTCACAATGCATGGCAGTCATATAGCATTTTCAGTGCCATCCAGTAGTTCCTCAAACACTAAAACTGCAAACTTGTACCCAAATACCTTCTGGTTAACGTTTTTACTTATTTAGTTTATGGTTTTGTTCTTTTTCTATTAATTTTTTGGCAGGGAGGTGGGGCCAAAGGAGGTGTATCATTGAAGGATCATGAATTTTGCTACTAAAGTACTAAAGCACTCACCAGCAATTGAGGTGGCTGCTTGGTTTTCATCAGTGACCTTCAGTAATTTGTAGCGTTTTTCTGCTTGCTCCCATTGCTTTACCAGCGCCTCAACTTTTTGACGGTGAGTCTCCTCCAGTTTGTCACGGCGATCATGGTATTTCTTTCTATCACATCCTAAACATCAAAAGAACAATGTTAACACCATCAACAAGCCTAATACAGATGTGGGTGTAAATCCTAAATAAAATTCTGCCACTCTGACCCACAGTTACTGAGCAAGTCAAGAACTAGTTTCTTTCTGGGTTCTTTTCTTTTGGCATAGAAACAAGGACCATAACCACCTCGAACAGTACACCTGTTACAGCTGAATAACCTTACGAGACCTAGCAGCCCACAGTAGATCTCACCCACAAAAAAAATCCTTGCAATTCTATTTTTAATTCACTAACAAACAGGTACTTTCCTTGTTTTCCCTTGTGTGTGTGTGTGTGTGTGTGTGTGTGTGTGTGTGTGTGTGTGTGTGTGTGTGTGTGTCAATCTCACCTTGCAAGCAGTCAAACCTGACTGGAATTTGTTTGTGTTTTGTTTGGTTTGTTTGATTTTTGTTTTGTTTTGACTAAGCCCACAAATGACAGAATAATTTGACTTTATAATAATCTGCAAAATTCCATTTTACATACCAACAGAGGATGGTTCAATATTTCTGGCAAGCTTGCTGATTTCACTCTTCAAGTGTTCCAAGACACTGACTGGCTTGGCAGAAGCATGGGAAACATCCACTATCTTGACAGCCTCTGTTGCTGGTTGAGAAGCATCAGAGGGACAGCACACAAACTCCACTCCAGTAAACATCCCTGTGCCGCAAGGAAGGAGTACGCCATAGTCTTTCAAAACCATGGTTTCCCTGTTGCACTTGTCAGAAGCTCGTTTCTTCCAAGCATCATGGGACAGGCATTCACTGCCTTCGTGCACATGTTCAAAACGGCACTGAGGTGGCACTAGCAAAGCATCTGACTCAAAATCGCCAACTAGCATAAAAAAAATAAATATCAGTTGATCATTGAATGATCCAAACATTATTTGTGGTATTTAAAATTACTTTAAAGGAAAAACTTGCCAATACCTGCATGTGTATCTGTTGGGCATAACTTTTGTTAAAGCACCATGTCATATGGCACTGTAATGTATATGCTGAGGTTTGAATTTGGTTTTTGGTTGATATTTATTTTGGAACATTCTAATAAAATTAAATTTGAGATATACAGTGTAATTAAAGATAAAGGTTGTGATTGTTTCAGTGGCATCAAGGCATCATTCTCAAGCTTGAAAAATGACGGCCAATAAAACTAATTTTTATATCCTTTGCATCACATTCATTACTATAATCTGGAAAAATGGAAAATTGAAATCAAACTGGTTTGAAGAACTTGAAACCACAACAAACATGTACACGTATAAGGATGGATGGGAAAATCTCCAAAAAAAAAAGGCAACAGCAACACCCTCAGTGCAAATAATACCACAAATGATACCACAGAAAGAAAATGGATAAAACACTTCTCAGGTACTCACCAAGGCAACGGAATGGTGTGACCAAACTATTATTAACTAGAACACGGTTGTTCGCTTCGACAATATTTCTGATGTCTTTGGAAGGGTACACAGCTTGGCAGTACCTATGGTATGTTACAATCAAAATGAAAAATACATTCTACCACAATACTTATATATTCATGTACAGTGTGATGTTGGCACTGAAATGTACATGTATAGTAGGTTTAACAACTAGATGTAAATTCAAGTACGAGATCAACAGTAATTTCTTTTGCTGAGAAATGGTGTAATTTTATGCCTGTCAAAATAATTTACAGTAATGTGTGGTGGTAGTTGTAAAAGACAACAAAGGTCAGTGGCCCAGGGCCTTCAAACATCCAGTTTGAAACTTACACTTGAAATAATAAACCATAGCTGGACTAAAATTTTCAGACACCAACAATAAAAACTGTTATTTCTTACTTGAGAATTTCTGCCTTGTCTTCAGTGCACAGCCTGGTGTTGTTCTTGTCCACAATCCAGTCACCAGTGTCCATATCAACATGCCTGGTTACTTTATCACAGCTGATCACAACTTGAGGATCATAGTCTAAGTCGTCATTTAGATTCTCCACAAGAGCAAAAATGACCTGTGACAATCCAGGAAAAATGGCAAATGTTACTAGACAATCAATCTAGGGTTAGCCTTTTGAGAAACAGTTATACTGTTTCCCTTGGGCACTGTATAAACACATTAATGACTCTATCAAACCTTTCCTTTCTCAAACAACCTTTCAGATCTTTTGAGTGCACAAGCTACATGTAGTGATGGTCCTTTAACCCATTGACTACCGCAGGTTTTTACATTTTCGGAGTGATTTTCCACCTATAAACGATGAATAGCAATTCGTGACTCTTTATTTGAACTACCAGGGAAAAGTGGTGCTGTCCTAAGCCACTGGAGGCTCAAGGTTTCTGAAAACGTCATTTTGACGTAGCTATTTTTTATCCGTGAAGCGACAACAATGGCCCAAGTTGGGTTTGCTTGCGATTTCTGCTAAATTTACAGCCATTTTTCATCTTTAGCGGCTGCCTGATGAGCATCATTAAGCGTGACGGTAGCTAAGAGTCCACTTTCTCAAAGAATCGAGCAAGGTGATGTACTTTGTTGTTGAATTTGGCTTGTTACTCGACGAACTGGGAATTTGGCCGGTCGAACACTTAGTACCTTTGGGACTCGACTATTGATGAATTTCTCGACCTACCGCCACATATTTTGGAATTTCTGTGTACTGAAGATGACCACGAGCAGGAAAATTTGGCGGTAGGTCGGAGTGGCTGTAGACTTAGTTTATATGTGAAAGAATTGGGGGATGGAACGGGCGCTGTCAAAAATTCTCGTTAGTTCCCAGCATGCAATGCGCTCAAGATGTTGAAAATGTCGGGAAGGCCCGAATGCACTGGAACAAAAGGCTGTATCTACGCTCGGGAGAAGAATATGAACAAAAAAAGTCATTTCTAAGCTAGAAAAAGGACTGAATTTCGTTATGATGGTTGAATTTTGGTTTTTCGACGATGATTTCCCTAAAAAACATGAAGGCAAAAAGGGGCATTTTTGTTGTTTCTCTTTGACGTTAAAAACGGCCAGTTTCGTTCTTGTCCAAACTCAAAAGGCCATATTTGGTAAAAATCGCTACGTTTCTTGCATTTATTGGATATCCAAATTTAAAGGGCATTCCATTTCGTGCTCACAACTAACAGTTAAGGCAATATTCGTGCGATTGAGAGAGTTGCAATGTTTTGAAGCATGGGAGTTTTTTACGGCCGGTTTTGGCCGGCACGGGTGCCAATGGGTTAAGACAAAATGCATAAGACCAAGCAAAGACTTCTAATAAAGTAAGGGTGTCATGGAATGCCAACAGGGGAAATTTTCTTGGACTGCAGCTTTGTAGCAATTAGCATACAAGGGCAGATTTGTAAACAAATTACAAAAACACTTGAAAGTGAGTAAAAGTCACGGTGACTTTTAACACTGTAAGTACTACAATCATTTGAATCACTTTTTGATGCACATTTTCTTTTCTTTTGCTTGTTCCAATAACTCCAACTAGAACAGCTGCGTGTGTCCTCTACAGGTGTTTCACAGAAATATATACGAAGATAAGTTATTGCATACCACTCAGCATGCACTGAGCAGTGAACAAAAGAACTCTTAAACACAAATCTTAAAACAGGACTCTACACTGACAGATACACAATATTATTATTAATGCGCAAAGTTGAACATTCAAACGAGATTGTTAGCAGAGGGAAATGCTACAGCAAGGAAACGGTTTGAGGTTTCCAACATGTACATTGTGTGTACCCTAACAGAAAGAATGAAGGGGATAAAGAACTTATTGAAAAGCAGGGAGTTCAAATTAATAATTTATATAAACCCAGGACAAAACAGCACCAGGAGGTGCAAACAGATTCAACAACAAAACTTCTATTTTTTAAAAATGTGCTAATGGCAAAAAAATAATAACTGAGGTTGGGCCTGTAAGCAGGATTGTCCTATAAGACGGTGACAATATCATTGCTTTCTGTACAATGGTTACAACTTTCAAGAGTTAATGATTAGCTATGTTTACCACAATTTCAAAACCAAAATTGATTTTAAACTTTAATAAGAAACCAGTGACCATTAGGCAGCAGTATGCACACAAGCACTTACAGAACTGCAGACTTCAGTTGACTGAAATATTTCCCTTTGAATGCAAAAAAAAGGTGTGATGAAGACGACTATCAAAAGTTTGAGCAAGGCAACTGTGTGTAAATTTAATACATCCCATCTGTCATGGAGCACCATAATTCATTTGCTCTTCATGTGTTTTCAAATGAATACACAAAAAAGTTCTGCTGGCTTTTAAAGATTGAAAAATATCCTAACTGCAAAAATCTGAAACATCTACATGTACACTACATACTTTTAACAATAATTTATCGTAGCAAGTAGTTCATATAATGTAAACTAAAAGCGTGGCATATCTGAGCCTGGTAAATTAAATGCGTATACATTGCTATTTTTAATTCTTACTACGATTTTACAAAGTAGCGTGTATTCATATCAAACACACAAATACAAAATAGCAATTTAAAGATGCTTTCCCAATACCAATTCTGTACAATACAGGCGAGAATTTTCACAGGATTGCAAATTGAAACTTCAGCGAATTTTATTCAGTGAAATTGTTCATCTTCACACAAGTTTGACATATGACTGTGTTGCCCTGAAATTTAGATGAATGTTCATAGAAGATTCATGGACTAATATAAGCTACAATATCTCTAATGAGAATAGTTTCCTGATGGCCGATTCCGCCATTAAATACCCAAGCCAGTTGAAATCGAAATCTCTGTAATACGATACTCATAAAAAGCATTTGTAAACACCATGCAATCTAAATCTACCACAGTGCACGAATAACCAACATTTAGCCACAAACCGTTGTCACTAAATATGTTCATCGTAGAAATTGTGTTCTTGGTATGCTCTAGAAAAACGCAAGCATGTTACTGGCAAAAAACTATTCAGAGTCTTCCACTCGAACGAAAATAATTACCCTGTAACACAATTTCGTTCATTTCTTTATCCACAAAATTGGTCGAAACTTGCTTCTTCTTGAAATAAACACCCTTTACACGTTAAGTAAGGCCAGTTTCACCAAAACAGGACAAAACGAGGAAGGTGTTTAATAGAATATTTGCCTCAAGGCTGGAAAAAAGAACCGCGTTTACCTTATTTTGTTATAAAGTTCTAAAAGCCCTATTCCGGCCCTATTGTAGCAATTACAATTACAAGACTTTTGGAACTTCAATTTCAGCACTTTTGGTCGACCTAAATAGTTGGTAGCTGAGACCAAAGCGACATTTTCAGCCACTAATCGGCGGTAATCTTGTCGTCCGCCATCATCAACAGCCGTATGGCCGTACCACAGTGTTGGAGGAGATCTAGACGAATAACGCACTGCTAAACATAACATCAAATACTCACCGTTGTGAAGCTCAAACACAGAAGAATCGATCTCAGAAAGCTCCACTTCATTTCTGAGTCGTATTATACTTCAAAACTTGACTAAAACTCTCGCAAACAAAAACTCAAAATGGCGCAAGTTCGTAGAAAGCACACTGAGGGACAAGAACAAAGTTGCTGTGATCACGTGATAGCGATATTAGCATGACAAAGAAATACCGGGCAGTGATTGGTTGCTGGGAAGTGTTTTGCGTTATTGGCGCTGTTTTAGCAGTTTCTTTGTGAAGGGCAAGGAAACCGCTATAAAGTTCCCTGTTTGTGTATTCATATATTCAGAACTTTGGTCTCAATTTTGGTAATGTCGTCACCGTTCTTCCATTTAATTGCACCAGCCCTTGCCTATACTCACGTGTACGGGAAGTACCTTTGAAGGTGGGACAAGAAATGTCTCGGCCCAAAGGCAATGGAAGAGGTGAGGCTAATATCTAGCGCTGATCAGTTACTTTGACAAACAGGTCGTCGAAAACCAAAAAGACAAATGTATGGGGTACAAACAACCCGCTCATATTTCCAAGATAGGAAACCATGGAGACTGCGTAAACTAAAACTGACCATGGCTAATTTATACTGAAGAGATGCTCTCTTGTCAAAAGTCTATTTTCAGCCGAGCCAAAAATTGAATATTTCCCTTTAATGTACGCTGCTGTTTATGTATAGTCTAGACTTTTTTAAAGTGTAGTGAATGCGCTTTGGTTTCTAAAGTGTTTTCAGCCTGAACTTCGAGACAGAAAATTCTACTCCAATATTACAATTTTGAGCAGGGGCTTTTCACTTGTCCACCGCGCCGGATGCATTTTCCTTTTAACGCCTATCCTTTGATGCGTATCCGGCCCTCATGAGAAGTACATACGCAATGATTAAATTATCGAAGACGGAAGGAGATTCGTTTTAGTAAAGCCTCGCTTTCACGGATCTCATCTCCAATCAAAAGGATACATTTAAAAATGTTTTTGCGTCGTTTCGAAAAAATATTCAGTGTGGACCGGGGTGATTAACTGGAAGCCGAGCCGACTGACGCCAAATTCGAATGCTGGAGCTGTTCAGGATATAACCTGGGAATATAACAACTTCTGGCGACTGGTAGGCGTTTAAAAGGTTTCATACTGAGTGTTTAACAAATAAACATTTATTTCGCCTTGCGGAATTCGGTCCAACCAGCGATAAGGCTACTCCAAGTTCACGTTTCGCAAGGAATGGTTGGCTTTTACCAAGAACTGAACTCAGTAACGCGTGCCACCGCAGGTTTAAGGTGGATTTCCACTATCGTGTAAATATTACGTGCGTGTGGAAGTGTAATTTAACTCGGTTTACGTTTGTAAATGAACTGAATTTAACTGCCTTCGTGCGCGCGTAAATAAAAAAACTGATTTAGAAACGAAGAAAGCATGATGAACAGCGCAAAACTTTTTACGTTCATATGAGTTACGTAAGCCATTCATAGGTCGCTTCTTATTATAATAATAATAATAATAATAATAATAATAATAATAATAATATTAATACTTATATTGCGCTTTTTCTATAAGAATAATCAAAGCGCATTACAGTTAGCATAGTAAAACTACTGACTAAAATTAAAAGTTAAACCTAAAACCTACAATCCTAACTTAATTTAAATATTAAAAACTTTAAAACTAAGCATTAAATTTAAGAAAAGGCCTGACAAAATAAAAAGGTCTTGACTAAACTCTTAAAAGTGTTTAAAATGTCCTTAGCTTGTCTTACTGAAAGAGGCTCGCAGGCTATACGCTCACAAGTGTTGAATCTCTACTCCCATGTCTCCGTGTTTTTTTTTTGTTTGTTTGTTTGTTTATTTTTGTTTTGTTTTGTGACGTCTTTTATTTATTTTTTTTCGCAGATAATTGTAGTGCAATATATATGTGGCGGTCTACTTTGCTATTCGATCAAATAGTTTAGAATGACGCTATCGCCTTTTTTGTCAGACGCCAAGGGATTCGGGAAAAAAAATTGATTGCGTGCCTGACGAGAGGTGGTCGCTTTCGAGAGCTTCCAAGTATAGTAGTGATTTCACTGCAGTCTAGCAGCCAAGACGAAATTTTAGGGGAATTGTGCATTTTTTGATAAAAGCATCAAATTTCTCACCAATGTCAACTAACGGGGGCACCTTGCAGCTCTCACAAGGTCTCACCTGATTGGAAACCACCCTTCAGGTGGAACAAAAGAACAAACAACACAATCAATGGACCCTAGCCCTGAAACAATAGGGCTGCGTCACTATCCCCGCCACTGAAATTTAGAGCTTACAGGAGCTGCGAGGCTACCGCAAGCAACAGATACTTAACAATTTTGGATATACAGGCATGGCTGAAATGTCCTATAACCGGAATAAACCTGTTTTGAGAAAAATGCTGACGTCAGCAGTCTTTGAAAGCTAGTTGTTTGCTCTAACAAGTATATCTTTCAGGGAAAGCTACCTCTTGTATGATATTACTGGCGGTTCCTTAATTATTTCTGAGAGCGTTGGTGATGATATTGTGTTAGAAATGGGTTTTTAGAGTTTTGGAAACTCTAGTGACATCAGTGTTTGTGTTTGGGTTAGAAACTTTCGGTCTCTTTCCAGACTCTTACCCAGTCGCTATTTACGTTTTTGTGGGGAGAGAAGATTGGATACGAGTATGGATTGAAGTGCGCGGGGTATCGTGGGAAGAGGCGATGGAAAAATAGTGACCGCTAGTTTTTCCATAGCCTCTTCCCACAACACCCGGCGCGCCGTATCCAAAAAACACGTAAATAGCGATTGGGTACGAGTCTGTTCTCTTTCCACGTTTGATTTCACGAGATCTTAAACAATCGGTTTCGCGATAACGAAAACGAGTTAGCGGCTTGAGGGACTGCCGTTCCACAGTTCTGCGGATGCGCTCAATACCAGTTTTGAATTCAGTGTCCGCTCTAATAAAGTGCGAGCTTTTGTTGTGTACTTCAATGACTCTGGGCAAATTCCTCTTTCCGTATGTCTATTGCCTTCTCGTCAGTCAGTAGCCGTCGGATTGCTGAGAAATGATAGGGATGAGTTCTCGTTATCATTTCTTTCCAGGTTTTTTTTTTTTTTTTTTTTTTTTTTTTTTTACCAGGCTTTTTTTACCAGGTTGGCTTGGGCTGCTTTTAAATTATTCATTCTGTCTGCCATCAGTCCTACGTCACTACGGAGTGCCATGAGAAGCACGCGCGGCTTGAATAACCCTTGGTTACGTGAGTATCTTTTGCTTTGAGTTTCTGTAGAGTTCATTTTGCACCCAGATCAACGTTGTTTAGTAGTCCATTGCTCAGGGATGGCCGCAAACGAAACGTCGACGACCGATTGCCAACGTGACACATTTGAAAGGCAACCTGGCACAGTCGAGTGATCCTCAAAGTCAACCTGACGATCTCCCTCTCCCACCACCTACTGATTCCAGCCACCTGGCTGATGTGAGTAAAGCTCTCACTTAGCTTAACTCCAACATGACCTCGATGGCTGCTCTTTTGAAGCAGTTTGTCGAGAATGATCCACATGCGGAACGTAGCTGTGCCCGTCCCACACAAAAGAAGGCGCCTAAGGGACCAACTTTCCGATTCTAACGAATCGGACGACGAAGACGAACATACCGGCGTATGTGAAAAGGGGCCCAAGCAAGACGACGCGATCAGCCTCGCGGCCAGTGACGACGATTTTCAGCCGGAGCTTCTCGCGGAGGCAAAGGGTGCTGAAGCCACCGACGGCAGTCAACCCACCAGCGAGGAGCACTATCTGAAATCTCTCGAGGCTGTCCTCGATGATGACGAACCGGTCGGGCCTAAGATTCAACAAAATCTGGCTAACATAGCCATAAAACGATGGGGAACAGCCCTCCCCTCCCCTCCCCTCCCCTCCCCTTTCTAAGCACGTTAATTAGCCTGAAAACTGCTCAGGCATTTCCGTGGCTAAAGTCAGCCAAGAAATTTGGAGTCAATTAAGTAATGCTCGACGAAAAGCTGACCTTAGATGAGGCAATTGTCGGCTTCACACTAGAGTTTGTAAGTATAATCTAAGTGCACTTGGAACATACTTTGAGTGTGAAGGGTGAACTGTACTTACTTGAACTTTACTTAGTGACCATGGAAACGTTCGTAGTTCAAAGAAGCCGAAGTTCGCCGCCAAGTATGATCTACACCACACTTGACCAATAGGAAATGGAAGCCAACTGAAAGCGATGTGCAGCAGTGCCACGATTCTGATGAACCGACGACTAAACAACTTGCCTGCTGAGATCGATCGAAAAATTCAAAATGGATGGCTGGAGTTTGGAGAACTATGTGAAACATTTATTCTATGTAAGAATACATAGAAAGGAAAGAATAGTCGATACAAATGATTGAACTAAAACTCTCATTTGAATTTCATTTACAGAGACAGCCTATACCATCGCTTTTCATTTCATCTGACACCAAATGCGATTAATGCAAACCAGCCAATGTTTCAACCTGTTCATTTTTTTGCACCACAACAACTCCGTTAAGTACAATTTGAGTTAAAAATAGCGAAAAAATATACAGGAACTACAAAAGGCTCCATTCCTCTGTGAAGGCCTCATGATTTTACTGGCGAGGAATCGCATTTGTGATATGCGGGACGGATTTTACGGCGAAAGATGATCGACAGCCTGTGCTTCAAGTAATATACTTTGTCATTGGTGTGAAGCCAAGTTTTTTAAAGTGCGACTTGAGATTTTCAAGCGCACTTGAGCCAAGTGCTTACTTGAGACTAACTTAGCTTCTAGTGTGAAGTCAACAATTATTCAACATGCCTTACAAAAGGCCACTTTTGGCATGCCATACCCTCGTATCCACGCCATCCATCGTGGACAAAGGGGCGATGTTACACAATAATGTCGACGCCATTGCGCTCATCGGACACGCGCGAGTTGTCCCGCCTCCGCCAGGAACAAATCAAACCGGCCATAAAACCTGAATTTTGTTCACTTTGTAACATCTCCAACGACTCCAACAAACATTCGGAGATCCTTTTTGGCACCGACTTGGCGAAATCCATTCGCGATGCCAAGGATGCCAGCAATATCGGCAAAAAGCTAAGCTATGGCGATAAGAATGGCGTCCAAAGGACTGCGCGCCAACCCTATCGCTCCCTTGATAAGAGAAGGCCGCAAAAGGGGTACAACTACGGCAACTATAAACAGCCTTTTTTAGGGCAAAAGCACAAGAAACCAAACTTCAAAAAGTATCAGGCAGACAAGAAATAATTCAATCTCTGGATGAAATAAAAAAAATCAGTAAGTAATTTTCCACGAACTTTATTTAAGTGTCTAGTCTTCTAGCTGGCCTGGTAGGGCCTATTAATAGGAGGCACTAAACTGCTTAAGTCCAGGAGGACTTGCAACTCAGTGGCCTCGACGGTGCGTGTAGCTGGTTTGTGAAATGTGAACTTATTCCAAACTTCAAAAAGACAAAGCAACTCCTCATTGCATAACACACCAGTAGTTCAAACACGCGCACGATTCCTCTCTGAACATCTATTTAAACAACAGCCCCCTGCTGAAGGCGGTAAACAAAAACCTTCTAAAAGTTGTCATTGACAAACCCTTTAGCTGGAGCAACCGCATTAATCATATTACTCATAAACGCAACTCTAGAATAGCTCTACTCAATAGAGCAAAGCGATATCTTACTCGCCAGAACAGAAGTCTACTATTTAACGCACTTATTAAACCTGTTTTTGAATATTACTTCACGGTTTGGGGGAAACATCTCAAATGAACAGCTGAAAAGAATTCTAAAAGCTCAGAAACGCTGCGGCAGAATAATTTTAGATTTTTTAAAGAGATAGTTCAGTTCAGATTTTTAATAACCGGTGACCCAACTACAGCTGGGTCACCGGTAATTGTGTTTATACCCAATAAAATTGTTGTTGTTGTTGTTGTTGTTACAATGCCGCAACCGCCGGGTCTCCAGTGACAAGGAAGTCAGGACACTGATAATACAAAATCAAACAAAGAAAGACAAGAAAAACTCGACTAGTATTTCATAACTAGATTGCTGTGAATTCAAATAAAAACGATATAGAACAGACAAGCGCTTGAGAATTGAGTGATTAGTTGGACACCAGCTTAGTACCTTTAATTAATTAGTACTAAAACAGAAATACTTGAAAAGATTATGAAAACGGTCCCAAAGAGCCCTCGAGGCAGCTCCACACAGGACTCCTTTCTTTATCAGAACTTTTCAACAGATCTACGTTTAAACATTGAGCCTACAATTACCTACCTAACTTTGTAACAGTTGAGTCTCGGAATATTTGCCATAGTACACGCTAAAAATTTAGTTGAGTAATCAGACTTAATTATTTATTCTCTGGAAGTATAGTTCTTAAGCCTTCTTCATCACCATGTAAGCACAGATATAATCAACCCCATGATCCTCAGGTTGTTTGGCAACCTCGTTTTCGTACCGTTTGTACAGCTCGTCCACAATCTTCTCCTTCTCCTGGGGTGACCGTGAATCAGAGAGACCTGGTAACAAATGATTTTTAACATAACATAATGGACGGTGACTCCTGATACAACTATGCGCGAATTAAGATTTTGGCAAGCTCTATGGGAATTCAGAAAGAAATATAGGAGTGACCATGTATTTTTCAGAGATTTTTTTGTTCGAAATTGAGACTTAATTATACCTGAAAAATGCGTGGTTACCGTATTTATTCGTCTATAAGCCGATCCCGGCTATAAGCCGAGACCCTAAACTTAGCAAGTGGAGTAGTGACCAGATGTTCACCAAAAAAACAGAAAACTCTTGGCTATAAGCCGAGACTTGAAAATCGAATGCCGAAGTTCCGTGGAGAAAAAAACGCATGGATCGTGTGCCACACTTCAGTGAGAATTATGTTGAAAATCTAAAAAATTCAATGCCATACCTTCACCATAAAGGAATTTTAACGAACCTTGTAACTTTTAGGAAATGTTTGGAACCTTTTTATGCCAAAAAACTCAAAACACTTCCAAAATACAAAAGATCGAAGTTGTAAACGACCCGCCATCTTGTATGACCTGGCAGGCTAGGTGGGAGAGAGGTTACCAAGCCAGCAACGTGCTTTGAGTCACGCTCGGTTGTGCTTGATCCCAAAAGCAGAAACAGGATGGTTTTGCGCAAGTTTATTGAAGAATTTCTTCCACAAATAACATCACAAAGTAGACCCAATTAATTCACAGGAAATGTGACGACTTCTGTGGAGATAACAAGCTTATAGTAGGGTATGTGAAGCAACAAACAGGTTAAGTGTGATGTCAACAACGACTGATGAAAGCTTCCTTGAAGCAAAACTAGCAAATGGCTCCTTTACGAGCCACCACATATAAAAAAGTCAATGATAACACAGAAAACTTGTTTTTAGCTCTCATTTTTGTTGTTGTCTTTGAGTGTTTGAACTTTTTCCCCCAAAAACTATCGGCTATAAGCCGAACCCCCTTCTCTGGTGGAAAATTTACTCTCGCTCGGCTTATAGTCAAATAAATACGGTAATTAAAGCCAGTTTTCTTTTTGTGTTTCGAGTGGGGCTTAACAAGACCTGCTTTTCTCGCTAATTGTGTCAACAACCAAATGCTCAAATATGATTATCTCTTTACAGCCCTTTTTTGTGGCTGTTTCACGTCGAAACCGTCTGATTTGACCTGTACGATTATAAACACTTATAATCGGACAGGCCAAATAGGGCTTCCTTCTGCAGGTACCAGAGCCCAGGGGCCACGGGTTCCCGAAAGGTGTAATAACTCTATTCCAGCGATAAATCTGCCTTATTCCAAAAAGGTATTCCTGGAATAAGGCAGATTTATCCCTGGAACAGAGTTATTACACCTTTCAGGAACCGGCCCCAGATGAAGTAAAAGAAAGAAAGCAAAAGACAGAACACAATACAACTCAATTTATCACAATACCTCAAAACAATACAAACTCCGATACATGCAGAAATAGCCCAAATCGGACAGCTAAGTAGCCAATAAAAAATTAAGCACTTTATGTCATTAGCCAATAACTTTACCTAGCTAGCCCATGCTAGCCAATAAAAATCAAGGAAAATTTCTTAAGTTAGCAGATTGATATTTCCAGATAGAAAACAAACATGAACAAAATTAACTGCTCCAATGACTTTTATTCACATGTTTTTCTTAGATTTTGATCAGAACCTTTTGAACAGAAGCGTATGTGCTCTTACATTGAATCTTTCCTTAGTTTCTTGCACTTTGTTACTGACAATTCAGGGGTAATCGTGCGCGTAATTTCAAATCAGCCTCGCGCTACGTGCTCAGCGAATTCATTCGCCCGATTACTCCTTGAATTGTACTCCACTCAGTCCTATTACTATTACGTTTTCATAAGCCGCGCTTAACTTACTTTAAGAAACCCTATTATCTCAGGTTATCTCGAGATGCACAGAACGTAACTGTAGTATGGGATAGTCTTAATAGTACACAAAAGCGACTATTAACCAATAATAATAGCCGTGATCAAATGGTAAGAAGTACCGCACCCAAACTGTGGCTTAGATGAGAGGTGGAGGGGAAGGCTTGGCGGCCTTGAAGCTAGAAGTTCGCGCATGTTCACAGGAGTCGCTATAGGGTCACTGCCATAAGCTTATAAAAAGGTTTAAGAAGAATCATTTGAACATTCTAATCTCAGCTATCCGACAGTTTTGAAGGACTAGCTTCTGATAAGAATTCCATTACACTGTCAACAGTCCATCTCGGGATAGCCAAAAGTGCGCACGAAGAAAACGAAACTGGGGAGGGGGGGGGGGAAGCTGGGGTTGGGGTTGGTAAGGTGACGTGGCTTCCCCTATTACTATATTCCTTTTTTTTCTTACTTCGCTTCTGACGACATCCCCTTCTGCTACCAAGAAAAGGTATGCAAGGAGTATAGCCTTCCAAGGAAATTTCCGGTATAAGAGGGCGCATGGAGGAGTGAAAAACAAAACTGATTTTTTGGTTCACTTGGTTATGAAATACTGCTCTGTCCAAGCCTTTAAACTGGAGTATGTATGAGTCAGCATTGATAGCAGAGAGACATAAACAGCATCCATTTGCTTCTCTTTAGCTTCTAGGCCCGCGCAGCAAGTTTACAACCGGGGGGGGGGGGGGGCTTACTTCGAACGCTTTAGCGTTAATCCACTAGGGGGATCCGAGGGCATTCTCCCCCGGGAAATTTTTCAATTAAAGTCCTCTGAAACTGCTGGAAATGCATTTAAAACTAACAAAACAGTAGTGTTTTAAAACAAGAATAATCAATTTTCGTTAAAACGTTGACTAGAAACTAACTTCGATTTTTTTAGTATTACTCGCTTTTCACTGTTGAAAAGTGGGGGGGCAGCCCCTCCCCTACGCGGTCCCTGAGATAGGGGCTTCTCTAATTCTGAGCCGCGGTTTAGCGTTTAATGGCAGACTCTTTTATTAAGGTTACTTTGAAATATGACATAAGTGCTAAAAGTGATAAAAGCAGGAGCAATACAATTAAGCCTCAACTTGCAACCAGTGATTCTGTATTCTGCTCCCCTTTTACTCACTATGCCGTGTTTTAAACAACTTTCGGTTACCAAACCATTTTTGTGAATGGTGTGGCATTAGGACACTGAACACTATTGATTTTTTGTATTTTAAACTGTTGTCGTCTTTTTCTTAAAGTTATTATTAGTCTGATTCATTAAAGACACAATGTGACATTAGATAACGGAACAGTAAAAACTTTCACGTTCCCTCACGCCTTTGAATCTGAGACAAAATACAACAAAGATCGTAGCTGCCTCACCGTTAGTGAAAGTAGCATTACTCCAACGCCTGATCGTCGGGATGAACGACCGCGCATACTCCATTGGATCACCACCTTCACTTAGCCATTTGGCCCTCAGGGGACAAGGAATCATTTTGATTTCTATGGAAACCAACGATAGGCCTGCCTTACGAACAGGCGAGTCCTCGGATTCGAATGGGTTTTTGAATTCTTCTTCAGTGCGAAAGCGACAAGCAAAAATCGTCTCGTCAAATTCCTCCTGTTAAAATATTGAGAAAAAGTAACTGAAAGAGAGAGATTGAATTGTTTCAACTTTCTCAATATAACCATTACTGAGATAGTTAATTTAAATGGTTGTGATACGGTTCTCGCGCTGGTCTGCCTACCATGTTATAGTGCTAACTATTTAACTTCCTCAGCCAAAACATTGTCTCTTATGCCCAGTTGGATCCATATTCAAAGTTGATATTTGTCGACTTCAGCTTACTGAAAGAACACAGGGCTCTATTTGGAGGTGATTCACTTGTACAGCATGTACCTTATATATCATTAAGGCGTACTTTAATAGAGCCGACGAGCAATGCTTTACCATTGTACCAGATCACTATGAATTGGAATGTAAGTTCAGTGGTGCAATTGGCTGTTACTTATAATTTTGACCTGCGTTTCTTTCTTATGACACCATAATAAGAAGAGTGAAGTCAGGGAGTGACAAGGTGTTAGTCTTAAGTTGATGTTAACAGCCTACACTCACACTAGCTGGTATTAATATTAAACTGAAGAAAATATCAAGTGAACTAATGTTTTCTTTCTCAACGCTTCACAAACGAATAATGAAATACTACAAGTTAGCTTAAAGGAACAGTGTCAGAAACAAAATTTTTTCTCCTAAAGAGAAACATAGCTGAGGCTTCAATGCATATTATAAAAAATACCGGCCGAAATCAACCCTTTGGACCTAATTAAAGATGGCGGACAGGTAAAAAAATCTGTTACAGTACTCACTCGAGAGCATCATCGCGCATGCTCGGCTGTGACACTGCTTCTTTAAGGTATGAAAAAAAGGAGCAGGCAGATGGTATGTAGTTTATCAACTTAATTTTTATGCTTAATTGCCTTGCGTAGCCAAAGCAACTGCAAATTTTAAATCACTGGTAAGGATGATTTTAAAGTTGCTGAACTCTAACAATATTGAATCGTTTTAACTTTTCGACTTAAATTGGATGCTCAGTCAGTTTTAGGCCTTCACAATTTATGGTGTGTACAAACATTCACTGATAGAAAAAAGAAACGTTTCTTGTCATCTGAGTTTCCGTAGTCAAGAAAAGGCTTCATACCTGTGTAATTAACCCTTCGACCACAAATCCTTGCCAAATATTACTCAACATATGATAACAGGACGCCGGCGTAGCCTTGGTTGTTCCTGATACTTGGCCCTCGTTGTCCACCGCCAACTGAACATGTATCATACTACTACCTAAAAAAACAGAGCCGAAAATAATTTTGGTTTTCAAAACAATTTGCTGTAATTAATCACAAATCGCTGGACGATGAGATAAACGAGAAGACGGAAAATATTTTGCAATATATAACAAAAAGAACCTTCACCCCAACTTGACTAAGATCATCATCTTTGGTCTTGTGTGCTCAGTAAAGATGGAAGGATAATATCCATCTCTCTTTCATAACTCCAAGAACATTAAAACTGTGGCATTAAAACTCAAAAGGTAAATAAAGTTGTAAGCGATCTTTCCTCTTAGTTCTGGAATGGACTGTAAAGCAGTCTCATAGCGTGGGAATTACGTCATAATTTCCAAATGATACCCACCTATAATCTGCCATCTTGGATTTCTGGATTCTTCTGAGACGTCAGAAACACAAATTGACCAATAGAGATCAACACCAATAGAAAAATACTTAGATGGTCTCAGAAAGGAAATAGAAATGGGAAAGGTAGTTACCATTCCAACCTCGGAAAATCCTGCCCACCAAAATTTCGTTGCTAGGATAACATCAGTTTTTGGAAACGAGGATCGATGGACCACAACAAATTGTTTCCAGTTAATTTTCAGGAACATTGCCAAATTTGGCGCGTGTTGGCTTGTTCAAAGACTGCACGGGTAGCATGAGCAGCCAGCTCCCTTCTGGTCCTCTTGCCAAGGCATTTATATCAACGCCAAGGACGAGACGTAGGATTATAACTCACCTGGGGCCATCT
Source organism: Pachyseris speciosa (assembly GCA_016490735.1). Classification (NCBI taxonomy): domain Eukaryota; kingdom Metazoa; phylum Cnidaria; class Anthozoa; order Scleractinia; family Pachyseridae; genus Pachyseris; species Pachyseris speciosa. Next base: position 809,678 of record JAEMWC010000067.1, read on the forward strand.
CCTTTGCTCTTTGCAGCAGCAGTAGTTCCCAATCTTCCTCAGCTTGTTTCTTTAGTTTCTCGGCAGTTTCTGGATCCTCTACCATCAGGTGAATGAGTGCCCCTTTAACATTTCTTGGCTTGTCACGCAACCAGTGCATAGCTACAGCGGAGAGTCCTAGATTGACTGTCTTAGGAGGGAGGCACTGACTGTAAAAGCTTGTACCACATGCCGTGATGAATACATTGGGAAAGTCTAGAAAATAACTTTTGGGGCCTGGCATCAAACCTAGAAAGTTAATAAGGAGGAAAGCATAGTTAAAACAAGCTTCTCATTTCAAAGGTTTTAACGATTCAAGTAATCCAAGATGGCGGCAGTCCTATACTTATGGCTGTAAGACAAAGGTTGAGACATCGAGAGTAAGATTGATTCTGCTCTTTGTCCGTGCGCAAAATTCCGATTGCAAAGCATAAATATCCAATCATAATCATCCGAAGGCATTCGAATACGAGTACACACAGAATAAGATATCTGGGAAAATTGCAACCGTGGCCATACAAACGAGCTTGAAACTTTCATATTTCCTGTACTTCCACGTCAATGGAATATATACCAATGACTGTCGAAAGGCCTCGATTTCTTTTCAGGTAAATTTAATAAGAAAAGACCATATGCTATTACTGGGCCAGTACTTTCAACAGCTGCCCGAAGCCACAATGGTATCAAAATTTAAACTATTCGATAAGGAAGCTTGGATGAATGCCAATATAAGGAAGTCACATATATGAACTGCGGTGGAAACGTTAAAGATGGAAAGGATCATTGCAGTTATAAAAAGAAAAGGCTAAAACAATTCTGGCTTATATAAATGGGATCAGTGATACGGATGCGGCGCCCTTCCAGCTGAGCTAACAAGCCACCTGGGAACTGGCCATTTAGTCGGTTCATAATAAACATGTCAGTGATGGATAAATTAATGTCAAAATATGCAAATCAGGTATTTGAACTTTGTTGATCTTTAACGAACCAACGAAATAACCAGCTCCCAGCTGGCGTGTTACCTTAGTTGATAGAGCACTGCATCGGTATATCGCTAAGCTCATAAACTAGCTTGACTCCTGTACATGTACAAGCGCTTTCATTTCGCAACTAGCTGAAGTTTCGCTCTTAATTGCGATGACCCATTTTATCTTTAATTAAGCAAGCTTGCCGTGTAAACGAAGAAACAAGGACTTGAAATCATTAACAGGCTGATCTTCGTAAATCACGTGAATAGGTAGATCATCCCCATGAATCTTCCTCAACTCTTTCACGCATGCGTATATAAGTGGCATAGAGGTGCCCCCATCTGCGCAGCCGTAGTCGGCGATGGTGAACACAGACCCAGGCTCCACAGAAGCTGATCTAATAGCGTCCAGCATAAGAGGCAGGGTGTTCATGTCAATAGTGTAGCACACTTGTGCATTGTTTGAGTAGTACCCAGACCCATCTTTTCCATATGGAATGTGGCTGTGAGGAGACTAAAAACAATATATATGTTGGTGTAAAAACAAACAAACAAAGGTATGTAATCCGACACACTCTTTACAATTAAAAAAGTCAGAATTTTACACAATCTTCATTTTAAGGAAAATATGCTTGTTTTTAAATTAGAGGAGACCGTCATTGAAACATCTGGATAACATAATAATAATAATTATAGAAGTAAATTATAATTATCATAAAAAATTTCCCACAATCCCTTGAGGCTATTTTTTTCAAGCTTTATAATTTTGGCAATTTTATACCTAGCGTTGTGTCACACCAGGTGAAGATAACATTTGCCATAAAATATCTGTGAGCTCAAAGCTAAGATGATGACGTCATCAGTCACGTGACTATTCTTGAAATAGTGTTTTAGGCTACTGTCACAAGATTTCTTGACCAATTTAAAGGCAGATAGGATATTTAAGGTTACATTTTTGTGGGGCATATGAAAATAACCACTTGACGTCTAGCATTTGAAATTTAAGGGGGCAATGCAGATGAGCGAGAAATTTGGAGGACTAGGTCGAGTGCTTTGTAGACTCAACGTTACTAGGCGCTGTTACACTGTGCAATGTTTCGTGCAACTTGTGTCGCAACACCATTGCGAGACAAGTTGCACGAAACATTGTTCCAAGTGTAGCATACCCTGCAACGGCCAAAATCGTTGCGAGACAAGTTGCACAAGCCGTTGCAGAGAGTAGAATCGAGTTCTACTCTCTGCAACGGTTCGTGCAACTTGTCTCGCAACGATTTCGGCCGTTGCAGGGTATGCTACACTTGGAAAAATGTTTCGTGCAACTTGTCTCGCAATGGCGTTGCGACACAAGTTGCACGAAACATTGCACAGTGTAACAGCGTCTTTACACGAAATCGAAAATTTGAGAGAAAGTAAGGATTTGGAAATGACCAGAATCAGGGCATGACGTCACCAGTCACGTGATAAGGTTTGAAATATTTTAGTTTGTGTTTAAAGTACATTAGTCTTCATAAAAGGACAAGGTTTTGTTGTTACTCTAGAAATCTTCACATTGTACCGTGTATGAGTAATTATACCTCCGTTTTCTAAACGTAAGCGAAAGAAAAATGGGCCGCGAGTTTAGAGATTGCGGAAATTGAACGATTTTGCGAGTCTAAATCGAAACTGTGATTTCTTTTTTACAGCCTTCAACTATTCTTTTGTGAGAGAACTGTTTGTTTGAAAAATAAAGGTTCACACTTCGTGAATAAAGGACATTTCAGGGCAAAAATCCCGCTGTTTGGCCGCCATATTGCTCCTACACTTTTGCGGGGGGAGACGACATTTTGTCGCTAGGGTTA
>JAEMWC010000067.1:825000-952500 GCA_016490735.1 Pachyseris speciosa
CATCTATCAAGACTCGTGTGTTTTATTGCGTAACGATTAGGTGGATTTTTCGCCGAAAACGTTTCTCTCAAGACACAAAAAACATAATGACGCCATTTTTTCCATGTGCTCTCTTTGTTTCCCATCATGCTCTACAATCTAGTTCACAGTTCAGTTCGGCTCTCCATTATTAGGGTCAGGATGTCCTTGAGTAGAGGGAGGTACCCAAATTCTTAGTGTTTTGGAATCCCCTTATCATGTTATTGCAGAGTTTTGAGTACCCCCCTGTACCCTCCCATGCAGACAAGATGTTGACAATGAAAGATCGTGCTAGCAACGAAAACATTGGGTCCGGCCACATCACTATGCGGCACTTTAAAGTACACGGGTATTCGAAAACATGGTCAAAAGAGTCCAAGTGCAGATAATTTCTTTCTTACAAACACCTAGCAACAACTGAATGACTAAAATATTGGTTTTACCCGATAAGAACCTAATGCACATGTCATCGGCTTCCCCGTGGGGTCGACCCCCGGGCTAACCAGGGGGATTGTAAAATCAGTCAAGCAAACTTGAGGAATTTCCCGGGGGATCGGGGAATCTCTCAAGACAAAGCGCCTTGGGTGAGGTGTCTCTCAGCTGAAAATCCCCATAACATCCTTTACAAACTTGTGAATTCCCCACCCCCTAATCTTTGATCGTAAAACAATGTCAAGATTTTCCCCTACCCTCGGGCAAAGAATCCCATCCACCTCCTTATATTCCCCCTCATATCTCCCTGGTAGGCCCGGGGATCAGCTCCACAGGGAAGCCGATGACATGTGCATAAGTGAGTCTAACAGACTTGCCAACACCTGATGAAGGAAAATCTGGAGATCCAAGAAGTTAGATTTTATTTGTCCCAGATCAAGATTAACAAACCCTTTTCCTATTGGTGACAGTCATCAAGTGTTTATTTATATATTACCTTGCTTCATTTGTGTTCATTGTTGTATGATGATGCAGCCTTCTCTGAGTATATTCTAATACGTCATCACTGGGACAAAACTTCTAACAAGTGTTCTAACCGAGGGATGGGGCGTCTTGTCGTGAGGCGAGAAAGGATAAAAACTCACGGCAAAATCGCGGCAGTTAGCAGGTTGCTGTAAATAAATTGTTTTCTGCTATAAATGAGAAGACAAGCATCGTACTGTTTCTTGCAGCTTCCTGTAACCCCACCCCCTCCCCCACGTGGGCAAACTCCATTTCTACTTCTTGGCCTACGTCAATTATGCAACGAGAATGTGATCTGTCCATACGTTTGGCACGTTTAATTTTCTTTTAGCGTTACTTTATCACCGGCACATTTGTTATCCGTGACGAATGGAGGTATAAAAGAATTGAATGATCTAGTAGTTGTAGACTGCTTGTGAAATGGAATCTTTTTGCCGTGGTATGCAAAGCATAACGGGCCACTGTACTTACATGTGCCGACATCGTTGCAACGCGTTCCCTCAAGTGGAAATGTACTTCGTTCTCTCTGATCTGAAGCTTCGGTAAATACTGACAGCTGAAGCAAGGGTACTCTTTATAGATTTCACGCAGGACGCGTACGGATTAAACAATCGCTTTTGAGGTTCTTTAGCGAGCGAGCAGAGGTTCTTATTTTCCTGGGGAATAAGATAATTGTCACTTACAGCGGATAAACATTCGATTCCCATTGGTCCAGATGTTACTCTTAGCTACAATATTTTAGGTTTACAAGATGTGAAGCTAATATCAGTTTATAGAAATATGTAGATCGTAGAAATGACGTCATAAAACGTTCAAAACTCAAGTGGAGCCAAGGGGCCGCAGGCGACACTGCCAAGATTTGAAGATTTATGACGTCATTTCTATGATCTTTAAGAGTTTATATAATAAGGTGAATAGTTCGCGCGCTGTGATTGGTTCTTAGCTATGATCTATTAGAGGACAGATGCACAGATTACGTCATCACGACCCACTTTTTTCCAGAAATGTGAAAATAAACAAGTTTTTCGCTTGCATTTTGTTTCTTTATTATATAAAACAAATCGATTCCATGTTGCCGTGCGTCTGTTCAGTAATAGGGAGTTTAAGAAATGAGGACGCGACGGCAACGAAAACGTCATTTCAAAATATACCTTCTCTTTATTAGAGCACTTTCGCAATTATTCCAATTTGTTCATTTTGTAAAATATCGGCGAACTATCCAGGAACTAAATTTCTATGAGCGGCGTTAAAGTAAAGAAAAAGAAAGAAAAATTTGCCATCATGGTTCACGTTCTCAACAACAACGTGAAATGATCAAATTTGAGGTTTTGGCGAGAACGTGAGCACATGATGCAAATTTTTCTTTCTTTTTCTTTACTTCAACGCCGGTCATGGAAATTTAGTTCCTGAATAGTTCGCCGACATTTTACAAGTTGAACACACTGGAATAATCGCGAAAGTGCTACAATAACGAAAGGATATAGTTTGAAATGACGTTTTCGTTGCCGTCGCGTCCTAGTTTCTTAAACTCCCTAATAGATCACGGAAGACGTCAAAATGTGGTAAAAACATCAGTGACACACTCGCCTGCGGCTCGTGTGCCACTTCTTTGTTTTTACCACATTTTGACGTCATCAGTGATCTATTACTGAACAGACGCACGGCAACATGGAATCTATTTGTTAAACAGACAATAGAAAACTGCCTTCGATTTGTCTTTTATAACAACATGTTAAAAGAGGGGGGTATGGGGGGGGGGGGGGGAATATCACGTTTCACATAAACTAAATCGGGCTTTTCGCGTTTCACGTGCTAAAAAACCGCATTTTCACCAGTAACGGACAAACATTTGGCTATTTCACGGAGTTGAGAACAGCTTAATAACTGAGGCCTTAGACTTACCTCTTATTGCCACAAAACAGCCCTAAATGAGCCCTAAATGTTCTTATGATACGTCCCGATCGTGTTCTCGGAGCCATAAAAAGAAAATTCACTTCTCTGTTGTTCCCTCCAACTTCTTGACTCGATTCCTGGGCACTAACATTTTGATCCTCCTCTGGTTCTTCATCGGACTCCGTGTCATACTCAGATGCCTGATCCATACTAACTTCGGTGGGCTTTTCTTGCACATTAAATTCTGATCTCCGTCATGTTCGGATGGCCAGACAATTCTCTCACCTACAGACTGAAGAGTGTCAGATGTCTGGTACATGTTTAAAGGAAGGGTTCCCGCCTTATATTTTGTCGTTTCCTGCCTCACCGTGCGCTGCCTAACACATTTTCCATGATCTCTTGCCCATTTCCTCATCAGCTCCTTGTCCTCTGGACTTTTCAAAGGCTCCATGCGAGGAAGATCTTTGCAATCGATCTGCGAGGATGGCACTGGGTAGTAAGACGATGGCTGAGTGAAGTAGTAGGCAGACCACCTTGCCATTCTCTTGGCTGATTCTAACATGTGGCTTCCAAAGTCCCTCGCATACTGTAATGGTAGGCACCGCCGAAGGGTGCTTAAGATGTGCCACTACGTGAAGATTTTCAACCTTCAGGGTTAACAGGCTTTCGGGATTGACCTTCGCTTCCGGATTAAGTTTTTCGATGTTGAGACTTAATTTGTGAAGTCCGCGACGAATCATGACTACGGAGTCGGTGGTTTTGCTCGCAACTGTCCCTTCAGGTCCATTTGTTTTCCTTGTTGTGCCCGTCAGTGTCTCACTGAGCAGACAGTCCCTTTAAGCAAAACATCTAGGCAGTTAACTTTTTCTACAGCCTCTGGAAGTGAACTAGTGCTTACCCGCTTGTGTTTTAGGTGAACGGAAAATGCTTCATACAGCTTCCCTAGGTTTCCCAGAAACAAATTGACAGCATTTATCTACGTTATCGACTTAATTGCTCCTAATTGAGCATCGGTGACAAGAATAGTTTTGTTGTTTTCCACACATATAGAAGTCAGGGTTGATAAGGATTCAGTAGGGCAGCCACTAGCTGTGTCCGGAAATGGGGTAGATAGCAGATAATTCTTTTTCACGGACTTAAGAAGCAAATTCACATTTCACAAAACAAATAACGCTTCAATCACGCCTCACATTAATTAATAAAATCACGATTCACGATGCGAGAAAAAAGAAATTAACGTTTCACGAGAAATAAAAGGGTCCGATCACGGCTCACGAAAATACCCTGTACCCCCCTCTTAAAAAACATGCGAAATCAGCGTTACTTTTTCTTCAGAAAAGCGCGCGTGTCAAGGCGAAAGCATAATCCATCAATCAACTACACATCTTGTTAAGTTGTGAATGGTTTTATTCTGGTCATAGATCCATTACAAATATTGTAAACTACAACTTGGGTGGTTTTATTTTCGGCGAGGGTAAAAGGAGGGATGAGTTTTCGTAATGGCGTAACTATGCGGAACATAATATACAGAATGACTCAGAAATTTTAAATTCAATTGAAAAGCGCGCCCTTTCTACAGTTAATAATTCTACAGTGAATAATCTTGGAACGAAACTTACCTCGGAATACCTCGAAAACATTGACTCGTGGTCCAAAACAACATTATTAGTCTTGTACTTCGGCTGTTGCCAAATTCATTGACTAGGGAAGAGAGTTATCTTGTAACTTTCGAGATAGGCAATTCTTCCTCCTATTTCAAAATAAACTAACCCTTTCCCATAATCATATCACGATGGACATACTGTTCCTTAAAAGACGCCATCAGAAACAGAAACATCTTTAAGCAAAGCATGGCACCAAGTTAGTTCTTCTCAATAACCATATAGGCATGAATGTAATCCATCCCATGATCCTCCGGATGCTTGGCAACCTCTTTTTCGTAACGTTTAAAGAACAAGTCAACTATGTTAGCTTTCTCCTCAGGGGTCCGAGAATCTGACAGGGCTAATAAAGAGACAACAAAAATACAGACATGTTGTCAAAGAAATACTCGACTACGTTTTAATAATTCATATCATCGCATCTTGATTAAATAGTTTGGACACGTAATAAAATCTCGATTCCAACAATTGCTCTAACATGTGGCTAACTTAATGGTAAAAAATCTGCATGGAATGCGCCTTGCTCTGAGCTTGAAACTGCAGTTCTTATTGAAGGACAGTGAGCTGCTTTTGTTTACCTTAATCGCCCAAGCTATCGAGTTTTGGTTTACATTAAGTCTGAATTTGAACTCATCTCGTAGTTTCAATGTGATCTATCACACACGGAACACACTTTGGAAGGGTCACGTGATCACATAGGGGAAAACAGTTACATAAGTCAGCCTCGGTTACGTTGAACCTATGCGACGTATGAACTTGCGATGTGCAGTAACACGATGGTGTTTCGAGAAGATATCAGTCATCTCACCCTAATCATGGTGTCATGCCATCACCCTTGTAATTTCACATCACTTACCAGAAGTAAACGTTGCGTTACTCCAAGTCCTTGTTGTCGGTATATACCAACGCGCATGTGCCTTGGGATCGCCACCACTCTTGAGCCATTTTTCCCTATAAGGGCATGGCACCACTTTTGTTTCTATGGAGACTAGTGACAGGCCAGCCTTACGAACAGGCGAGTCTTCGGAATCAAATGGCTTTTTGAATTCCTCTACGGAGCGGTAGTAGTTGACAAACGTTGTCTTGTTAAATTCGTCCTGTTGAAAGTGGTAAAATTGTCTGTCATGAACTCTGAAATTCGCCAAGGCACCGGAAAGGCAAATTACGTGAACAAACGGGGAAGGGAAGGGGAAGAGGCGGTATGACGGCATTTGTCATCAGGTTCCCGGGCACCAGAATTTCACATAAGTCTTCACAGGGGTAAGTTCTGGCCCCCTTCCCTAAGCTCTTCTTTGTTTCAGCAAATTTGGAACCCTAAAGCCCCATTTACACGAGCAATTTTTCCTTGTCTAGTTTGCCTTGACAAGGAAAAATTGCTCGTGTAGATGGGGAATAGTGGACAAATTTTCCTTGTGAAGGAAAATCTGGCGTGCTAGCTTTTCCTTGACAAGGAAAAATTGTCAAGTCAGAAATTTGCTCGTGTAGACGGACAACAAGGAAAATGTGACAAGGATATTATTGTTGCGGGCATAACCGAAACTTGTCAAGGGAAACTTGCTGATCATCTCCACGAGCAATAAAAATTGACAAGGAAACTTGTCAAGGAAAAATTGCTCGCGTAAATGGGGCTTAAATTCCTGAATTGAGAGTTTTCATCATTCACTCCAGAAAGTGACGTTTTCTGCCCACATGAAGCCGCTTTTCGGTAAACAATCGCTCGCTTGGCGCCCAAAGCTTGTCGCCTGTACATCATGTTAATCATTTGCCAGACGTACCTTCATGTTTCTCGGAGAGCCAAACAAAAAAAAAATACAAAACAAAACAAAACAAAAAGAGTAGAGTACGAATTCAGTCAAAAACAGAAACCCGGCACTTCCACCTACATGACGTATGTTTTTTTTAAAAACTATTTTTAATTTACTAGAATTTCAGTCCGTTTTGCTAATATACATGCAGCAAGAGGCGCTTTCTGACCGCCTCTCGTGAAGGTCTAGTCACGTAACATTAAGCAGAGCTCAAAATGACAGGAAATCTGAATGTTAGAAATTTTGCTGAAACTAAAATAAACTTACGAAAAGTATAATAACAATAATTTCTCCTGTCTACAGTGAAAGCGGTAAAGCAAACATAAATAAAACTAAAGCTGGCTGTCGAAGGGAAAATTGGGACAGCTTCGGCGGATTACGTAAAATAAAATAACGACAAATTATAAGGTTTTGAGTAGCTCGTTAACAATTCCCTAACTAAAACACATAATGATGTCTTTTGTAAAACGTGACATGTGCTCCAGCGAGATGAACTCAATATAGATTTTAGATTAACTTGGCAAGGGATCGGATAAACGGTTTTGTGTTGTTCATCACCAAAGTAAATGGTGTTACCCTCCATAAATAAAGTTGACTTAGTTACTTATTTCATAGGCCCACGTGGTGTTTTTTAAGGGATTCGCTGATTGGGCGACACTACGATGTGTGGATGTGAAATGTATTACAATGACAAAAAAGTGACGGATGTTTTGGGAATCAACAGGAAAAGAGTTATCGACAAGACGAAAAATGCAAATTTCGAGAGTGGTATCAGAGCAAAGCCTGAATAAGAAAAACAAACAAATACAAAACAAAAAGAACAGAGTAAGTTAAAGAAAGACGCCACCAATGTGAGGACGTCTTGGTGAGCAAGAAAACTAACCTAACCAAGGCAAATAAGGTCTGGAAAGAGGAATAATTTTGGGTTTAAAGACAGCGGAGAATCGACAACTGAGGAACTTAACCCAAACAAAGTCATTCGCATGCGAGGAATTCTTTATCAGGGTAATGGGCAGAACACCGCAACATCCTTCTTTGCTAGCGAAAGTTGTTTTTACCCTCCTTATTATCATCAACATCCTTAAGTTTCCTTTCACTGTTCTTCTGAATATATTAGTAGTGATCGACGTCAAACACAAATCGCGCCTGAGAGCTAATAAGTCGAACATTCTATTAGCGCTACTAGCCATTACAGATCTGACTGTTGGTGCGATAATCTTCATTTCGTTACTGTTTACATTTCTTCTCAGAAACGACACAAATGGTTCTTATATGCCGTTGGCAGTTCATAGAATTGTCATGAGTTGCCTGTGCGATGCTTCCCTTATCCATCTGGCTTTGATAAGTGCGGAGCGGCATTTGGCCACAAACCACCCTTTCGCGTATCGAACAATGATCACCGAATCTCGTTTACTGGTTGCCTCTGCCTGCGCTTGGCTCCTTTCCGCAATTCTGCACATACCAATTTTCAACAACAGTTGTACTCTGTTTTTCCTCATAAACAATGTATTCATTGGGCTGTGTTTTGCCGCCACCGTTTTGTGTCATGTAACAGTTTACCGTGTAACCCGGCGACATGAACAGCAAATCGCAGACCAGCAAGTGACACAACAAGCAAGGATGCAATTTTTAAACGATCAAAGAGTCTTCAAACTGACATCTCTTATCGTGATGGTGATATTATTTAGCTTTATACCTACAGTCGTGTGTAGAATTGCTATCTCTCGGAGCAGGGATAACTTCTCTGTTGAAACAAAGTGTTTATTATTCTTTTCTTTCACGACAGTGATGTTGTGAAACTCCCTGTTTAATCCTCTTATTTATTCGGTCAGAATGAGACAGTTCCGAATCGCTTTTATTGAGATAACGAGAGCTGCAAACATTGCTGAGGCTGAAGAAATTGAGATGCGACTGTTTGGAGCACCAAACCCTGCGATCAGACTTGAAGAAAGACATGAACAACGAGAGCCAGATCACCGACATGTGGGGGAAATAACTGTACACAGGATCTGTAACAGTGACCTGGTGTTACAAACGTATGACAATTTTATGTTGGGACACCTGAACAACAGCTGGGAAAAGAACAATGTGCATTGTCGTCATCATACCATATAAGATGCCGAGCAGTTGAATCCATATTTTGCAACTGTTCTTTTACCAAAATGAAAATTGCTAGTCAATTGGCTATTTTCAACGGCAACATATTAGCCTGTTTGGTAATACGAGAAATGTTTGCATGTTTAGAGAGGCTTTGAAACAATAATAATAATAGTAATAATAATAAAGCAAAGCCTTCAAAGACACTTGTTACTTTTACACCTCAAAGGCACCTTTGAAGTGATGGTGGTGATGATGTGGTGGTGATGCTAATGGTGGTGGTGATGATGGTGATGGTGGTGATAGTGGTGATGGTGAGGCGCAATGGTGAGGCGCGATGGTGATGATGATGGTGATGGCGATGGTGAAGATGATGTTTATAATAATTATAATATTATAATTATTGATGGAACACCTTAAATATGGTTACAGCTAGTATTATTTCTTTTTCTTTTTTTCTACATGTATAAAAATAATTGAGAAGGTCTCGGAAAACTGGTATGAAACAGGGTATGTCAATCGTATTTCCAATCGAAGGTGCTAACTTAAATTAAAGTTAAATAAAGACTCTCTTAACTTTATTCTGAGTAATTTCGGCGAGAACAAGTTTCCAGCAATTGAAAAATAACCAAGGCTTTCTTGATGCAATATTATTTTAATAAAAGAATAGCTCTGCCGATTAATTATATGCTAATTTGAGCATTTGAAAGCCTTCAATGCAAAACCACCTGCTGCAGTTAAAACAACAACACTTCCAGTTTTCTATCAGATGGGACCAATGAAGAGGGAAGACCCGTTGCACGTATAAAACACACTTGCACTAGTTAAATGTACAAAATCATGCGAGATCCTGCGTGAGTAACCTGCAATCAGGCATTATTTGTTGTATGCAGAAGATTCAGTGTTTTCGGTCATTTTGTGCTTAATTTTCCAGTTCGTCTCACCAAAAACACAACATTTACTTGATTCACGGAAGAACAGAAAATGGAAAGCGTATAGAGTGTTTTCACTTGACGTCACGGCGGCCATGTTGGTGTCCCAAAACAAAGAAACGGCGGCTATGTTGGTGTTCCAAACTAAACCTCTGGGAATTGAACTGTATTTTTATGCAAATACTTTTTTTGTTTCAGTAAACCAATATGGCTGGTTATCACGTGAATGAAAACGCTCTAGATCATTTGAATACAACTCCGTACCATGATTCTCTAATCGTCTCTGGGAATGAGGTTTGGTACGTACGCTTTTGCGTGGTGTGTGGGTGGGTGCGTGCGTGCGTGCGCGCGTGCGCGCTCCTCTTAACTTATATATAGCTGTTGAATTTTCACAGAATTTTCCTTGAGTCAGCCCGGAAACAAGGGGTTAAAATGTCCGTAAAAGACCGTAAGTGAACCACCTTAAATTGAATTGATCTTAACATAAATCTGAGTATATGAAGATCATATACTGAACTGCGGATTAGACAAACTAATGAAGATGTGACCGATCGTCGCAGTAATGAACACTACTGAAGCAGTAGCGAAGAGAAAGCCTGAAAAATTTCAAGCTTGTACGGAAGTCGAAACCACGACCTCTGCGATACCAGTGGAGCGCTCTGCCAACTGGGACCCGTTTCTCGAGGCTCCCGGTAATTACCGGGCCCGTTTAGTTGTTTTCTTTTCCAATCCAGATGGAAGTTACAAAAGTTTTGAAAATTATACAGTAAGGTTATCAGCCAAAGAAACAAAATGAACTTCATTAGAGGTCAGAACAAACCCTACTTTTCTTGAGATTTGATTTTAAAATATGGTTTTTGGCCCGTTAAGTTACCGCGACTTTCGAGAAACGGGCCCCCAAGCTAACAAGCCAACTGCGAGCTGGTTATTTCAAGTGATGGTTCATAATAAATCCGTGATGATAAACTTTTTTTTTCCAATTCGAGCTTCCCTCAGAAAGTGATGTCAATCTCCCGAAACTGCAAGTGGGGTGGGGAGGGAGGAGTTAGTTGTCACCTGTGTAATGACACCATCATCCACTAGTCCCTTCCACAAGTCCCGCATGGTGTGATGCATGGACACAGGGACATTCTTTGTCTTTCCAAGGAATTGTCCTTCCTGGTCCACAGCGAACTGTACAAGAACCATCCTGCCACCTGGAAAACAACGCATAAAGAAGGGTCAGTAATGTACTGATTAAATTCTATCTAAATCCTGGGCAGTTGACAGGTCTGGTTATTGCGATTTGGAGATAGTGTCCACCGGAAGAATAATGCTACTTGCGTTCAACCAGCAAGGCGAGTATTCCACTTTTTGACAAATAATGTTCTTCGTACATACGAATCACTTCAGAGTCAACGGCTGGTTTTCATTATTGCATAAGCATAAGCATAAGCAGAAGCGCAAGTGAAACAGCCGCGACTTAAACATAAGCATAAGCAGAAATTTCTGAAGAAGAACCAACCCACTTTTTTTGTCTTGTGCTGTTTTCACTAGTAACGCGCTCGGCATAAGCATAAGCACAAGAAAAACAGAACTGTTCGTTTTTCTTGTGCTTATGCTTATGCTTATGTCGAGCGCGTTACTAGTGAAAACAGCACAAGACAAATAAAAAATTCGTTCTTCTTAGGTTTCTGCTAAATGATTATGTTTATGCTTGTGCTTATGCTTGTGCTTATGCTCTAGTAAAAACCAGCCTTTAAAAACCAAAAAAATCCTTTCTCAAATATTGCCCATCTTGTGTCCATCGAGATCTTCGGTAATTTTATTTAAAGAGGAAAGAGACGTATTGAAACTTGAAAATTGAAAAAGCTAATTTTTTGAAGGAAATTCTGAAATCGTGAAATTAAGAACCACCAAGCTGGGTATATTTACCAGGAGCCAGCTCTTTTGCTCTTGCCAGTAAGATTGTTTCCCAGTCCTTTGCGGCCTGATTCCTGAACTTCTTCGCCTCCTCTGGAATAGTAATCATTGTGTGATGAAGCGCTCCTGTCACGTGACATGGTTTGTCACGCAGCCAGTGCATGGCAGTAGAGGAAAACATTAAATTTACTGACTTGGGAGGCAGACACTGACTGTAGAAGCTTGTACCACAGGCTGTGATGAACACATTGGGAAATTCTACAAAATAGCTCTTTGGGCCAGGTATGAGTGCTGTGAAGGAAAAATAGAGAAGGCAACAATACAATCTACTTTATTTATTTGTTTCACTTGGGACACATGGCAATTCTCTGGAAGGGATGTAATGAGACAATACAAAGGCACACTTTTCAGGAGGCATTAAACAATAAATGAAAATAAGTACTAGAATGAATTTTTTGCAACACTACATAATATATTGTAAAAGGAAAAAGGCAGAGTTGAAAGCAGCGCCTTTGGAAGCCGCTATCAGTCCATATTTGATCTCGCCCCACCCATCCAACCCACACATGAATGTCAAAGACAGATGAAAGATAGAGATAGACCACCACACCGGGAACTAAGTCCCCTACTCTTTCCAAACAGTGTGTGGATTCTTTAAAGTCCCACAGTCATATTAGGAACAAATGTTGTGAGAAAGGAGACCCCTTGGGAGTGAAAGGGTTAAAAAAAACTATCTCCCTTAACCCTATTCACTCCCAAAAGTGACTTCACAGATTTTACTCTGTCTAACGCCAGATGATTTTACTTGTCAAAGGGAGACCCCTTGGAAGTGAAAGGGTTAAAATTGTAAAGGAAACATGAATGTCGCTCCCCATAAGTTTTTGTAATTTGAAGTTTCATCCTTGCCTGTGCCAACTAGGCTAGGTGTGTGCTGCGAAGGGTCTTAAAGGATCAAGAACCTCAAAAATCATACCCTATATCCTGCAGCGCATACCTATATAGCCCATATGTGGGAGTACCTCCTGCTGGCATTAAGCTAAGGCCACAAAATAAGTATGGAACCACATTTAGAAAGAAATAACCAGACAGTCTGACTAGGCAAAAATAGAGCAACTTTAGAGAATAATTTGGATTTTCAGGCTGCATAGTTAATTAGGTGCTTTTCCTCCCAGCCCTTCAATGTTTTCAGGTCTGGACAGTTTGGCTGTTCAAAGATGTCAACATTCTCTTTATTATTATTATGCAGCAGTTAAAACTTTTGTATGCTACATACAGTTAAAATAGTACGACGGGGCGCTTGAACGTAGCCCGTTAACTATGAGTGAAACCTTAATACAGTAACTGTTTGTGCTAATCGTCCTCGCAAAGTACAGCAAGGACGCAGCTCAACAAGGTCGAACCGAAAGCATATACAAGGCGCCTCTGGCAGCCGCTATACGGTCCATGTATTACCTTGGAGCACAGCCTACAGCCAGCTCGAATAAGCCGTATGTTGGTTTTTGCTGAGGGAGGAAAACCGGAGTACCCGGAGAAAAACCCTCGGAGCAGGGTCGAGAACCAACACAAACTCAGCCCACTTATGGCGTCACCACCGGGAATCAAACCCGGTGCCACATTGGTGGAAGGCGAGTGCTCTCACCACTACACCATCCCTGCTCCCCTGTATAGTTAGTGCTGTATAGTTAAAATTTAAAATACATACAAAAATTGGGTGTGTAAATTATTATTATTATTATTATTATTATTATTATTATTATTGTTATTATTATTGTTATTATTATTTCAAAGTTAGAAAAGCACTATACCTTGTAAACGAAGAAACAAAGACTTGAAATCATTAACAGGTTGATCTTCATAAATCACATGAATAGGTAGATCATCCCCATGAATCTTCCTCAACTCTTTCACGCATGCGTATATAAGTGGCATAGAGGTGCCCCCATCTGCGCAGCCGTAGTCAGCAATAGTAAATGCAGAACCAGTCCTCATGTTAGCTGAATTGACACTCTCTAGCATGAGGGGTGCAGATTCTAAGATCACATTGTAACATCCAATTGTATTGTCTGAGTAGAAACCAGATCCATCTGCACCGTACGGAATGTGGCTGTGGGGAGACTGGGGAAGAGAAGAAAGTTTCAGGAAGTAACGTACAAAAGTATTAATCGTGACACACTGTAAGGTGGTACAGCTATAAACAACAGTTTTAGGACACAACAGACTTAGGGCCAATGAACATGAATGAACCCATACCTTGACGAGTTTCAACCCGGGATGAGTTTCACCTCAGCGTCTGGTTAATTACCTCTTTGTGTTTACATGATTCCAGGGTAAAATTTGTTCATCCCGGTCTTCAGCACTGTTATGAAATTTAATGCTGGGATGAAATATAACCAAAAACTACATGCAAACAGCCTTCCCGGGATGAAAAATAAGACTTTTATAAGCAAGTATTTCACCCCAGGACTAAACTGTTTCCGATCATCCTGGAAAGGAAAGTATAGTTTGAATTTCCAGAAGGGTGGGATGCCCCATCCAAAAGATCTCCTGTGGAAATCATATCAATGGCTATTTTCCAGAACAACACATAATTTTCCAGTGTTCATTAAGAATGAACAAGAGTACTCTTATTATTCCTTGCTTATTTATTACTTCCCAAAAGTCAGTTGGCTACACAAACCTCAGGGAACGCATAGACCATTTTAAATTGGTAGGGCTAAAAATCTGGCCAAGTTCAAGTGGTAAAATTCATACCTTATAAATGTCATCTGAAGTCTTAAAAATCAACCAAGAAAAAAAGTGGTAGGGTTATAGCCCTACCAGTCCCTCCCCCTCCATGGCTATTTAATAGAGCTTTAAGTGAGTTCAGCATGCAGAACTAGATTGAGAGTATCTTTACAATTTATTAAATCCTGTATTAATAATATAAGGAATTTCATTTATCCTCTCTAGGTCTGATGGCTTTCTACAGCGAGGACCAATCACTGAAAAGAGTGTGCTTGCACATTTTAGTACCAGCACGTTAACATGATAACACAAGTTACATGTGTACTTACAAACTTGTCACCAGTTGAGGACATCTTGTTGTTTCAGTTGAAATTCACTGCTTACTTTCCTGTGAACTGAATGCAATAATTTCCAATAAATCTGATACACTTCCAGGTCTGTCACTACTTTTTGATGTATGCAGGGATATGCAAACACTTGCTGGGGATTCCAGTTATGGCAGGACTTTTCCGCGGGTGGCGGGTGGCAGTTGGTGGGTGATGCGTGGCAGGTGATGGATGACGGGTGGCGTGTGGTGGCATGACACGATTGGTAAATAGTCTGCGTACACCTTGATTAATAGTCCAACAACTAGTAAACCAAAAACAAAAACAATAAATATAACATAGTTACGTTTATTTTCTGCCGTCTTGTGAAATGTAAAAAGCTGTTCTTATAACGTTTAGGTCAGTAGTATTTCATTAAAACTGAACACCAAGGCCAGCATGGAGCAAGGAAAGTTGGAGAGATGTACAAAATTGTACATCATAAACCTGCTCCCGAAAAAGTACTTTTCCGCGAAGTTACCCAACACGTGTCGTGTGAGCACGTGCTAATTTGCTAATGCTTGCATCATCAGTGTGTCAAATTAAATCAAATCACCGAACTTTACTTATACACGGCTAAAAACTATAGGGAGCTTAAAAAATTATGTCCGACGCCTTTTCTTTTGATTTTCACACATTTTTCCTTTTCTTTCTGTGTGGCGTGATTTCTCAGCTTGTTTTTCATGTCTTCAATTGATCTGGAAAAATAATCTTCTGCGAAAAATAGTCCATGAAAAGGTCGTGTATTTAGGTTTCAGAATTTTATTTGAATTTGTGCTACCGGTCACCCAATACACTCAATACCCATCGTGACCCTTCACCCGCCACCTGCCATCTGTCACCTGCCACCCGTCACCTGCCAGCTGCGGAAAAGTCCTGCCATTCCAGTTACCATGGCTGATGGTCAATGCACTTAAGTAATGTGTTTCTACTGTAGCATTCGTTATACTTTGCCAGCGGTCCATTCCTGGCGCATGCGCATGATATTAAAGTGTGTTCAGTACATCTGTCATCTTGTATACATTGTGTTCTTACACTTCATGGTGTCAGAAATGGGATGGAGCACCTAAAACCGCCTGAAGCTCTGATACTGAGTGCAGTGACGAATAAGGCCGAGGCATGGCGGTGATGGAAGATGTCCTGGGAGTTGTACAAAGTGGCAACTGGCCTCGATATATAAAAAGGATGAGAAAATTCAAGTCGCCATCTTGCTCCATGTGCTTAGAAAAGAATGCGTGGAAGTCTATTCAAACTTCGTGTGGGAAGACGAAGGTGATCGTGAGAAAATTGCAGCAGTGGAGGAGAAATTCAAGGCTTATTGTGCGCCGTTGACTTCAAGGCACTTTAATCGCCATCTGTTTATCGAACGTAAACAACAACAAGGCGAGACAGTCGACGAATTTTGTAGCGCATTGAAAACGCTAGCCAAGAATAGTGATCTCGGCGATAAAGAAGAATCCTGGATAACGTCTATGTTAGTTCTGGGCCTCAAAGACCCGAGTTCGAAGGAACGACTGATGGAAAGGGATCAGAATCTGGAGAGAACATTACAAGCAGCTCGTATCGCAGAAACAAGTAAGCAGCACATGAAGAGTTTAAAGGATGAGAGCAGTAAAGTTGAGAAGGTGGATTCAGCTTATAAACATCAAGGTGGGATGGTGTGTAGGAACTGTCAGTGGTATTTTGCATGGGAAAGATTTATGCCCTGCTGTTGGACAACAATGCCACAAGTGCAAGAGGATGAATCATTTTGCAAGAATGTGTTGAACGTCTGGAGGACAAAAGAAACAGGTAAATACAGTTGATGATTATGACTCTGACCGTAAGACTTTGTTTATTGGTACCGTCTACTCAGGAAACCAACACTGGGTTGAAACAGTTGACTTTGGCAATGTTCAAGAGGTGTTTAAGCTAGACACTGGTGCCCAGTGCAATGTTTTGCCAAAAACTGTGTATGACCAAATTACAACTATGCCTTTAATGTCCTCCTCAGCAAGACTAGAAAGTTACTTGAAGACTTGCATAAAACCAGTGGGGAAGTGCGAGTTGACATGTTGGGTGCATAGGCAGAAGCATAAAGCCTTATTTCAAGTGGTGGATGGCAGTTATATGCCACTCCTAGGTCGGGTATCCTGTGAAGAGATGGGTCTTATACAACTCATAAATACTATCGGAAGCAAAAGTATCTTGGATGAATTTCCAGAAGTATTCCAGGGGCTGGGCTGCCTCCCTGGAAAATACCATATCAGTATTGACCCCTCTGTCCTACCTGTCATCCACCCACCAAGAAGAGTTCCGCACTCAAAACGAGACCCATTAAAGAAAGAGCTAGACCGCATGGAAAATGTTGGTATCATTGAGAAAGTGCCCTTAAATGAACCTGTGGATTGGGTGAGCAGCCTTGTGTTTGTTGATAAACTGGATGGGTCTATTCAGGTGTGCCTTGATCCAAGGGATCTTAACAATGCTATAAAACAGGAACATTTTCCACTGCCACTAGTGGAAGATATCACAGCCAGTTGTGCAGGAGCCACATTGTTTTCAACCTTGGATGCTGAAAAGGCTTTCTATCAAATTCAATTGGATGAGGAGAGTAGCAGACTTCTGACCTTTAACACCCCATTTGGGAGGTATCATTATTTGAGGATGCTAATGGGTATCAAGTCTGCCCCAGAGGTATACCAACGAAGAGTGGAGCAGTGGAATCAGAGCAGTGGTCGAGATGCCTAGGCCAGCTGACAAGGCTGGTGTTCAAAGACTGCTGGGCATGTTGAACTATGTTAGTAAGTTTGTTCCAAACATGTCAGACCTTACTGCACCCCTGCGAGAGCTGCTGCATCAGGATGTAGAGTGGCACTGGGAGGAACAACAGGAAACTAGTTTCAAGAATGTCAAGGAAGCTCTTGTTCTCTCTCCTGTGTTGGGGTACTATGACACCAAGAAAGAGTTAATGCTCCAAGTGGATGCAAGCTCAACAGGTCTGGGTGCAGCACTGATCCAAGAAGGGAAACCCATAGCCTACGCTTCAAAGGCACTTATGCCCACATAACAGAAGTGGGCGCAAATAGAGAAGGAACTTTTAGCTGTGGTATTCAGATGTGCAAAATTCAAAGAGTATATCGTGGGTCCCAACGTCACCATAGAAACGGATCATAAGCCTTTAGAGTCGATCATTAAGAAGCCTTTACATGCATCACCATTGCGCCTACAAAGGATGCTGGTTCAACTCAATAATAATAATAATAATTTATTACATATATAGTGCCATTTACAAATGCAGATCAATGTTACCCACAAATCAACCTGGTCTACAAGAGTGGTACAAGTATCCATTTAGCTGATGCTCTGTCTCGAGCCCATCTGGAGGAGCAGCTGACGAATGATGAACAGTTAGACATAAACTTAGTAGCACATATGATCTCAGACCCACAGTTGGCCAGGTTCATGGAAGAAACCAAAGAAGACGAGATCCTTCCTGAGCTGCAAAAGGTAATCTTGTCTGGTTGGCCTGAGTCAAGAGGTCAGGTTCCAGTGAAGCTACAGGAGTTCTGGAATTACCGAGATGAGCTCACCGTACGTAGGCCTTGGGTTGGTCTTGAAGGGCCAGAAGATATTCATACCTAAACGTCTAAGAGGAGAGACGCTTGAGAAATTACATGATGGACCCCTGGGTGTGAATAAGACTCTAACAAAAGCATGTGATGTCTTGTTCTGGCCAGGCATGGCCACGGAAATAGCTGAAAAAATCAGCAAGTGTCTGGTGTGTCTAGAGAATCAGCCAAGTCAGCAGTCTGAACCGCTTAAGTCACACGAGATTCCACGTCTGCCTTGGGCTAAGGTTGGCACAGACCTCCTGCACAAGAATGGTCCATGACCAGCACTGCAGTTATCACTGCCCTTAAATCCAAGTTTGCAAGATATGGTGTCCCATCCGTTGTCATGTCTGACAATGGTCCATGTTACAGTTCAGAGCAATTCAAGCAGTTTTCACAAGATTGGTGTTTTGATCATGTCAAGTCAAGTCCTGGCTACCTGCAGTTGAATGGTCAGTCGGAGAGAACAGTCCAAACCCTCAAGGCAGCGCTGGAGAAGGCTGATGACCCATACAAAGTCCTCCTCTCATACAGAAATACACCAATCGAAGGAGTAAATTTGTCACCAGCTCAGATTTTAATGGGTAAACGCCTTAGAACCTCTATCCCTGTAACTGAGGATATGCTGAAACAACAGCTGTATGACCCTGAAGAGGTGTATGGTGGCAGAGGACTGCCACTAAGTTTTGAGGACCATTTTTTGCTTTTTTAAGCAAATAAATGTGAACCAAAATGCAAATAAAATTAAAATCAAATACGAATGCAATGAAATATAAAGAAAAATGCAAATAAAGTCAAAATCAAATGCAATTAAATGTAAAACAAAAGCAAAGTACAAATCAAAATCAAACTTGATTCAGATTAAAATTGAATTCATTTTTAAAAGAGGATCTAAATTCGAAGTTAAAGTAAATTAAAATTGAATACACTTGGAAAAGATAATGCAAAAGAAAATTAGTGGCAGCGCTCGGCCATGCGAAAATTTACTTTTGTTTGAAAAATTATTTCACATAGCTGAGCGCTGCCACTACCATCATGCTTCGCGCACTTCAATGCTTTGAGTACCAGAGCAATGAAGAGCAACTACAGAACACAGGAGAACGCAGGGCCAAATTTTGAGTGCTTGTCGGTGGCTCACCGGCTCGACAGTCGCTTCAGTGCTTTAAGAATGAGGTAGATATATATACTAAAGAGTGGCTCAGTAGCTTGCCGGCTCAGCAGTGGCTTGAGTGCTGAAGAATGAGGTAAATGTGTTTTGGAGAGTGGCTCGGTGGTGGCTCGGTAATGACTGGCAAGCCACCAAGCTGGGACAAAATTAAAACCCTACAAAATTGGCCCTAGCCTGCATCCTGTAGTTAAGCAGAATCCATACTAGTCTCCTTTGCAGCCCAGTTTCCGTTGCGTGACATCCCAAATACTAAAGCAACTAGAGAGCCGGCGAGCCACCGAGCCACTCTAGTATTTCTACCTCGCCTCGTTCTATACTAAAGACCCTAAAGAGTGGCTTGGTGGTTCGCCGGCTCGCTTGTTGCTTCAGTGCTTTAAGAACGAGGTAGATACAGTGGCGGATCCAGGGGGAGGGTTGGGGGAGGGGGGGGAGGGTGTGGGGTTAAGAAACAAGGACGGCGATGGCAACAAAAATGTCATTTAAAAATATATCTTCTCGTTATGGTAGTACTTGTGCAAATATTCCAGTTTGTTGTACTTGTAAAATGTCGGCAAACTATCCAGGAACTAAATTTCCATGAAAGGCGTTAAAGTAAAGTCGATTATAAAAAAAGAAAAATTTGCCATCATGTGCTTGCGTTCTCGTCAAAACCTAAAATTTGGTCAGTTCACGTTGCTGTTTTGCAGAGGATGGCAAAGAAAAATGTAAAACACATGTGCAGAGAGATTGTTTTTGCTCATTAAACCTATTGCTTTGTGATTGTTCTCGTTGACGTTCCTGTCCTCGTTTCTAAAACTCCCTTTTGTAATGGTGGCTGGGGATGGGGGGAGGGGGGGGGTTGTTGGGGAGGGTGATGGAGTTATGAGGAGAAGTAATTTGAAGTAAGTTTGGACCTCCCCAATCAAAGATTCCTGGATCCACCCCTGAGATATACAAGAGAGTGGCTCGGTGGCTGGCTAATCGCTTTAGTTTTAATTTGGGATGTCACGCAACGGAAACCGGGCTGCTTAGATTCCTGATTTGGCTTAACTACTGGATACAGGTTACGGTCAATTTTGTAGGGTTTTAATTTTGTCCCAGCTCGGTGGCTTGCCAGTAATTATCGAGCCGTCACAGAGCCACTCTCCAAAACATATTTACCTCGTTCTTCAGCACTCAAGCCACTGCCGAGCCGGCGAGCTACCGAGCCACTCTTTAGTATATCTACATTGTTCTTAAAGCACTGAAGCGACTGTCGAGCCGGCGAGCCACCGACAAGCACTCAAAGTTTGGCCCTGTGTTCTGTAGTTGCTCCTCATTGCTCTGGTACTTGACGCATTGAAGTGCATGAAGCATGATGGTAGTGGCAGCGCTCAGCCATGTGAAATAATTTTTCAAACAAAAGTAAATTTTCGCATGGCCGAGCGCTGCCACTAATTTTGTTTTGCATTATCTTTACAAAGTGTATTCAATTTTAATTTACTTTAACTTCAAATTTAGATCCTCTTTTAAAAATGTATTCAATTTTAATCTGATTTTGTACTTTGCTTTTTGTTTTACATTTAATTGCATTTGATTTTGACTTTATTTGCATTTTCCTTTATATTTCATTGCATTAGTATTTGATTTTAATTTTATTTGCATTTTGTTTCACATTTATTGGCTTAAAAAAGCAAAAATGGTCCTCAAAACTTAGTGGCAGTCCTCGGCCACCATAGAGGTGCTCCCCAAACTGAAGGAAAGACAACAAAAGCAGAAAATGCAGCATGACCGAACAGCTAAGGAACTGCCGCCTCTGAAGGAAGGTGAGGTCGTGAGAGTACAGGAAGGCCGTAAGTGGAAACCAGCCAGAGTCACACAAGTTCTCCCTTCACCTAGATCCTATAAGGTGAAAACCGAGTATGGAGAGTACCGAAGAAATCGTCGGCATCTGTTAAAGACGGGAGAGTCACAAGCACAAGATGTCACAACTTATGATGACTTAATGGAAACAGGATCAGAGCCAACTGCTATTTCAGCTGCCCCTGAGCATCCTGCAACACAACCAGTTGAAACATCTGCGACTACAACCACTTGATCTGGTAGGACAATCCAAGAGCCTGCAAGATTTAAGGACTATGTGAAATACTAGAGAGAGTGTTGACTTTGTTTGTCCAGTTTACATGTTAAGGACAGTTTTGCTTGATCACAGCTCAGTTTGTTTAGGTTTGTTTCTGTGGTTTCTTTGTAATATTCTTAAAAAAAGGAGGGGGATGTAGCATTCGTTATACTTCACCAGCGGTCTATTCCTGGCGCATGCGCATGATATATAAGTGTGTTCAGTACATCCGCCATCTTGCGTACGTTGTGTTCTTACACTTCATCTACCAGAGTGGGCAGGGCTCAAACCCAAAATATTAAGAGCCAAAATTCCCACTGGAGGCCCTGAATGACAGCCTTAATTAACATTTCAAAATTTCTCAAACAACGCTGTGTGAAATGACTGTCTATTAGCATCGTGATTTGCATGAAACAAATGCAAAGCTTTTGGCTTCTTGCCATCTTTGACATCAAAGCCTGCAATAATCTCAGGGGGGCACACAGTGTGATGTGCACCCTAGTGCTGTGATTACACCCCTTCCCCCCACCCTTCATAAACAGTCCCTTGGGAGCAATAATTAGCTCTATCAAAAGAAATGTACTGAATTAAGTCTATATGTATGTGATAAGTGCAGTTATAATTACATTTAATAAACTATGTTTAATTCCCACTACCACAAATATAAAATAAATGTATAAGAACTACCTCATCAATTAAATATGGAGAATTTTGAAAGTAGTCATGATATACAGATTACAAGCCTCCCAAAAAGATTTATTTTGCCAGCTGAACGTAGCAGGTAGAAGAAATTGGTTGGCCTGTGCTACACCTGTGTTCTATGAAACTTCTTTGACCTTAGATGTAAGCTTTCCTTCTTAAATCTATTATCACCATGAGAAATACGAGAAAGGCAGTTGGATATGTGATTTGATTATCATGAAATATGGTTAATTTTTGCCTTGAATTTCTCCAAGAATTTTTAAGTTAAGTCTAATGGTTTGAGAAGCTATATCAAACGCTCGAAAGAGAGTTTCATCACACATCCAAGAGGCCCTGCCAGGGTAAATTCCAACAAGCGACATGACCCAAAAAGTAGCGACAGCACACAAAATGAAATCCCGACAAGAGACATCGTCCCCGGCAAAATTCCGACAGTGAAATAGCGATTTGAACACCGACACGGGAGATTTTAAAATTCAGACAAGCGACACGGGAACCCCCCAGGCAAACACCTCGAAGCCTGTTAAAAAGACTCGGCTGCGCCTCGTTCTTTCAACCCACTTCTCAGTGTATGAAGATCTGGTGCCTGTGAATGACTCTTCTTCGTGTTTGATACACACTAATACTGAAAATCAAATTCAAGACCAATTTGATTGTTTTTTGTTTTTGGTTTGGTTTGGTTTTTAAAATCTCTCTCATACCTGCGTATCTCCACGGATCACCTACACGGATACA
This sequence comes from Pachyseris speciosa, assembly GCA_016490735.1. NCBI lineage: Eukaryota > Metazoa > Cnidaria > Anthozoa > Scleractinia > Pachyseridae > Pachyseris > Pachyseris speciosa. Next base: position 847,627 of record JAEMWC010000067.1, read on the forward strand.
ACGGGTGAAAATTTCTAACAACCGCAATATTTTTTCACATGTGCTTGTGCACGTCACGCGATAGCCAGCTGCTGACAAATGCTTATAGTACGCAGACGTCTCTACCTCGAGGAATCGTGAAGAAAGTGCTCGAAGCGGTACGGCGTGTCGAAGGGAGGGCGAGAGCACATGGAGACTGGGACGCGGTGACGTTAACTGAACAGTGAAGACGTGAACGATGAACGCTGGGGTTGTGGACGTGGAGCTGGGATGTGGAGACTATTCTTGTACCGTGTATGAACACGACGATAGAGGTATTTTGAAGTCCAGAAAAAATCTTTAAAATGTTCAAATTGCATTCACCGTCTGATAATGTGAGGCTTGTGGGAAGTGGCTTGGAATGACATGGTAGCGGGCTTTACCCCTTAAAGATGGGGGCTGACGTGAATTTCAGTGTAATTTTAAGGCGGGACTTAACCTAAACACCGTTTTTCGCCGCTTAACATGGATTTGACTTTAATATCTCGTTCGCGTTTCAAGCAATCCAAAATCTCTATGCTCATCCCACGAAGCAGTATTGTGGGATATTTTGTGAATTTGTTGGTGATTTTTGGGCATATTTGGAAAGAGATAATTTTTCTAGAAGGATTTGTTCAATTTGAAGAAGGTTTGAAATTGGAATTTGAAGTGGAAAATTAGTAAATGGACACCAAAACACTTCCACAGCAACCTTCAGTGCCCTTGTGGGGTGTCAACTGTCTGGTGGTGTTTCAAAACATTTTTGTATATTTTAATCCCTTCTTTAAACTCCTTAAAATTTCACTCCAATTCACCTTACGGTAAGAAGGGATTAAAATGGGGAAACATGTTTTGAAACAGCACCGGTTAATTGAGACCCCACAAGGGCACTGCAGGTTGCTGAGGAACTGTTTTGGTGTCCATCTACTAATTTTCCACTTCAAATTCCAATTTTAAACCTTCCTTAAATCATCAATATTCCAAATTTCCCTAAATTTCACTAATCCTTTGAGTGAAATTATTTCTTCCCAAATTAATCATAAAAGTTACAATTTCCTCGATTGTAGCCTGCAGTGCAGGCGTTATTTTGGAACAGAACGACAAACGAGGTTTTCGATGTCGCCATCTTGGATTGTTGCTTGACCGGTAGAGGGTTGGGACAGAAGGCGAAGTGGCAGAGGGCGAAGGGGTGGGGCACGTGTATTTTTCGCCTTCCCTCCCCCTCCCCCACGCCCGTTTTTTCCACCTCGCGCCTACTCCCTCGGCAAATTTTTCCTCGCCCCAACCCTCCACAGTTACCAAATCCAAGATGGCGCCCTAATACGAAAATGTGCACTCGCGCGTCCGAAATACGCCTGCACTGCAGGCTACCTCGATTGTGATTGGTTTAAAAAACTCCTATTTTCCACTAATTCACTTGCCAAGTTGTTATCGGACAGTTTGTTATCGGACAGCTCAATAAGGCAGTTACATTCAAAGTAGTATTTTAAATCAACCAATCACATTCAAAGTTGTAGTTTAAATCAACCAATGACAACCTTGATTTCAATCACCATGCATATTTCAGAGCGACATTAGACAATTTACGCTTCCTTTGTCAATCATTTAATACAAAATTTCCCTTCCTTTTATAACCTGGCCATGGCTCTTCTTCTTTTCTCAGAAGTTGTAATTTTTATGATTAATCGGTAATACGACTTCGTGTCGTCCAATTCGGTCTGTAATCATACTCGTGATAAAACAATCGGACTCCCGCTGCGCGGTCGTCCGATTTTGTTATCACTTGTATGATTACGGTATAGGGTAAGAGGAAGACTGGACCCATGGACCATTGGACCATTGGACTGTTGGACCATTTTTTTGACCATTTTTTGGACTATTTTTTTTGTAAGCCTTTTTTAAGAAATGGATTATTTTTATAAGGGTGCATTTCTGCTTAGGGTACACACACTAAGAACTTGGGGTTGGGGGGGGGGGGCGGTTGGGGGACTGTATTCACCTTGGCTGGGGGTAGGGAAAGCAATTGGACCAATTTGTAGAGTCAGGAGAAGTTTAGTGTATGGGTGTTCATATGGACTGTTTCTTGGTGTAATGTACACTATGAATTTGGAATTTAATGCATTTACTTCGAGGGATGGTCTGAAGACGAAACCATCCTTTTATCGGAAATTCGTTGCCACCCCTCTTTACAAATGGTAGTGATGATACATATCTTAAAACCAATTCAAAGCAAATAAGAAATGAAGGCAAAAGTAGCAGGGACACACTATAATCGTACTCGTTGTCTTGATCACAACTGTACTTTTTTGTTTATTTTACTCTGCTTCTAGGTGCGATTACAATTAAAATCTTTACTCTACTTTATTTTATCATGATTTTCTGTGACCATGTTTCACATTGTTTCGCGGCGTGTATGTTCTTCCTTATATCAGTGGTGTGAGAGAGTAGAGTCTAATTTTTCAGCCGCGAGTGCCTGCGTCTGTAGATAATGAATTATATAGGTGTATAGAAGTATAATTAAGTTTTGTACAACGACCTTGACCGCGGAAAGGCATCAGAAATCATTGCCACGGACATTTTCGGGAGAAATATGGGTTCTAAAAGAATCCCTGGTTTAATAGACGCGAAAGACCAAAACGAATTCGATGAACACATCGGGGAAATTCTGGAAAAGTGGTGTTCTCTGCATCCCCAATTCGGCAGCCACAATCTCATAATTTCCCCACCGTCCGCTCCCCCACCCCCTCCCCCTCAGTGTAGAATAAACGTAACCACCCTACCTTTATTATGTTCCCCCCCCTATTTTTCTACAAAAAATGGTCCAACAGTCCAATGAGGGGTGGCACCGAATTTCCGATAAAAGGATGGTTTCGTCTTCAGACCACCCCTCAAATAAATGCATTAAATTCCAAATTCATACTGTACACTACACCGAGAAAAAGTCCATATCAACACCCGTACACTAAACTTCAAGCTTTCCACTCTACAAATTGGTTCAATAGCTTTCCCTAACCCCCAGCCAAGATGAATACAGTCCCCACCCACCCACCCCAACCCCCAAGGGCTTACTGTGTGTGGTGATACCCTTTCTTACCTCTCAGCAGAAATGCACCCTAACAAAAATAATCCATTTCTTAAAAAATGCTTAGTCCAAAAAATAGTCCAAAAAATGGTCCAACAGTCCGATGGTCGAATGGTCCATGGGACCGAATTGGACTCCACTCAGTCCTATTACCATTACATACCCAAAAATCACCCGCAGATTCACAAAATATCCCACAACATAGCTTCGTGTAATGAGAGGAGGGATTTTGGATTGCTAGAAACGCGAACGAGTTATAACATTAATCCATGTTAAGCAATGAAAAAACGGTGTTCTGGTGCACCCCCGCCTTAAATCTATCAAATAATAATACCCATGAGCTTTTAATGAACTTCAAACAACATTCCCAGCTTCACGTCCCCGAGTCTTTAGCCTCGCGTCTCCATGTCTCACTTCCCCAACTGACAAGCCTCCCTGCGCCTGAGTCTCAGTTCTCACAGCCGCCATCCATTATGTTGCTAGGAATATTGCTAGATTCAGATTTCATGGAGTCTATCTGAAAATCTTGATCTCTTAGCATATATAGTCCGGTACAAAAACTATTTTCATCCAAACAAGAGCACATTTTTTTTTTTTGAAAAACCACTGCCCGATTGCAAGTACACCTACAGGCCCCCGGCCAGTTGTTCAAAGAGCGGATAACTCTATCCAGCGGATAAGTCGCTATCTAACGGAAAAATGCAACAGTTGTAATACATTTTATCAGCTGGATAGCGATTTATCCGCTGGATAGAGTTATCCGCTCTTTGAACAACTGGGGTCTGATCATTTTCTCTTTACCGTAAATTATTCCATGAATCCCCACCCTCCCCCTCCCAGAAAAATTGGGTTGGGGTGTGCGACCCGCTTCTTTCACCCTTACCCATGAGAAGCTAGAGCCTCGATTTTATTGCGAAAGCGGCGTAGAACGCCGCATTCAATGAATATTTGCGGGAGATTATAATTAAGCTATCAATTAACTCCATTGTTTTGAAGGAAGGGGCCATTCACTCAAAGAGCTCCAATCATGTCTTATACCTGTCAACAGAAGTTAATTTGGCGAGCTTTAAATCAGTTTCCAGTTATCTCTTGACACTATCTATTAACCCAGCATGGTTTCCAAAATCAGAAATCGGAAGTGATTTAAAAGGAACTCCGGGTTTTTGTAAGTAGCATTTACGAAAGAAGAGAACAAAACGGCCCGTCAGAGAAATTGGGTTAAAATGCAAGTACCACACATAAAAAAAGTGCATTAAAATTAATACAATTTTACAGAGCTGTATCATCGACGAAAGTTTGCTAGTTTCCGTCCCGTCCTGTCTCGGAACACACCTTCTTAAATCTTAAAACCACCAAATCGGTTTGCTGCGCGATCGGGTTGTCCACTGGTGTAGTTTGAAGTGCTCGACTCGAAAACAGATCTATCTCTCGAACGCGAGGCTCAACAACAGAGATCAGAACGCCGGGCAACAGATAAGATACAGTTATGAATGGTTCAAACGACTGTACGTCTTAAATCACGAAGAAATTGCCACTTCATTCCGAATTTAAAAATAACTCAATTTTTAGCTATAGCTATGTCTTGCAGCACACTGAGGTCATTTGTCTCTTGCCGCGATGAGAGATTTGGATACTTTTTCCAAAGCCTATAATCACGATCCTGTCACTTTGGCCATATTGTTTTCCATTAGTGAAGATTCCATTGGAGTTTCGCTTGTGTGCATCGTTGCTGATGATCATGATTCCTGTGGAGGCAGCCACCGCAGGCTTCAACAGCGTGGGCTTGCAGAACCAAGCAAAATGGTGCTTTCTTCGCGCGCTCACTTGACCAAAATGCGGGGTTGAGCTCGGATGGTATACGCTTCATGAGATCTAATAAAGTACAATTCGCCAATTCTCTGAACTTCCGGCTAACATCAGAACAATAACTTATTGAAAATTGCTTCGGAATTTACATATGAGCAAGGACATAAATTGAAGGGCTCGGGCAAGAACGTCCTCTCGGTTTTTGGTCGATTTTCGATGTGCTCAAAAGTAACTGAAATTCTGTATGTGGACTTCATTCCAGTCAAAAAACATTGCTCTGTATTTTTTTTCGCTGATTTCCTCTTCGTTTTCGAGAATTAACGTATGCAAAAAACCCAAGTTTCTCCCGTCGGCGACTTGTGTTTATGGAGAAACAAAAGAAATCTGACACACCTGACACAATGAAATCACCGAACCGAAGCCGCTGGTTATTCATTTTAATGCTGCTTTTGCTTAAGTCATTACATTTAAAATGTTGAATTTAAAGAACGATTATTTATAAAATTTAGCCAAGGGTGGATCTCATCACCTCAAAAGTATGGGCGCGCCGCCTGTAAACTTAAGAGGGAACGGAAACCCTTACAGTTTTAAGTCATTACTTTTAAAATGTTGAATTTAAAGAATAATAATTTGGAATATTTAGCTAGGGATGGATCTCATCACCTCAAAAGTATGGGCGCGCCGCCTGTAAACTTAAGAGGGAGCGGAAACCCTTACAGTTTTAAGTCATTACATTTAAAATGTTGAATTTAAAGAACGATTATTTATAAAATTTAGCTAGGAATGGATCTCATCACCTCAGAAGTATGGGCGCGCCGCCTGTAAACTTAAGAGGGAGCGGAAACCCTTACAGTTTTAAGTCATTACATTTAAAATGTTGAATTTAAAGAACGATTATTTATAAAATTTAGCTAGGAATGGATCTCATCACCTCAAAAGTATGGGCGCACCGCCTGTAAACTTAAGAGGGAGCGGAAACCCTTACAGTTTTAAGTCATTACATTTAAAATGTTGAATTTAAAGAACGATTATTTATAAAATTTAGCTAGGAATGGATCTCATCACCTCAAAAGTATGGGCGCGCCGCCTGTAAACTTAAGAGGGAGCGGAAACCCTTACAGTTTTAAGTCATTACATTTAAAATGTTGAATTTAAAGAACGATTATTTATAAAATTTAGCCAAGGGTGGATCTCATCACCTCAAAAGTATGGGCGCGCCGCCTGTAAACTTAAGAGGGAGCGGAAACCCTTACAGTTTTAAGTCGTTACATTAAAAATGTTGAATTTAAAGAACAATTATTTATAAAATTTAGCTAGGAATGGATCTCATCACCTCAAAAGTATGGGCGCGCCGCCTGTAAACTTAAGAGGGAGCGGAAACCCTTACAGTTTTAAGTCATTACATTTAAAATGTTGAATTTAAAGAACGATTATTTATAAAAGTTAGCTAGGAATGGATCTCATCACCTCAAAAGTATGGGCGCGTCGCCTGTAAACTTAAGAGGGAGCGGAAACCCTTACAGTTTTAAGTCATTACATTTAAAATGTTGAATTTAAAGAACGATTATTTATAAAATTTAGCCAAGGGTGGATCTCATCACCTCAAAAGTATGGGCGCGCCGCCTGTAAACTTAAGAGGGAGCGGAAACCCTTACAGTTTTAAGTCGTTACATTAAAAAAGTTGAATTTAAAGAACAATTATTTACAAAATTTAGCTAGGGATGGATCTCATAACCTCAAAAGTATGGGCGCGCCGCCTGTAAACTTAAGAGGGAGCGGAAACCCTTACAACTATAAGTCATTAGATTTAAAATGTTGAATTTAAAGAACGATTATTTATAAAATTTAGCTAAGGGTGGATCTCATCACCTCAAAAGTATGGGCGCGCCGCCTGTAAACTTAAGAGGGAGTGGAAACCCTTGCAATTCTAAGTCATTAGATTTAAAATGTTGAATTTAAAGAACAATTATTTATAAAATTTAGCTAGGAATGGATCTCATCACCTCAAAAGTATGGGCGCGCCGCCTGTAAACTTAAGAGGGAGCGGAAACCCTTACAGTTTTAAGTCATTACATTTAAAATGTTGAATTTAAAGAACGATTATTTATAAAATTTAGCTAGGAATGGATCTCATCACCTCAAAAGTATGGGCGCGCCGCCTGTAAACTTAAGAGGGAGCGGAAACCCTTACAGTTTTAAGTCATTACATTTAAAATGTTGAATTTAAAGAACGATTATTTATAAAATTTAGCTAGGAATGGATCTCATCACCTCAAAAGTATGGGCGCGCCGCCTGTAAACTTAAGAGGGAGCGGAAACCCTTACAGTTTTAAGTCATTACATTTAAAATGTTGAATTTAAAGAACGATTATTTATAAAATTTAGCTAGGAATGGATCTCATCACCTCAAAAGTATGGGCGCGCCGCCTGTAAACTTAAGAGGGAGCGGAAACCCTTACAGTTTTAAGTCATTACATTTAAAATGTTGAATTTAAAGAACAATTATTTATAAAATTTAGCTAGGAATGGATCTCATCACCTCAAAAGTATGGGCGCGCCGCCTGTAAACTTAAGAGGGAGCGGAAACCCTTACAGTTTTAAGTCATTACATTTAAAATGTTGAATTTAAAGAACGATTATTTATAAAGTTTAGCTAGGAATGGATCTCATCACCTCAAAAGTATGGGCGCGCCGCCTGTAAACTTAAGAGGGAGCGGAAACCCTTACAGTTTTAAGTCATTACATTTAAAATGTCGAATTTAAAGAACGATTATTTATAAAATTTAGCCAAGGGTGGATCTCATCACCTGAAAAGTATGGGCACGCCGCCTGTAAACTTAAGAGGGAGCGGAAACCCTTACAGTTTTAAGTCATTACATTTAAAATGTTGAATTTAAAGAACGATTATTTATAAAATTTAGCTAGGAATTGATCTCATCACCTCAAAAGTATGGGAGCGCCGCCTGTAAACTTAAGAGGGAGCGGAAACCCTTACAGTTTTAAGTCATTAGATTTAAAATGTTGAATTTAAAGAACGATTATTTATAAAATTTAGCTAGGAATGGATCTCATCACCTCAAAAGTATGGGTGCGCCGCCTGTAAACTTAAGAGGGAGCGGAAACCCTTACAGTTTTAAGTCATTAGATTTAAAATGTTGAATTTAAAGAACGATTATTTATAAAATTTAGCTAGGAATGGATCTCATCACCTCAAAAGTATGGGCGCGCCGCCTGTAAACTTAAGAGGGAGCGGAATCCCTTACAGTTTTAAGTCATTACATTTAAAATGTTGAATTTAAAGAACGATTATTTATAAAATTTAGCTAGGAATGGATCTCATCACCTCAAAAGTATGGGCGCGCCGCCTGTAAACTTAAGAGGGAGCGGAATCCCTTACAGTTTTAAGTCATTACATTTAAAATGTTGAATTTAAAGAACGATTATTTATAAAATTTAGCCAAGGGTGGATCTCATCACCTCAAAAGTATGGGCGCGCCGCCTGTAAACTTAAGAGGGAGCGGAAACCCTTACAGTTTTAAGTCATTACATTTAAAATGTTGAATTTAAAGAACGATTATTTATAAAATTTAGCCAAGGGTGGATCTCATCACCTCAAAAGTATGGGCGCGCCGCCTGTAAACTTAAGAGGGAGCGGAAACCCTTACAGTTTTAAGTCGTTACATTAAAAATGTTGAATTTAAAGAACAATTATTTATAAAATTTAGCTAGGGATGGATCTCATCACCTCAAAAGTATGGGCGCGCCGCCTGTAAACTTAAGAGGGAGCGGAAACCCTTACAGTTTTAAGTCATTACATTTAAAATGTTGAATTTAAAGAACGATTATTTATAAAATTTAGCTAGGAATGGATCTCATCACCTCAAAAGTATGGGAGCGCCGCCTGTAAACTTAAGAGGGAGCGGAAACCCTTACAGTTTTAAGTCATTAGATTTAAAATGTTGAATTTAAAGAACGATTATTTATAAAATTTAGCTAGGAATGGATCTCATCACCTCAAAAGTATGGGTGCGCTGCCTGTAAACTTAAGAGGGAGCGGAAACCCTTACAGTTTTAAGTCATTAGATTTAAAATGTTGAATTTAAAGAACGATTATTTATAAAATTTAGCTAGGAATGGATCTCATCACCTCAAAAGTATGGGAGCGCCGCCTGTAAACTTAAGAGGGAGCGGAAACCCTTACAGTTTTAAGTCATTACATTTAAAATGTTGAATTTAAAGAACGATTATTTATAAAATTTAGCCAAGGGTGGATCTCATCACCTCAAAAGTATGGGCGCGCCGCCTGTAAACTTAAGAGGGAGCGGAAACCCTTACAGTTTTAAGTCGTTACATTAAAAATGTTGAATTTAAAGAACAATTATTTATAAAATTTAGCTAGGGATGGATCTCATCACCTCAAAAGTATGGGCGCGCCGCCTGTAAACTTAAGAGGGAGCGGAAACCCTTACAACTATAAGTCATTAGATTTAAAATGTTGAATTTAAAGAACGATTATTTATAAAATTTAGCTAAGGGTGGATCTCATCACCTCAAAAGTATGGGCGCGCCGCCTGTAAACTTAAGAGGGAGCGGAAACCCTTGCAATTCTAAGTCATTAGATTTAAAATGTTGAATTTAAAGAACGATTATTTATAAAATTTAGCTAGGAATGGATCTCATCACCTCAAAAGTATGGGCGCGCCGCCTGTAAACTTAAGAGGGAGCGGAAACCCTTACAACTTTAAGTCATTAGATTTAAAATGTTGAGTTTACAGAACGATTATTTATAAAATTTAGCTAGGAATGGATCTCATCACCTCAAAAGTATGGGCGCGCCGCCTGTAAACTTAAGAGGGAGCGGAGACCTTTACAGTATTAAGCTATTAGATTTAAAATGTTGTAATTAAAGAGTTGTTATTTCTACTGAGATTTCATTCACTTTAAGATGCTGCATGAAATGTTGGTTTAATTGAAAGAAATTGATTCAAAGTAATTTATTCATGAATTAGCTTACTGGTTATTTATAAAGCTCTTAATTATTCTGCTTGTACTTATCTTGTTTTGGCGCGCTTTCTGAATCTTGGCGGGCTTTTCTTTTCTTTCGTTTCTCCCGATGTTTGTTGAGAGGTTTTCTTGATTTGTACCTCCATCGTTTGATTCTGCGTCAAATGGTTTATATCACAGTGATGTTAAGTTCGATGACTTTGATTTGGGTCCATCACTGGTTAGTATATCTAATGGCTGTTTATGGCGCTCTTCAGAGAGACGAAAGCATCTGCTCGCAAGATGTCCAGTACAGAGGCATTTGTGAGGCTCATAAGCTTATTACCGGCAAGCACGGCACTAAACACAGTCGATCGCCACATCAGATCAACATCCTTGAACCATTGTTTCCAAAATGGGCCTCCATTCCATCATGAAGATCGGTGATATTTACACGGCGTATTTCATCACGAAATGAACTGAATATTTTCGCTTAAATATTTTGTGCACGAACGATTGTTTACGCGTACCAAGTCTTTTAACGCGAGCAACGAGATTGGGCCAGCAAAAGTGTAGCTATGTTGCCACGATTGACATGATTTTCCAACACTGAACAAGGCGAAGAGTTACCGAAAATAGACTGATCAAATTTACCTTTGCTAGATATTAACTATTAAAGTCTGTTTTTTTCCGTTCCACTTAAATCGACAACAATAACAAAGTAACAGACAGATTCGGATTAATGAACACACTTGAGGTGTGCAAAGGCATGTGTGAAAACTAATTAACTCATCAGTGCCTGACCGCAATGCGTCGCCTTTCGTGACTGTCACCATGGAAATGCGCTCTCCTGGTGCGCGCACTAAAATCGAGCCTCTAGCTTGTTATGTATTTCAGACCAAAATCTGCTATTTTCCCTACCCTATTTCAGACCTGGCCAAATTTCAGAACTATTTCACGTTCACGGTTGGCGTAAACATAATTTGTTGGGCTTTTGTTGATCCGAAAGATTTGTATCCAGTGTCTATTTATGTTGACGGCTTCAGTAGGATCCTAGTTTCATCAAGCGGAAGAGGTGCATGTCATGATACCCAACACCTAGTGCTTACCACCCTACTTCAACATGGTTGTGGTACTTGTTTATTTAGAAGAATATTAAATCTAATTAAAGCCTTGCTTTTACGTGATCGCAAACGACCGCAGGCGATCGCAAAATCGCAGCAACTGTTTTCTTGCACGATCGCAAGTGATCCAAAGAGGCATGTTGTCTTTCTATTGTACCACACCAACGGTACTGATGATTAATTTATTCTAAATACGTGTATATCACTCACTGCAGCTGAATTTCAGTTAGCACATTTAACTAAAGTACCCACGGTTCAGTGTGCCTGATAACAAATGATTGCAAACGATCGCAATTTAAGAAGGTTTAATTCTATTCTGCTTGAGTACATTTCAGAATTCAAAGCGGAACTGATTGGCCAAATATGTACTGTCGTGCGATCGTAAAACTTCGGTTTCCATCGTGATCAAACATTCGCAGTTGATTGGAAACAATTGACGAAAGTGTTTCCATGTGATCGCAGAACTGGCAACCGGGCTTTCTGTCTAATATCTGACGAATGAATTTGTGAAGAGTGCAATCACGTTATTAACTTAAACCTGAATACAAGAGATTCTCTTCAGTCAAGAGAAAATGAGGGACTTGAGTTTGGTTACATAAAATCTGGTTGCCAGTAACATAGTTTGCTTCAGTTTGGTTACATAAAATCTGGTTGCATACAGGCACCGCGCAGGGGGAGGGGCTGGGGAGGGGGCTCTAGCCCCACCCCACTTTTCAACAGTACAATGATTTGAGAGGCAATCGTATGTTGAGTTGAGCTTTTGTGGATACATTACTAATTGCCAGTTATGATTAGTTAGGCGAAAAGGTAATTAAATTCTTGTTTTAAAATACCGCTTTTTGTTGCTGAAAGAGTATATTTTTCACCACACCATGTTAGTTTTAAATGCATTTCGGAGCATGTCCCCAGATCCCCCGAGTTGACTCACGCTAACGAGTTCGAAGTGAGTCCCCCACCTCCACTTACAAAGTTGCTGCGCGGGCCCTGGGTTGTAATATAGTTTTGAATTTTCCTCATTCTCCAAGTAACTCAACATGTACGTTTACAACTTTTAGGCAAAATAGATTCTACTGCCAATCCACTCAATCTTATACGAGGTTTTTTTTTGTGTGTTAATATAGTGGGTCGATCGAAGACCGATACACTAAGGCCCAGTTCAAACGTCGAACTTTTCATGCGCCGAATCAAATGCCTATTTGGGTCGACCCAAATAAATTAAAATTCGACGTTGATTCAGAGGTCGCATTAAATGCGTCGAATTAAATGTAACTCTTGATGTTTTTCCGAAAATACATTGAAATAATTTATGCATTAGATTCGGCGCATGAGAAGTTCGGCGTTTAAATCAATTAAATTCGACGATTTGATTTGGGTTGACCCAACAATTAAATTCGACCGAGTCGGTCGAATTTAATAGTTGGGTCGACCCAAATCAAATTCGTCGAATTTAATTGATTCAAACGTCGAACTTCTCATGTGTCGAATCAAATGATTTTGATTCGGCGCATGAAAAGTTCAACGTTTCAACCGGGCCTAAGAGAGCCAAAACGTTATGGCTGAGTTTTTCATAGTTTTTTAAAATTGATTTTGGATAGAGTACATGTGTACACTAGAACATGCTCATATATATAAGTTAACAATTCTTTCAATTTTCACTCAGAACTGTGTAGTTTCTTGCATGTTAATTCGAGGAAAAATTACTTTCAACTGAATTCAATGTTACACTGATCTGATTGTTTAGTAAATCACTCCAACTGAACCAACAAAAATAAAATAAAAGAAAGAATATAACGAGACTTGGCTGGGAAAGTAAAACACAGTTACTACTGCTAAATATCGATGTGATTAAGAGGTCGGCTATATGCATATGGCTCCCATACCTTAAGTTATTTCCCTTGCAATTCTTTTCAAAGGTTGGTGCAAGTGTGAATCTCTGTGGCTCAGGCTTAAATAAACAAGAATAGCGAAATTTTGATCGGTTAGTCGCGAAATAATGCTCATTAATACTTTATCAAACTGGCGTTACATTTGTGCGGAAGTGTGATACTAGAAGCGGCAGCCAAATCCATTGTTCACGTTTAGAACACGACGCATCCAGTTTCCACATTTTAGTTTAATCAAGTTTAATCAACTTTTCTAATCAAAGAATTCAGTAAAGAACATAACCAAGCGTTAAATTTCATTTTCCAAAGTTAATTAAAAATAAATGAGAGATTTATTATCGAAACTTCGCTGTTTCATCATAACGTTCATAGGCAAAAACAGCTGCTTGCCTCGCGTGACCGACTGCTTTGAGCCACCTTGTGATGGCGGGGCACAATACCGTATGCCAAAAAACACAGTAGAATATAGCAAGATATGTAAGGATCGGATATAATCATTTAAACCATTATTTGCTGTTGTTGTTGTCGTTTTATTATATACAGGAGGGAGGGGTATGATGGTAATTTGCACTTTCTCATATTAGAAACTCCAGTTTAGCATTTTAATTGCAATCTTAATTTTTATCATAGCCGGTACCTGAAATCAAATTTAAAGAAAAAACTCGCTAGCATAAAGACTCTTGTACTTCGGCCATCGAAGTTTTATAAGAAAAACAACACATAAAGCGGTTATAAACATGGTGAAGCCGTGCATTTTATGCGAAGACTTGGCATTTCGTATGTGGCAACGTACATTTTCAAAAGTAACCGTTATGCCCAGGAAAGATTATCATGTTTTATTTTTCACCCATGCTTTGCTATCTTGTTTGTCGTCGGTGCCCCTGTTTTGCAGAAAGAGAGAATTTTTAACAAAATACCTTCGAGAAGATGAGAACTCCGAGGCTAAAATTCGTGCATTTACCAAGTCGGAAATGTTTTCAAGTAGAGGATTGGGTCGGTTGCTAGGCCATACAATCATTTCTCTGATTTTTCGCTGACTCTTGTGTACATTAAGCTTCTTTGAAGGTTTGTTTACAGGGACGTACATAGCGGGGGGGGGGGGGGGGGGGGGGGCAGTGGGGGGGCAGTTTCCCCCGCCAGGAAAACTAAATGTTTTTTTTTCTAACGTACTGTTTGATTTCGCTGGGCTATTTCTGTAGCTATATTGGTCCGAAATCTCAAGAAAACCGACTATTGACTGAAAAATCTTCCTCTCGGCTTCAAAGTAAATTCCAAATAATTATTTTGGAAAATCTTTCGAGGCAAAAGCCAGTACGAGTTTTCTATGACAATAATGATTATGTAATTTGGGCGGCCTATGGTTTAGAATTTGGCGGGAAACAGTTGATGGTGTGGATTCGAATCAGCCGGGTAGCTGACTCTATCAACGTCACCCTGGTAAGCCCCGTCTAACGACTGTTAAACACCATCGAGCAAACGCCGCACACAACGATCAGCCATCAGGCTACTACAGGATTAATGTGTTCTATTCATTTATAGATCACGTTGTCGGTGAACTTGAAACAAGATTTTCGATCCACCACCAAGGCCTGATTACCGCTCAAAACCTGTTCCCTTTGTACTTGCCCAAGTTAACTGACAAGCATATCGAGAAGATCAAGAACTACTTCAGCAAGCATCTAGATTTCTCGGAGAAGTCTGATTTTGACGCAGAGCTGGCAAGGTGGAGGATGAAACACGCCATGGATCCAGAGTCAGAACAAGAGGGAGCAATGCCTGATTGCAGTCCGCAACAATTTCCCGCCATTCACAAGGTGCTGTCGATCTTTCTAACCACGCCTGTCGGAAGCGTCAGTTGCGAATGCTCCTTCTCAGCCCTACGCCGTCTGAAGTTGTTGACTCGGACTCATCAATGAAAGTGGCCTTGCTATGCAGTTAATTCATCGCGGAACGGACTTCATTCCTACTCCAAGAGAGATCTATGGCATGAAGTCAAATTGGAGAAGAATCTAGAACAGCCTAATATAGACTCGTTTTTGAGACTTAGTATTCTGATACCGAAACCTGCAATTTTAGCTAAGTTCCTTCAAGCCAATCTCTGTTCAAACTAACGAAGGCTTTCAACCCATTTTTGAAACCATCAAATGAATACAAAGTGTTAAGCTGCTGTTCACAGTATAGCTTGAATTAAAGATGGTATATAAATCATCATTGACCTCAGGGGTAATTTCAAACTAAGCAAGGTGTTTATGCCATAATAAATCATGACAATTTAAAACAAAAGGCATCAGTGTGGTTTCCTTAAAGGTCTTAGAGGCAACCTTCTGTGTAGGGGTGAAAACAAAACGTCCAACTAGAAACCCTATCTGTATACGGGAGACCCCATTGAAGGCATGCGGAGTTTACCCCCGCAGACAAAAAATCCTAGGTACGGCCCTGGTTTATATCTTTCGTGTGCTGTCTATCTTCGTAGACGCCATTTTTGACCAGAAACTTGTCAGTAGTCTGCTGGGGCTATGATTTGACAAAACTGGAAGCCTGGGACGAGTACCCACCTAGCAACGGGTAAACAAAACAAAACCTCATGGTTTCAGTGAATCTGCATGCCTTATCAGCAGCGGAAATTCATTCAAAATCAAATCAAATCAAATCAAAACTTTATTACCCACGGAGTCCATTTCATTAAATAGTGCTCTCCCATGGAGCCGTGCAGTACAAATACGATGACTATTAATTTAACGATGACTATTAATTTAAAAATAGTAAAATAAGAATTTATTGTTAAAAGTCGACTAATTTATCTACTACTCAAATTTAGACAATTGTATTTTATTGCACGTATCTTTTTTATTCTCTTAGGCTTTTTGTTAAATTTAGTGCTTAGTTTAAAGTTTTTAATATTTTTAATTATGTCAAGATTTTAGGTTTTAACTTTTTAAATTAGTTTTACTTTGCTAGCTGGAATGCGCTTTTGATTATTTTTATAGGAAAAGCGCAATATAGATATTAAATATTATTATTATATTATTATTAATTATTTAATTAAAGCATAAAAATTGTTTAAACTAGTGGTCTATTAATTTAAAAATAGTAAAATAAGAATCTATATTTAAAAGTCTAATTTAATTTTTCTACTACTAAAATTTAGACAATTTAAAATATATCACAGTAAGTCCTAAAAATAATTTAATACTTAACTAATTATTTAATTAAAGCATAAAAAATGCTTAAACTAGTGGCCTATTAATTTAAAAATAGTAAAATAAGAATCTATATTTAAAAGTCTAATTTATCTACTACTCAAATTTAGACAAGTTAAAATATGTCAAAATAGAGAAATCGAATACGGAAGGCTTTCATGTGTTTCATCTCCTCAAAACAACTCATTGGGTTTTGATGAGATTTTTCACAAATTGAACTGGATCGGAATTTTGATTTCTTGCCTAACGACGACCCAGAGAAACTGAAATAACTCGAAAAATACTTTGTTTAAGACGGAGATATTTGGCAAGAACGGTCACTACTCGTAGACGAACAAAAAAACAGAAAGTTTGTGATTTCACTTCAGTTAATAATTAACCCGCCACGCACCATGGGGTACTTGAGCTTCCAAACTTTAGACATTTATAGATGCTTCATTGCATGGAGATACCTCTAAACATACGTATTTGAAATGATACAAATTCAGCGTAAATATTTTGAAGAAATTGCGAGTGATCTGGGTAAGACTAAAACTAGCAGTCACATACTAATAAAGTGACAGCTTGTCACTGGTAAGATTAGCGTTTAAAGTCGGGTTCATTTCTTGTATAAACAAGGTTTCTTTTATCTTGCAATGGTAATCAGTAGTATAGTTTCAGCGCTTGGTGCTAATATTAGCTTACCGTATTTCCTCGAATAAGCCCCCACACTCTAATAAGAGCCCACCCCCCTCGGCCAAAACAACAAACAAGCGTCCCCATCGGAAACTGTTTTATTTCCCCAGTACGAATCTTGCGAGGCCTATGGTTTGTAGCAGAGAAACGAGTCCAAAGGTCGCTTCCGATGATCCCATACATTCCTAACCGAAAAAGGGTAGTTGATGACTGAGTTGTCTTCTTTCTCCTGTTCAGACGAGAGCCGCGTTTCCGTTCGTTATTCATTAATTCATTGGTTCATTAATTTTCATTAATGTTGGTCGATATGTTCATTGATTCATCCCAGTTCGTTCGTTTTTTGTTTGTGGTAAGTACTTTCTGAAAAACTGAATAGTAATCCGGGGAACAATGCATGAGATGTGCTGTTCATCTCGTAATTCATGCGATGTTAGTTTCCTAATACTGACTGCTTAATATGCCTTTCGTTGATAAGAAGCTATTCAAACCGCACGACGTATTTTGTATGAAGCCTATTTAAGTGTTGATTTAGTTCCGTATCTAAATTTTAATTCTCCGCGGCAGGGTGACCAATGCAGTTTTACTTTTAGGCGTAACGACGGCTGTTATCTTTAATAAAATTAAACGTCAGAGAAGACACTAATTTAAATTTCCTTACGTTGATTGCAGAAACGCTACTTACTACCTTCCAAGTCTTGTTTGAGAAAATGCTCAGTGTCATAGTGACCTATTAACATAACTAAGTTTAGTTATCACGGTAAATGGTATATTGTATCAAGGTGGTCTATTTTTATATTGGGTCTATTACCCTTTTACAGACTATCCTCAAGGCTCATGTGTATGAAGTACATATATTTTTTGGGATGGCCATTAAATAGTAATGAATAAATATAATTTTGATACCCCGACGTGCGAGTCAGTTCAAGTTGAGAGATATCATCTCTTGTTCAGAACCTTCCTGTGGTATCTGTTCAGTTCAAGGTCATTCATGGATTATTGAATTTGTTGATGAAATCCTATAAGCGTGTGACAATCAAATAAAAGCTGTATGTTGGTGTTTGCTTTTAATTTCAGTGGTTTACAAAACATGAAATTTGAAAATTTTCGATCTTTGAATGTCACCTCTTGTGAGCCGGAAAGGTTAAAACAGATTACTTCCTGCCCATTCAAGAAGATCATTTGATCACGTCTTCATCTGCGACTTCCGACAAGGATGTCCGAAAATTTCCGAACCATGACTCGACGATTCCCGAAGATATTCAAAATAGGGTGTGATTCATTCTTGAGTTTGCCGTTATATTTTAGTTTCCTCTTCAGCCTGACTTGGATGCTCTAAAACTCCCTTTTGTACAGGATGAGAGAAAAGTTTCTTGGTGGCTTTTATGTCTTGCTGCGATTACTAAATGCACGCACTTTAAAAGGCGTGAAAAGTAATACCATCTATGTAAGAGGTTGCAGATGTTAGGGGTTTGTTTTGTCTCCTTCTAATAAAAAGCTAGTCATGTAACCACACGATATTTGTTTGGATTCCCTTTTATCAGGTTGTTGTATCACACCAAAGTATGTAAGATCGGAACACAGTCGGAACGCCAAACACGTTTCTCCCCCACCCCCCAGCCACCCTCATTTCTCCGAAGACGAGCAGAGCCCGCGCTAGACAAGTAGCCCGGCAGCGGCTTTGTTAACCAAAATGGTGTCTAAGTGTGTGTTCGATTTGATCCCACCGGAAATTTGCAGTCCCTGGGGATGGAAAAAAAAAAAGATTTGTGGAGCACGAAGCCAAGACTTTCTGCTATAATCTAGAGGGACACAGTGGGGAGCTCCTGTTCCCCTCTCATACCGCTTAATTTTCAAAATTCAGAAGGTTGTCTTAAGTGCCATTTCCTGCACGTTGAAATCATTCCTGATTGATTTTGTAAGGTCTTATCACACAGATCTTTGGACTATTGTCTACTGCTAAGAACCCGTTTCCGACCAAACGTTTCCCGAATGTCAAAAATTTGTGCAAATTTTATTTCCGGTTCCCTCTTGACTTGGACTCCTTAAAGAAATTGACCAAAGTCTTGCTAACGTAGAGGACAAGAAAATTATGGTTTCAAGTAGGTCGTGTCTCACCACGTTAATTTTCACGAGTATGTCATGAGGTGAAAAGTTAGCCAATGGTGGCGTTTATTTGGTCTCTTGCAAGAAAACTGAAAACACAGATCTATAAACGAAACTTAGAGATCACACGCCGAGAAAGAGCGGACTATCAGAGAGAGAGAGAGAGAGAGAGAGAGAGAGAGAGAGAGAGAGAGAGAGAGAGAGAGAGAGTGATTGGGGTTTAACTGGAGGCTGAGTGATGAAGAGCTCATTCGTGACTGTTCAGGATGAGTGAGTTGAGAAAACACTCAGCAGAAATCTTAAGGGTTTGGTCGAGTTCAAGGCATGGCAGTTGTAATGATGGCTAAGAAGCAAATGGCCTTCTTTGAAGCTGTCAGCTGGCGTTAAATGATGGTAAAACTGTGCTTACGGATTGTCGATTTCCCCCAGCACAGATTGCGATATTCATTTCCCCACAATGATGCAATTTGAAGCCAAGAAAATTAAAGTAAATGATTAATTAGTTTTCAGTGAGACATCCTGATTGGTTTTTGAATATCTTTCTTTAACTGGTATCGTAATAAATTTATCTGAGACGAGTAATGTATGTTGATATTGGCGCTTAAAGGGGATGGCTGCGACTCAAGAATTCAACTGTTCTTCAGTTTACTCTTAATATGCTTACGAAAAAATAAGATTAATTGACAATTTCTTTCTGGATCGTTCTCGCAAGCTGACCGTTTCTTTTCTAGCTTTCTCGGTGGCAACTGAAAAATAGACAAACAAAATAATGAGAAAGAAATTTTGTTGACCAAGTTCGTGCGTCCAGATGCAACGATATTGCCCTTGTTCTTTTACGGCATTGTTCGTACGTGGACCAGCGCGAACACGTTAACTGCACCCGACCAATATTTCTGGACCTCAACTGACTTGGTGAATAACAACTACACAGTATAGCGTGCAAGGGACCGGCGGCTTATTACGAAAAGTATGCGAATGTCGGCGAGAATTATCGCGGCGGTATTTCGGTCGCAATTATGAGGCTTAGAGAAGAAGCCGAAATATTAGTTCATTAAAGATACTTCCGGAAACCCTTGTTTTCATTCGGTTTATAAAACTCACGAAATAGAACAGTAAAAGCCCTTTGTTATGCAGGATGTAAGTTATATTTTCTCAGTCTCAATATCAATAACTGAATGAATATCTTAACAATACCACGAATAGTTTTTTTTTGGAGTTTCGTTGTCATAATTCGACATATTTATACATCAATGTTTGGTCAGTTAAGCTCATATGGCATCTCTATAAAAAATATTTACATAAAAACGAATCACTGTTTTTCAAAATGATACTCTGTTTCAAATCTTTTATACAATGCATTAATATCTCGCTAAGCCTAAAACCATCTAACATCATGTGACTTAAATTTCCAGGATACTCTGTTCAACTAGAGACGTCGCTTGTCTTTTCTGTTTTTGAATTTTTTCATAAAACTGTTTTTTTTTTCTGAGACGATACTTAAAAGTTAGAACTACACCAAAGCTTTGAATAAGCCACAAATAAGCCACAAAGTTCCAGAGCCTGTGTTGAAGCGAATCCTTCCGTGCTGCAGCTTTCTACGTCTTTCCCACCTTTCTGATTCTGCCTGCTCGTTGTTATCAGATCTTTACCAAAGATTTCCCTCCTCAATGAGCTAAGTGCAGGTCAGTTTAGAACCAACTCCGTTCTTCCTAAGCCAATAAATCTCACTTTTGTCATCAACGATAAAGGCGATCGGCAGTTGATCTTCAATTCTGCAAAGCCACAGCATTTCGTAGTCTTCTCTGGAAGTCCTGATACAGTATATTTCCTCCCTCTGGACCCTGTATAGGAACATGTCCATGGTCATGAGACACAGGGCTTTGCCGTTCATTTGAAATCTGTCAGGTCTGACGCTATTGAGATTGAATGCTTCCGACATCCACTGCAGCCAGCGAGTAACGTCTTCTCGACTCCACCTCCTTGGATCAGCTGCAAAACACAGGCAAATTCTAAAAGCATTCCACAACTTAAAAAACAACAACAACAAAAACATTACAGCCGTACCCCCCCCCCCCCCCTCCCCGAAGAAAAAGAAAACAGAAGAACAATTTGCTTTAAGTGAATAGCAGCGTGGGCCCGCCCTTGATTTTCTTCCCTCCAAGTTCACTAATCAAACCAACGAGTCCATTGGCGCTTAATTTTCGGCAACTGGAGCAGTACTTTCCTGATGTGCATTGGATTTCAGAAAACACAATTCTGGCAGAATTGTGTTTCTGAAATGATGAAGTCCTGGAGTGTACCTATTCAAATCAAAGCGCTTGTGTTGATGTGGTATACAAGGTGGTTCTAACGTTTGAGTCTGTGGATGAAATCTTAAGGGCGAACTTTTGAGCGCAAGCTACTTATCGATACTATACTACAGACCTGTTTGCTATGCCGTCCAAAGTAGATCTCCCCCTTTTTTCAAGTGAGGATGAAACGTGACAGTGTAGCCATTCAAATGAAAGCCACAGAGCAGCAGTTTTTTTTCTTTTGTTGCTGTTAATCGTACTGTACAAAGCGGCTCTAAGTTTTGAATCTGTGGATCATGTAACTCGAAACAACCGAGCAGGAGTTTCATTTGGAACTGCTGGTTTAGCTAGTGAATGTGATCCTAAAGTGGAAAGGTATCCCTGAGAGAGAGTTAAATATAGTTTCAAAAGTAATTTTAACCTTTTGAGTAACTGGATAAAATCCAACAGTTTAACAATGCAAAGTAAAGCTGCCTAGTGGTACTTTCCGCGATGCTATTAATTAATTAATTGTCAAAATCTTATTAAATTAAGGAATGGGTAACCCTCGCAACTTTGCATACTTTATTTTGTTTGGTTATGTAATGCTTACCGGTATTTGTTAAGTGAAGGCCGCGGTCTTTATCTCATAACAACAAGGCCAGAAAGTTGAAGCGTTAATTGGGTTAGAAGAATATCTTTCAGAGAAACTGAATTAAATCAGTGTTTAACGTAAGAAATCAGAGTAAGAACTAATCCACTGATTCACAGAGAGGAAACTGCTTTGTGAATAGATGACTGTTCCGTTTCGTGTCGCCTTTTGCTTTGTTTTCACTCAGGCGTAAAAGGGGCATAAGTCTTCCATTCCAGAACACAAGTAAACTGACGCGAAATAAACACCGGTATAGGAAAGGAATGACAGCACAACTCGGCGGCTCTCTTTAAATAGCCAAAACCCACGTTTCATCGACGGATATAAAAGTCAGCGCTATACTTAGAGTAAAGGTTCGGATTCTAGAAGTGAAAGGCCAGAGGCTTTTGCACTGATCAATGTTTCCTTCAACTTTTGCGGTTTTAGAGTTTAACTTCTTGAAGCAATGTAAGAAAAATTCGAGTAATTCAACAACTTTTGAGTCCACATACCATCTTTTAACGGTTCGTCTTGGAAGATTTCATATTTCTCCTGTTTAACCCTTGTTACGCCGGCTGCATCTTGTCGATAAAGCGAGCGTGCTGAAAAACACTCGGTCGAAGGGGAACGGGATAAGCCAGGGTTGGATCCAGTCTAGGGAAAACACAAGCCATACCTACGTTAGTAACACGGATTCTTCACTAAATATAAGCTATGCTCCGCCACGTATATATAGCGTGATACAAGGCTCATATGCACCTTTGTGTAACCGGAAATGTTCAATGGCTAATTTCCTGCCGGTCTTGTTTGTATGCTTTGCACGATTCAAGCCAAATAAGATTTCGGAAGTCACGGTTTTACGTGGATTTCACCGATGAATAGGCAAGAAGCCGGTTTTGTTGAAACAAGATTCTAGACTTTCAAACTGTAAAAAAAATTGCCGAGAGAAAGCTGACAGGGAAGAGAGAACACGGTAGTTTGTTGAAAGGAACTTAAAGAAAACACGCTGACAACGCCTCCATGCAACGATGACGAAATTTCGTAACTGGAAGCTGATATTTTCTCTGTAAAAATAGCTACACCTAATCTACAACAATTTCGGAATTCCGGAGTAACAAAAGAGGACGGAACTATTAAAGAATACTTATAAATGTAAGAATGGAAGCTTTTACTACCTGGATGAAGTCATTATGGTCAACTCTGAATAAAAATTCCTTCAAACCGCTGAGATTCGACTAGATTCTTGTTTGGTAACCAACGGGTTGTTGTTGTCACGAGCCTGTGGTTTTCTGAACTAAAACTCGAATAGAATCAGCATAAATGCTTCAAAGCTCGTTTCAACAGATACGTCACGACCCCGTGACGCAAAAATGCCTTATAAAGATAAGAGGTTTATTGGAAATCCGCTTTCAAATAAATGTTAGAAACGGCTCAAAGACACACAATAGAATGGGTATTAGAGTTTAACTACTCCAAATTATTCAGACTAAACTTCAACCGCTTAAACGTTTGCTTTTAAACTCGCAATGAATCGTGACTTGACTTAGTTCCCGCCGGGCGTTTAGGCCGTATAACGACTGAAAACAGTCATAACATTGCATCTCAGATTGTTCTCGAGCTAACAATGAACGTAAGTGCAACCAACCCAAAAATCTGAAGACGTGATGAAATGTGGAAGCAAAACAGGAACCAAAAGGTTATAGTAAATTAACGAGAACAAAGGCTTCTCTCGTTGCGGTTAAGATTACGTAAATCTAGATATACATTTGAAGAGTACGTGCTTCCAGGGCGCGAAGTAAACCCAGGCAAAAGTGAGATAAGCTTCCAAATTTGGCCTTAACTCATCATTCAATTTCACACACGCGTTGGATCTGCTTTTCGGGACCAATGCAAGGGTGTCTTTAAGGTCAACACAGCTTGCTCAATTTTCCTTCATGTATTAAAGAGTTTTCCTTACTTTCTCATTTTCTTTCTTTCTTTTTTGGAACTGACTATCTTTTTGTCCCATTATGTTTTCATTCTTGCTTTCCAAGAAGCCATTGCTCTTCGTGTTTAAGTTATCTGGCATTTTTCCAAGCTTCACGTAAAAATAGCTTTCTATATTCGCAGCACGCAAAACACGTAGACATTTTTCTAGTCTTTTTTTTTTTTCACCAGATAATCATTGTTTGAAATTAAAATAGCAAAGCTACTGGACAAAATTCACATTAAATAGTTTCTGCCATTATGTACGTCCGGTAGAAAAAAAAACCCGATGAAATGAAAGTAATTACACAGATTAGTGATAACGACAAACAACAACAGGCCAGTGTAAATGCGTTTTCATTTTACGCCGCATACAAAATTGAAATGATTTCCAAGCCTCAATTTTAACAGAAAGAATTCATAAGATGCGTTTAAGTGCTTCAAGGGTTATTAGTCAATAGCACTTGTCAAAGAGAAGTCATATTGCTAATTTCATCCCAAAAAACAACAACAGGGAATTGAAAGATCGAATGTTGTTTTCAAATTCAGCCAGACCAATCCCATGTCTGCAGCTTGCATTCCACGAATTCTTCGCCAACGTTACGTCACTTTTATTACTGCACCCACATCAATTAAAAAGCTGGCTTTTTCCATCTTTGGAAGTCAAACGCTTACAAGATTTCTGGATAAAAATTTCGCTTATGCCACATCAAATTGTTTACGTATGTTGAAAGGAAAAAAATACACGAAACAAAGCTAAACACAAACTCAAACTTAAACTGGTTTTCAGTGAAAACACTCAAAAGCAAATCCGTATAGATTATCATGATCTTCAGCCGCGTTACTGTTGCGTATTGCCACAGGAAATTCGTATAGTCCGGACCTAGCTTCTCCACTATTCATTTTTTGATCGGTGAACACTTTTTTACAGGCAAAAGTGATCGAGACAATAAAACCTAAGTTTTAACTTTAAGCCATAGTTGCAACTCTTAGTTAACGTAATAGCCAATTCCAGCTACAAACAAAACCGATGTTTCTGTGGGTGCAAACAAGTTTTCTGTTCAGCCAGTTTATGTGATGCTGTATCTGCCAACACGGGGTGGATCAAATAAGATATTTACAAGTGCTTAAAATACAGTGTTTTTTACCCCGCGCGCAGCCGAGGGCGTTTCCAGATAATGCTATTCACTGTTCTTATCGCAACACGAAGTAACAAATACCGCTGGCTTAACAATAAGGAGATATTGGTTTTATTGGCATGTCTTGTTTGTAAAAAATGGAACAAAATGAAACCGGCGGCAAATGTACAGATAGCGCACAATTAGAATTAAATTAATTTTTATGAGAATAAATAGTTGAAGTCGTTAAACTTGGTCAAAAAACGCAATACGTTCGCTCACCTTTTAGTTTCGCCTCCTTCCAAAACAGCCGAATGTCTCGACAAGAATGTTGTCAAATTGTCTTAATAGTTTTCTTCGGTTTTCCGAGGTCAAAACGCAGCTAAAAGTTCCCAATAAACCACGAGCAGCACACAAGAGAACACCGATTTGAGATGACCAACAGACTATGGTAATTTCGTGCTTTCCGTTTCATGAACAGGCCAGCGGAATTTCTGTTCCTTTTAAGCAACAAATCGATATCAGAGGAAATCGAGGCGAATTTAGCGGATTTAGCAAAAACCATAGCGGGCATTGAAGCGGAAGCAGAGGTCGGAAATACCGTCTAAATTTGCCCACAAAGCTGACATGACAACAATTATTTTCACGACTTAAACTTAAGATTTAACGGTTTCAAAATCCAAGCTCGCTGCGTTATGCACGTAGTGTCAAAAAATTCAAATTTTTATGTCAACTAGAGGGGGCTTAAGCCAAGCAATAATGCAAAATATTTTCAGACTCCAGATATTTCGCCAGCGAAGCAAACTTACCTTGAATTGGATTTGTTGTGCTCATTCACGTCAATCTGGTAAGGGTACATTTCAGGTCTTGGACTGTGCGGCCAAACACGGGGTTCGTGACTCAATGGAAAGCCGTCTAACCGAGGTCGTTTCTCAGTGTAGTCTATAGCTGGGTGATTCTCTCTCGCTGAATACATTCTACCGGCTTTGCTAGCTTGGGCCTCTTGATATTTCCGCCCTACGCCCACAAAAACTGAAACCACAAGAAACAAACGAGACAACACTGAGTTAGCGCGGCTATTGTGGTGCAAAATAATCATGCGGTGACCTCTTCACCGTCAACCGGAAATTACATGGCGGGAAAATTGTTGAACTTGTCACCTGTGATAGAGCTGTAAAATTACGCTCGTGGCTCTGTTTTGGATAATACCCTCCAGACGTACTCTGTTGAGTCTCCAGAGACTCTAGAAAGCGTTTTGAATGATTTTTAACCCGTTAACAATCCGATAAAATTAAAAAACGTCTGCACGTGACGGTGTACGTTCCACTAAAAGCTCACGGGAAATGAACCGGAAACGGAAACGTGACGTTATCGCTTATTGGCGGCCGGAAATGAAGACAAAGAGCTTCACTCGACATTGCGGCGTGGTGTCGAATTTTATTGACAAAAATACAAAAGATTGCTTTCAAAGGAGCAAACAATTATGTTTCAAGTCAGGGATAGTTCCCTCTTCATACAAACTCCATAAATACGACGGAAATGGAAATCAATTAATCACAAAGTTATCTATGGAAATTACTGGTTTCCGGTCTGTGGCAAGAGCCAACCAATAACAATGCAAAATTTATATTGCGGTTTCAAACCGGAAATACCTCTCGCGTATGGTTTTATCCCGCGAGCATGATTAATTTACAAACGCGACTTCTGTTGTAGTTACCGCATAATTTAAAGGAATTTTCAATTTTGCATGACAGCTGGTGAACCGATACTACACTTGATCGACGAATCGCGCGCTCGATTCGAGTGACTCGGCGCCTCAATTAAATTTATTGGCGTTTCAACCATTGTACAGCCTACACCTTTCTCTTGGCGAGATCAAATTATGGCTAAAGTTGAAGTTTGTTGATAGTATCATTGCTTATGGCAGAAGCATTGTAATTGGGTTGTGTTTATCGGGAGAGTGAATTCAGACAGCTTCTTATATTCAGCCGGCCGGACACTCGAGATTTCATCTCAAAAAGCCACTTAAAAAGTTGTGTTTAGCTTTCCTGTTAACTTCCTTTCTAGGATTTCTCGCACTCTCTAACAAAAAAGAAAAAAAAAAAACAGCGAGAAAGCTCAGGTTTCATTCTCTATAAATTATTCTACTTTCATGACTGTTTATGTAGCGCATTTCATAAAGCTCTAACAATCAGCTTGATAAATATTTGACAAGAATGATAAATGGCACAAAATTACTTCATTTTCCAAATTACAGGCAATGGAGACGCAACAAAAACATTACTCTCAGTTAAATAAAAACTTACAGTATTTTCCCACAGTAACCAATATTTAGCAATTTCAAGTTGTTTTGCTGTGTCCATTGTATGTTCCTGGCTTTAACCTTTCATCTCCACTTCTCCAAACGATCACCTACCAAGTTCTCTTTACACTTACATAATCTAAGTTATGAGTGAATAAGTTGATCCCTTATCCCCGAGTAAAAAAGTGAGTCAAATTCTACCGAACACGTCAATAAGCAAGAAACACTAACGCCCTTGTAATAGGTCGGGAAGAGCACAATATAGCCACCTCTGTTTCTCTCATCGTTAGCGCGAAAAAAAAATTGGAACGCACCAAGCGGCCGGTGAAAGCGGTCGCTAGCTACTCCAAATAAGACGTTTTTATCGGCTCCGTTTTTCAAAAAGGGGATGATTTAAACCGTGGATAAATCTTTATCCAACAGATAATTCAATTCACCCCAGTGTTCAGAATTGGCTGCAAAAGGGATAACTCGATTTTATCCGCTGGATTAGATTTTATCCCTCCCGGACTACAGAGCTAAAATTAGCCAACACCCAGCGAGGCGACTCAATTCGAAAGATAACTAGGTGGCGGACACGTGCATGAAATGCTCTTACTCACTTTCTGTAGTTACTTGTGCAAGACGGCTTTCCGTTCAATGGTCACACTTTCGGATTTCATGCGCAGACGCAAAAGCGAGAGCTAACTTGTGCAGAACAGCTGATACAGTATAACTATACTTTCCGTGAATCCGTTACACTTAAGTTGTTATCCGCGAACTCTTACAAAGGACCACCTTGCAACAGTAACGGTACCAAAGCAAACTACTGCTTTTTGAGGCTTTCAAATGTTCACACTTCAGCACTTCACCAAGATTGAAATACTAGAAACCACGTTAGCTTATGGAAATAAAAAATGAACTAAGGTTTACATTGCAAGGCGAATTTTGCCAGGACTTCTGATTTTGTAAATTACACTTTTCTCCCATTTGTTTATCTCCAAAAGCAATAGATTGTTTAAATTTCAGAGTAGCGATTACCTCGAACTTTTCTGTCGTGTCGTCTTGTCTGTCTTTCTGTGCGGGGAGGTTTTTGACAACTGTTTCACTTTATAATTTTGTTACAGTGTGAAATCCAATAAAACGTTGCTACGTCAATGCGTCTCGCTGGGAGGTCATCGGCTTCTAATCTTGTCTAGACTGTCACTAAACTTCTTACAATCACCCTAATCTCAACAACGATCTTATCGTCTTTGCCACGAAATCGCAAGTTGTAAGCGTTGGAACAAATGTGCAATCAAAGACGTGTCTCAGACTCCTCAAAGTACTAAAGAAAGACGTTTTTTCGGCAGGAGTTTCCGTTTAATGATGATTCCCCAGGGTGGGAGGCAGAGTAATCTTAGTAGCGAGGGTGTGTACCCCACCTTTTAAAGGACGAGTCTAGAGATCATCTCATCCCATACTTTCTTTGCTGAAGGGCTTTGACAACTGAAAACAACAACTCTTCGTTTGTTTTCCGGCCTTGTCTTCTCTTTTGGTCGAGGTACGATGTTCCATGTAAATTGATCTACAGAAGTATTAGTTGCTCGGTTCCTTGTTCCCTCAGTTCAACATCATGCTCGGCGGGACCGTGAATTGATGTCCCGTGATGCGGGACATGACGATAAACCAAAAGATTACAAATTCTCTCGCAGTGTAGCTGATAAAAGACTGTGCAACATACCCAGCAACTGAAAAATGCTTGAGCCTAAAGCTACCTAAAGCGGACTGCGGCTCGCGGGTGAAGGTGGTAACAAACAAAGTCAAAGTAGATAGAAGCAACAGCCAACGAAGAGGTATAAGCAAATTGCACGCGAAGCAGCAAACGAAGAACGATAGAGCGTTACGACAACCCATCTGGACAGGCACAAGCTGTTCATATTAAAACTGAGAGATACCCGTATTTTGAAAAGAAAGTTAGACCTACGAAAAGGCATCAACTCTACAAATGTACCTTCATCGTCAGTATAATGGAGAGGAGAAAACTACAAAACAGCCGAGACCTGACGAAAATCTTTAATATAATTTTTATAAAGCGATAAAGCTCAAAGAGTCTGCACTTGGTGATAACAATCGCTCTTTTATTCCCGAGTTTAGTCGGGGAGTAGTCCGCAAAAAACATCCCGCCAGACAACCAAGGGGCCGACCGTCTGTATCGTCTCAAAACAGAGCCTTTTTCACAGGACCAGAAGTGAGAAAAATGCGGAATTTTCTCGTCTACGTGATCAGGTACATATTTATGCACCGAAGACAAATACTTTCGTTGCTATACATAGTAAGGTGTTAGAAAAGTATAGCTGTTGAGGAGTTGATCAAGTGTAACAAACAAAACACCCCCTTTTGTTCTCCTAAACAACGTCCAAACATCGTTTTTTTCTGCAACATATTGAAAAAAAAAAAAAATGAAAAGGCTCACTAAGCATTCATTGCCGTATTAACCCTTCATGCTTCAACAAACGCGGTTTTAAAAAAGCTCTATCACTGAAGTCAGTAAAGCACATGAAAAGCAGAACAGTAGGGCCGCCAGTACTACGAAGATTCTGTTTGAAAGTATGCCGGGTCACCCACAACTGAACTTCCCTTTCTTAATTGGAAGACTCTAGATAAGAGTATGGAACGGAAAGTCTAGCTGAAGTCGCTTCTTTAACGATCACTGTAACTTTACAAGGCCGCAGACTTGGCTTAAAGTACTGTTGTTCGTTGTCACAGTAAGTAAATTTTTGGTTTTACTCGTTTCTCAAATTTGTTTCCTCTCGACTTGCACGAAAACTTGTCCAAGGAAGAGTACCTTGAAATAATTATGTCTTGTAACTCTTTCACGCATTCGTTGAGAGAAGAAGTCGTTTCCACTTTGTGCCGGCACTAATCCTTGCAACGCTGCAAAAACATTTTCAAGCGTTGCTTCTAGGCGTGTTACTTTCGCGGAACCGTTGTTCTGTAAAGACATGACAGTTAACCAAAGTATAACACAAATTGCAAGTAAATGGACTTAATTTTCTCGCTTCGGTTTGGAACGGGTTAACACTTTTTCATTCAGGAATACAAAATCCAGTGCAAAGCCGAAGACTACCTAGCCTCCTTCGCAGCCGTTGTTTGTGTCGGTCCTATTCTCACTTGTGGGGAGGGAGAATAGGACCGACACAAACAACGGCTGCGAAGGAGGCTAAAGACTACCATGCACATCACAAATAGAAGAAACGATGTAAAATAAACTCAAAAAACCCAAGAATGGATGAACACTAGCAAGTGGAAACGTTTGCAAAACTACTTTCTATTCAGTCGACAACAATTCCAAACATCGACAACAATAATAACATATTAAAATCAAAATCTTATTTTCAGGGAACAATATATAAAGTCCGACAGTATGCGTCATTTCCCGCTGATCTCTTGAACTGACCAAGCTATTCCTAAATGGCAACGCAAACAAGTGGAAGAAATTAAAAAGAAATCGTTAATAATTTGTGTGAATCAACTAATAGCTGAGGTTGCTATTAAAGAACGCAGGGTCGAGAGAAATCAGACATTTGATTTCATAGTTTTTCATTCAACTCTATGTACCGATTTGTTTTCTTCAAAGACTGATCACTTCGTTGTGGCATAAAACTTCAATTCATCACAGCTAAAAGTAGCGATTACATGCAGTGGCTTCTTGTATTCAAGACCAACTAACCAAGAAGAGTCGAAGTCACTGATTTTTCCGTTTTTCCTTTACAAAGGGTGTTTGTTTAACCTGACACCGGGGGCACCCAACGAGCCAAATCATTTAAAAGCTGTACAAAGGTATTTTTAAGTACCTTATGGTGTTTGAAGTCTGCTTAAAGTGATGTTTCATAACCTAGAAAAAGGTCATCTGTTCGGATTCCCTAGCTGAAATTTTAATTGCCCGAAAATGTTAGGGAACAAAATCTTCCTTTGAGAAAATACAAGCTGAAATGAACTTTCCACGAATTTTCTATGGAACTATTTCCTTTCCGAAAATGCTAGTTGACGTTTTTGACTGCCAAAAACAGCAATTACGACCTTTTCGAAAACCTCAGGGGCTATGATTTCCCAATTGCGAATCCGAGTGCACTCTTTAATCGACGCCGAACGCCTGAGGCGAATTACCCTCTACCGAACAGATATCTTCCGAAACTTGTCGTTGGGTGCCCCTGCTGACACGCTTAGCCGAGTATGTACGACATGTTTTTTAAAAGGTGTTGGTTGGAAGTAAAAAATGTTAAGCGCAGGGAAAGAATCTAATTTCCTAATAATTTACGCTAGAAGTCTTATTGGTTTTCCAAACGCTTTTTCATAATAGTTTTTTTAGTCCAGCATTGCATGACTATACACTACAAGTAGAAATATTCCCATTTTACGAACTTCCGAGGT
Organism: Pachyseris speciosa; assembly: GCA_016490735.1. Taxonomy (NCBI): domain Eukaryota; kingdom Metazoa; phylum Cnidaria; class Anthozoa; order Scleractinia; family Pachyseridae; genus Pachyseris; species Pachyseris speciosa. The sequence continues at coordinate 879,158 of JAEMWC010000067.1, forward strand.
GAGACTTCTCTGGAAGCAATATCCTCTTTCTTACTGGCTATACGTCAATATTACAACTATTTATCTTCGGGGCGAATCTTTGAGCTCTACAGAAACGACACGGGGAATATCCTTGGCAGGTAGTAAAAATGTAATCGACAAAAAGAGCTTCGTTTCTCATCGACGATAGAAAGAACGAGTCTCTTAAATAACTGCATGTATATTTGAACGAGAAGCTAATTGTCATAAACGGCGTGTTCCCAGATGCAAGCGTTCAAAACAGGCGTCGCCCGATTCCAAAGTCTAAATCAACACGACTTCACGCAAACCGGACGTCATCTTCTACTTGGGTGCGTGCCATTCGGTAAATTAAATTGTTTCATTTGGAGCGCATTTTTCTCATCACATCTTCTTTTTGCACGTGTTTATTAGCTAGGGACTGTATACCAAAATTACGTCAACTGCTCACAAATCACAAAATAGTTTACTTTCACACCGATCATAAAAGCGAAACTTCTATACTTCACTTTGAATATGCGAACTGTGGTACAAACCATGACGAAACGTTTCCTTTTCAGTCTTTGGCTTCCGGACAGGAAAAACCTGACTAAAATAGCTTATGGATGACTTCAAAAAAGATCGAAAAATAAACAATATCCTAACAAAGGTCTGAGAGATTGAGATACGAGTGGCTCTCACTTGTAATAATCGCCTTCAAAGGATTCAGAACCACGTTTTAGGTTCAAGGCGACCGATATTATCAAACGAAACAAGAAGAGCGTCACCCATCGCCAAAATTAGACTACTTTGGAGAAGCTGCGTTTGACTGGAGAGGCTGTTACGGAAACACGACCGGTGTTACATCAGGAGTGATCTTAAGAGAGACTGACAAGTTGAAAGCGAAGTATTTTGTGATGTAAACTCAAACACGAGGAAAATTCCTTCATAGTAAATGTTCCCGTTATTTTCGATCGTTATTGGTTTGAACTGTATTTTAAGGGCTATTATAGGCCAGAAACATAGATACAGCGTAGTTTATGCAGCCAAAATCAGAGATATTTCCAAATGGCAAAGGCCAGGTAAAAACCTTTTTTACGTTCAGGTAACAGAACATTTTTCAGCCTTCACGTTACAACCGTGATTTAGTATCACTATTTCCTAAAATTAAAAATAATAATTTTAACAGCGAGAACTTCTGAAAAACGCCGATCCCCTTCTAGAGCTTACAGGCACATCGGCAAAAAAGGTCAGGAAAGTTTCCGATAGGAGCCATATCATCTTATCCCAGTACCCATTCTTATCTTCGTACAATTTTGAGAAGATAGATGGGTAAAGAATAGCAAGAAAATTGGACTTACGGTTATATTTCTATGGCTAACTAGAACAAACCTTTACTTCGTAGGTCTTTCGGGTTTTGTCCTCGTCTGCTTTGGTGTGTTTTACCTTTGCCACGCCGGTCTCAGTATTTAGGAAAACACCACCATTAATCCTATTTATCAATCAATCAATCAATCAAAAAATATAATGCGTAAGCAAACATGAAGGATATTTGATTCAAATTGGCTCAAGATCTTGTCAATCACAACCCCAATGGTTGCAAGCACGTACACAAAACGTTCCCCCTCATTACAGTACGTCAGGACGTCTTTCTAGCAACCAAAACATCACCGATAATCCTATTTATCAATCAATTAATCAAAACATTACAAGCATGCGTGAGCAGACATGAAGTATATTTGATTTAAATTGGCTCGAGAGAGAGTCAATTACACCTGCAATGGCTGCAAGCACGTACACAAACATTTCCTTCTCATTACAGTACCTCAGCGCTTCTTTCTAGAAAACGACCTAGGATATGGTTTATTGCTTGATCACCAAGTGTTTTAAAAGCTGCAGGAGCACGTTGTTGATACGACGGCTGCGAGTGGCTGTTTGACGTGATCACGTGACTAACTTACGCAAGAGACCTTTAAAAACTGTTCACTTTCAATCCATTATCAATAAAACGAAAATACATTCGAAGTTCATTCTCAAAAATACCTCAGTTAAATCAACTCTGAAGTTCCTATTTTTAAAGGTTGTGGTTTAAGGTGTGGACCTCAGGTGACCTTATTACCAAGGAAGTATTGTGTAAATTATTTTACAGATCAGCTCTTCATCACTTTGTTTTTCCTTGCTCGACTTTCAGAGCTTTGACCTCAAGATACCCTCTCTGAATAAATTATATGGCCCGAATATTGTCAATTCATGGATATATCGTTCAGTTTGAAGCCGAAAATGTTTTTCGTGTATAAAACCACAAGTTACCATTACTTGATTGATGTGGTTTAATTTTCGAATAAGTAGAAGAGATTACAGTTAGTAATATTTGCTGCTGTTTACGACTTGTTTACAGTTCAAAAAAAGAAGTTCTCCAATTTTGAGTTCGAGCCTCAACGTTTCAATGATAGCCTGATAGCCTTTGCCGTTTTAAGTCAACTACAGTTCCCTTTTTTTTCTTACTCTTTGCTTTTATTTTCTTCTTTTGGTTCAATTCTTTTGAATTCTTTACGAGCCACTTTCACAAATTTGTAACCCAAGCTACCCAGAACACTTTTGTAACCAATTTATTCTTTTGCAACTGTTGAAAAAGAAATGATTGCTTGTTGCTGTTTCTTTTTTTTCTTTTTTGAGGAGAAAAACCTTAAATGGCGGAGAAATTGATGGGTGTTTTTTTTTCTCTATCAGGATTAGTGAATTGAAGAACACTATGGTCATGGCAATGGGACAACGAAAACACCGGCATATAAGAACCTAGATTTTTAGGTTGGGCTAAAAAGGTTCATATATATCTGACATCTACTTAAAATGCAGGGTACTTGTTTTTTCCCAAACAAAAGGTGCTTATAATTACGGGTGTGGTCTCTTCCTAACGCAAGATATAAGTACAGTGATATCGTGGTACAGGATTTGTTTCAGTCGGTTTCTTACGCCCCAAACAAACACAAAAGTGAACTGCTCAGATCAGTCACTTTTTAGGGTCAGCAAGTTCTTATATAAGGGGGCTTTTAGTGTCAAACTCTTAGCCCACAGGTTGTTAATCCATTGGGTTTTATATGCGAGTTTTTACTGTAGTTAACGAACAATTTAATGATGGCATGACCAAAATCTATGAAATTATCTTTGTGTTAGCATCATTCAACTGCATGTCTTAAAAAAGGCAGGACATCAAACCAAAGTTTCTAATGTGCAACGCCAATACTGTGATAGATCGAACAGGAGGTAAAATTTCTATCATTCGACTTGTGCAGTTTAAAGTTGGTTTCTTGTACATTTTTTTTATAGTTACAGACTGAGGATTTCACTGTTTTACAGTTCTAGGTGTTGGAGAAACAGTTCTTTCTCACCGACGAACTATCACGTTTTTTTGTTCGGTTACTCACGACAAAACTATTTTAAGTGGCAGGAAGTCATAACAATAGAGGACAACGGTAAAAGATGTCTCCTTTTTTTTCACTTTGTTTATAGGTAGCATTTCCATTTCGTCTCGGAGACGTTCAAGTAGTTCAAGCGATAGTCCTACGACCATGTTTTGAAATACTAAAACTTTAGAATTTGAGGAGTATAACCTTATCTGCAAGCGTGTTCAAACTTTTCGGAAAAAGAAAAAAGACAAATTTGTGCCTGGATACCACAAGAATGGATAATCATAAAACCCTTAGAACTGACTTCTTGTAAAACCATACCCTTGCTTGTCTGAAATCTTTCTTTTCCAGTCCTCTCAAAGGCAACAGAAGCTGTGTACGGTTCTGTTCTGCGCATAAAAGTGTCGATGTGGCCAGTTATCTCAGTTATAAAATGCATTAAGTCCAGCAGTTATCAATTGCGGTCAAATCTATATCCGAATGGAATTCAAACCGCAGTGGAAATGCTTCAAAGGATTATATTGTTTTCGAAGCTTTGTCGTTAATTATAAGCCTTTGATTTGCGAACGTTCGTGAAGTGGTATTAAAAATGTTTCACCCCACTAATTTTATTTGGATAGAAACGACACTTACAGAAAATAGAGGCTTTAAAGGCCTGCCATGTTCCATTAGAAACGCTAACTCGAGTTCGACCTGTTTACACCGAAATTTCCGGCAGTTTGAAAATCATGCCTTGAAGCATGCTCAGTGACTAGGTAAACTTTTCGAGGAGAGAAGCAAACAGATTTTCTCTTTTTCTTTTGTTCTTCAAATAGACAGAATTAACCTGAATAATGATTTCTATTTCAATATTTTTTAACCAAAAAATACTAGTAAAAGGTATCAGCTACGCTCCGTGTTCATCCTTACGGTAAACAAAACAATTCGACGAGTACAGCATTTTTCGCACTCACACCTCGTTAAAGAGGTTAATATTTTATCGAAACACGATCAAACCTCTTGAAACGCCAGCAACTAATTAAGTTGAACTTTAGATGATGTTCACTCTACAACACGAGCTGAAGAACGGCACGTTTTAACTCTATTTTTTGCCATGGTTTGCTTGGACGATGAAACTCCTTTGAACTGAGGACGCCATGTTTTTGTCAGCTCATACATCTGATTGTGTGCGAGTTAAGCTCTTGGGCGTTTCTTGTACGAGAGTTACCACTTAAGCTTAATGCGAAACTTTTACAGCATTTCCTTTTTAAACTGCTGAATCTAAAAAATCTCGCGAGAATCTGACAACTGAGTGAAGTTCCAAGAGCGTGTTAAACCGAGAGCGTGAAAACGGAGGAACAACACGGCGCTAAAGACGTGCTAAAGGCTAGCTGTGTTTGAGTGGGTTCAAAGTCTCCTCTCGGCTTCTCTGCTAGTTAATCTTTGGTAATCGCTGCTAATAACTGGACAAGCAGACACTTGCTTCAAGTTTGTTCGACTTAAATTTCAGTTGTTAAATTCCTCAAAATTATCAGATTCCAGAACAAAAGCCACTTGCTTCGCCTCGCGTAACCGGCTTTTCAGTCACAGTGATTCTCTGATAAAAATTTCTTAATTTAAACTTACATAGAAACAACTTCAACCCCGAATTCGAAGTAGACTCGCAGCTGAGTTGAATAAAATTCACGCACCTTGTAATTGCCAGTCCAAATATAACCACGTATCCGTCACAAACAACAAAACGGCAAGGAAAGGAAACGGCGGCTATTTACGCTTTCTTTCAAAACAATGACACTGCAGGCAGCGAGCTGTACACTAGAGAACCGCTTAAAACTTGAACGTATATTTTTTGATTCCAATGGCCTTTGTCACTATATAACAACAAACTGTGGTTTCCTGTACTTGCACATGTCAATATTTCCCTCCTTTTTAGTTTTATGTAGAATTTCAAACATGCGGAGATGGGATTATCCAAATTCCTTTCCCTCTCTCAGCTCAGTTATCCGCTACCAGTTGAATTGTGCTGAATTTCTTACGCTGAAAACCCTGATTCCAAAATGAAATAAAATGGACCAAAAATCAAGGGAAATCTAACAAGGAAAACTAACTGTAACAACAGGAGCACGTATGATTGTGTCACGAACTTGCGTACATGTATGATATGAATTAAACACCTTACTTTGACGAAACAGAATGCACGATTTTAAAATTTGTCATCTCAAAAGAGTGCTGGCTACAAAACCTCTACATCTTTAGCCTGCATACAGGCTCTTCATATGGGCAATTAATTCAGAGATCAGTTTTTTTGCCTCGCTTGGTAAAACCTCTTAGTTGCCCAAATGAAGGGCCTGTATGCTCCAATCCCGTAGCTTTTGACCGCGAGAAAAAAAAAACTCTCTTAGTTACTTCATCTTGTACCACGGACAAGCGACATCAAGGCTATAAATTAAAACGAAGAATGGCGGAGCACTTTCACTTTCGCACCGTTTTCGAGTCTTTGAGATATTGTAACGTTTTTCCGTTTTATGACATTAATGCTTCCTTTGTTTAGAATTGAGCAGGAGCATTTTTAATACTGAATACCTAATAGTCCCTTTATTCGTACCATTTTTTCAAATTGTCCGACGGCAGATAACTGTGGATGTCTCTCTAAGGTCTCGTGCCACAACTTTTTCAAAAGAAAACTCCAAACTCCTACTCCAAATCCTACTCATGCAACGGTTTTACTATTTTTTTTTTCGTGCATCTAATAACGAGTTTTAGTTTATTTGCAACTGGTCACACTCAAAGATTCCATCCACAAACACTGAGACGTTTAAGTCACCTAGTAGAATGAACAGCTCATGAAATCACTGACCAGTGAGCTTCTCTAAACCATTCAAACTAAGCATTTCTTACATTCTGAGACTCAAAAACGAAAATGAACGAAAAAAGGCATGCAATGGTCAATTCACAGTACATAGTTTTGTCTGCTGTTTCCGCTTGAGGTTTGCAATGGTTCCTGTATTTCTTAGTAGACGTGACTCTTTTTAGGGCGCAGTTTCGTTTGAAGAAGCGGATATCCGCACGCGAGTCAAGCCGGATACCAAAAGGCGATTGTCTGAAACCGAGATACGCAGCGGATAGAAAATTCAACTACAAACGATGGCTTGAAAGGACGAGACGATGCCGCTTAATAATAATGATGATGTAATACTTGAAACTTTCACTTCAGAATGACTGAACTGTTTTCAGATGGAATTAACGTGAAGTCAGCATTGGACCTGCATGGTGACTTGGACACCAAAGTTTCATCTCACGCACATGGGATATGAGCTCGGAGTTCGTGATGGCAAACTTCACCGGAAGCGGACGCCGTATACGAAAAAGCCTCAAGCGTAGATAAATCAAATCAGAACAGTGTTTATTCATTCCAATCACCGTCTTACAATTGATTTCTTATTACTAAAGATTATCGAGCAGGAGCTCTCGACAAACTTTTCTGCTTTTTTAGGAATCATCCGTCACAAATAAACTTATGTCATACCAAGGTATGGAAATTTAACAACGTGACTCTGCATATTGTCACCATTACACCATTTAACAGGAGATATTTCTTGTTAGTTAGACTAATTCACACGACATTTCTTGTAGGTATTACCTATTACCACTGAGATTTTTCTTGAAAATGTGCGTTCCAAATTTGACAACCCTTAAATTTCGTAGTATACTTTGCAATGGATTAGTTCTTGCACCCACTGTGTTCTTCCCATTTCCTGTTCTCAGACATCGTCGACCGAAATGTCATATTTCGTCCTATATGAAAGTGAAAGACTTCCCGTTTTTTACAAGCTAGAGAAACTGTCGATACTACAAAATAAATTGTCGTGGAAGGGACCCAAGATCACGTTCCGAATAATTGTCGACTACAGAAGGTTGCAGGTCTCAAGTTTAATGTAAAACCGGCGTTGAGTATTTGGAGGTGATCTCTCAGTTTTCAGTTCACCTCGAACAAACCAGATTTCTGATGCCTACTTTGTCGCACCAACTGAACATCCCGTCGATAGAATAACTGGCTAAAATCGCGGTTAATCAGTCAAAAAAACAAACAGAAATCATGGCACTGCGACGTAAAAATTCGGTAACTGAGCCAATATTCAGACAGTAGAACAAGATTTCCCGAGTTTCCTCATTGTCGCATCAGGCGTGCGGCTTGCACTTCAGCCGAAAGGGTGGTACATCAGACACTCTGACGAGATACAAACAGGGGGCTGAGACACTACACAGCACGTACACGCGATTGTAATTTAGTCCATGAACTCGTGAACTACTTCAGTCAGTAAAATCCATAGCGTAAACCTCCTCTTAGCATCTCCTGGAAAAATATCCTTGCCGGCTGATTACAAAAAACAGTTTTGCGTGCATCTTTTTAATTGATTATATTTTACTTTAGGTAATACCATGTAACGGACAATCGAAACGACAAGAAGCAATAGCAAAAAAAAGATAAAGAAACAGTAACGATTTAACATAATTCTCAAATAAAAATGAACACAAATATGGTAGCACTATTTGCATACCTACTGCAGACTGTTTTTTTTTTTTAAGAATCCTTTTAAAGAAGAAATTCTCTTTAGCGGTAAAACAGAATGTTAGGATGGAAACAAGCACTTCGCAATCGACTGTATTTTCACTTGTCTTGGTGGGCTAGACATATCACTCACCTCAAACGATAAATGACGGAAACAACCTTTCAGACACAATTTCCGGTCTCGTCTCCGAAGCAAGAGGTACTCTCTGACACCGGAAGTGATCAGCATGCTCCTGTTGTTTTCAAGTGCCAGCTTGTCGGCTCGTGTTATCGATTGATGGTTTCTTTACGGCAACCGATAAAACTTCGATTTAGCGACACACACGCAAAATAATACAGAAGGTAAACTTCTATCTACATGCGCGAGTGCTTTTGCTAAAAGCAAACAGCGAATGAAGAACGTCAGTCAATACTTTTCATCCACGCTTTCGAGATCCTTTAACACTTTGTTGCCAAAAAATTATTACTTGCGTGTAAAAAATAGGCACAAATCAAATGGAAATAGCAATATAGGGTCTGCAGTATTTGTAGATCGCGTATGCTACCTGTTAGTTAGGTGCCCCGAATAATTAAAATAAAACCGCTATGTAGTTTCGGGGGTTACATTGTTGAACTTTCACACTCTGAAGCGGGGTATTCATTTTGTCTGGTACAGTGGAACCCGGTTAATACGGACACCACGTGGACATGCCAAAGCGTCCGTATTATCCGGGTGTCCGTATTAAGAGGGCTGTCAGAAAATAAAACATCATGGACTCATATTTTATCGGTACAAAGACTACATCTTTACGGCAACATAACGTTGTTTACTTTCTTAACAATAACTGAAACTCTAACAAGTTCAAACTAAAGACACTTTACGGTCATTTATATCAGTGAAAATTTATTTATTTTTATTTATTTATTTTTATTTATTATTTATTTACGACATTTTGAGCGATGACAAACCCAGGGAGGACAAAGGAATAGGACACGAGCCAAAGCCTCCTGGTCAGCGGCGGTAAGACAGTATAAAAACAGAAAATACCAACAGCAATAACTAAGATCCAAACGAATAATAATAATGATAATAAAAAGATAATAGTATTACTACTAATAATAATAAACAAGAAAATAAAGGATTAGCACGTGCACTGAGATGCCAGGTTAGGTCGCCTGCAGATAGGGCAAATTATACGCCATGTGCGTATATTTTCTGGATCAAAGGACTGTGTAAGGCGAGAGGTGAAAAAAGCTTTTAACCGGGATTTAAAAATTGATGTCCGCTCCAAGGAACGGATTTCCAGACGAAGAGCATTCCACAGAGGACAAACACGAACAAAGAACGACTCACGGAAAGTAGAGGTTCGCGCAACATTGCGTGAGACGAATGTCGAGCCCAGTGGAGCCACGACGTGTAGAAGAGCGAGAAAACTGGATTGTATAAGAGATATCAAGATGTATTTCACCTTTGATACATCGGAAGAGAAAGAGGAGGTCTAAATATTCAAGAAAGAACGAGAGAGGAAAAAGGCTGAGTTTTAGGAGGCGCTGTTTGTAGTCAAGGTCCAGGCTCACAAGTGAGACGTAGAGCTTCCTTTGGATCTCGTAAGGAAGGCTGTTTGAGCAGTGTCTGCTAAGAAATCCGAGCATCTTATTTGCCTTAGAGACAATGTTACACAGGAAAAGATCACGAGTTACCTGGATGAGAGGATTTCATGTTTACAAGGACTGGTGGACTCCTACTTGCGGTTGAATTTTTTTTTAATTCCTGTATTACAAAGAAACAAACACACAAAAGACAGAGTTTCACAAGACTAAGATAGTTCTAACACTACTTACATTGCTAAAATGAGAAGAAAAAACAAAAAAGAGAATAAAAAGCACCGAATTACATACAGTACTGAATAAAAATACATACTCTACGCTAAGTTACATGAATCATTACCGACTAACTACAAGAGTTCGGGAGACGTTAAAATTGTCTCGGTACCGGCTACTGCTCTATCATTGGAAGCAGTGGATTCCATTTTTTATAATGAAAGTTTAACTTATTATTTTTTCTCTCAATGAAGCGTTCGGATTCGAAACTTCTTTTAAACTTGGCAACTAGTGATGTTAAACATAACGCGGTCTTGGTTAGTTTACTACAATATATGAAAAATTTACTTTCAAGAATAATATAGTTAAGTAGGTCACCTCCGTGTGATGAGACTAAAATTCCGAATAGAATGTCTTTAATTTCGAAAGAATTAACAGTTATTTTCATCGAGTTAAGCAATTCTTTCAATTCGCCCCCAAAACAATGTACCAGTAACACAATAGAAGAAGAGCGGTGTTCTAAAGTCTCTATCTCATTTCCGCAAAAATCACACAGAGGAGATTCGACTTTTTTAAACTTAAACAACATGTCGTTTGTATACAATATTCTGTTTAATATTTTGTATTGGAATTCCCTTAGCTTTGTGTCTAAGGTAGTTTCGTAAGGCAGTAAATGTATTTTTTCCCAATCTAGCTGAAAGGTATTTGTGTTGAAAATTTCGTTGTATTTCTTTTGTGCTGTTGGCGTGTTGGAGATTTTGGAAATAAAACTATCGTAGATTTCTTTTGAGTGGAACTTCTCCAAGTTAGTAATTTTTTCTTATTAATATGGAAATAAAAGGCACCTGGAATTATATTTCTCGTATTTAAGGGGACAGAGAGTTTATTCGCTTTTAAAGTTTTCCGCCACTCTTGTGGAATTGCACTAAAAATACTAAAGAGTAAGAAATGTTCTATTGGCGAAAGTATTGAATGTAATGGCTCCTTGTTAGACTTTAATTCTCCCCTTGAGTCGCATAAGTCGCCAACTTTAACAATTCCGAAGTCAATCAGCTTTTGATTGTAAATTGATTTAGATTCAATACAAATAAAACGGTTATTCCAAATGACTTGGTTTGCTATTTCAGAGGTTAAGAGAGGGTTATCCTGGCTGAGAGAGGTCCATGCCACTAAACACTCTTTGTAAAACTCTGGGAGTGCTATAGGAAGCCGAGGATAGCTGAAATTACAATAAAACAGGAATTTTCCCCCGACTTCTTTAAGGTAGAAATCTAAGAAGAAATTCCATGTAGCTGGCTCATAGGATAGGTACCTCTTGATGCAAATTATTCTTTGAGCCGAGATCATTGACTCAATATCGGGCATTTTTACCCGGGCTGCGCGCGTCTCGCGCGGCGCCCGGGTCATAAACTACCGACGGTTCTTCTTTTTCGTCGTCGAGTATCATCCACAAATGGCACTTCCGGCGTTTCTGCGCAAGCGCTAACTATTTTTAACAGAGTGATGCCTGTTGTCACGTATCGGAAAATGTCGATTCATCTTGTGGCTTTTGAAGTCTGAACAAACAATATGTTAAGAGAAGTGTCTATGCGAATGTTTGCAAGTTCAACGGCGAGAAGAAAGTTTTTAACATGAGTAAACTTAACGGCAGATGGACTGCCGTGTTTCCCCGTGTCTGCTTCAGTAGACAGCGAGTAGTCTCTAATTTTGGCAACGGATTGTGGGGGCACGTGCGCGCGCGAAGTTGCGAGGAGACGCCACGCGACGGAAGCGCCAAAAATTAGAGACAACAGACAAAGGGAGTTTGACCTTTCACGGCCGAGTGATTCGAGTGTAAATCTCATATCAACAGCAAGAATGATGCCTGTTGTCACGTATCGGAAAACGTCGATTCACCTTGTGTCTTTGAAGTCTGAACAACTAATGTGTTAAGACAAGTGTCTATACGAATGTTTGCAAGTTCAACAGCGAGAAGAAAGCTTTTAACATGACCAAAATTTAACTCCAGATGGACTGCCGTGTTCCCGTAACCGCTCCATTGAGATGTACATTTTGTTGAATAACTCAAGTACGGGATATCACACACCCCTGAGACTTTGACAGGTAGTTTATTTACTATTTTGCCACAATATCTCAATTTCTGGACTTTAATTTTTGAATGATAAGCGATTATATTTTACAAATGTACTAGCGTCCCTTGAAACTGTCCAGAAACTTTCCTTTCTTGTGTTTCAAATGACCCTGGATTGACGTATTTGTAAACAGTTTCACTCTGCTAATTAATTTTCTACTCACATTTCACCGAGACTCCACTCACATTTATGCGAAAAAATCCAACATCGTTCGATAAGCGTTTCCTTTCTCAAACAATTATCCATCGAAGCGAAAACAAGTGTGCTTAGTTTTTTTTTTTTTGGAATCAATACACTATTTTTATCACCTTGCATAACGATAAACCTCTGTGGCCTAAAGGTCATTGTTCCTGCCTGTGACGCAGCTAGCCCGGTTTTTAGTGGTATATATCACGGGCTTTATTTTTTCTGTTTCTCTTTTTCTTGTTCTTTTAGAAATATTTTTTACAAGTGTTATAATTATTGTGCTCAATGGTTGAGCTGTATTTTAGAGGAATATATGTTGATAGGGGTCTAAAGAAATAGACTCCAACACAAGCTAAACACAATGCGTCCGATGTAAGAAAGACAGACTTCCCTCTATTCTTTTGTTTAACACTAAGTTAGGGATACAATACTGTTTTTTGCAAGCCCGGGTTTAGGCTAATTGTAGCCTCTTGTTAAACTTCCTATGTCAGTAGAGTTAATCAGTGCTGTGCGCTTTACTTTGTCCTTTCCTTTTCATACGAAAGAATATAACAAGGTGTTAATTTTCTTTACGAACTCTTTATTTCTTGAGATAAGGGTAACTTTATATAAAATCTTGGGAATAGCAAACGATTTAATGACTTGTATTTTCCCAAGTAATGTGAGTCCTCTCCAATCCCAGCAGTTTAACAATCCTCTCAAAGATTTCTCAATTGATTCGAAATTAAGCTTGTAGAAGAGCCAGTAAGTTTTTGTTAAATTGATCCCTAAAATTTTTATAACTTTGCTTATTTCATTCACCCCCAATTCTGAACTGCTGATGTTCATATTTCCGAGTAGGAGGATTTCTGTTTTGTCTTGGTTAATCTTTAATCCGGAGTATGCACCGAACAACTCTAGGGTGTCAAAAAGGGCGCTATGGGATGATTTGTCACAGACAAAAGATGTCATGTCATCCGCAAAAGCAACTAATTTAATTTCATTCCCATCCACCATGATACCTTTAATTTGGCCATTGTTTCGTATAGATATCGCCAGTAATTCAAGTACAATGATGAAAAGTGAAGGAGATAGTGGATCGCCTTGTCGAACACCTCGTTTGAGCTTGAATGAAGGAGTGAAAAAGCCGTTATTAGCAACATAGCTGGTTATGTTCTTATAAAATGTTCTAATCCATGCTAAGAATGATGCTCCGAAACCAAAGGATTCTAATGATCTTGAAACAAAGTTCCAATTTAGAGAATCAAAGGCCTTTTCAAAGTCTATAGCGGTCATTATGCCTGGCTAGTCTCGCGCACTTGTGAATTCCGTGATGTCACTAATTGTTCTCACTGCATCGAAGATGGTCCTCCCTTTGACAAAGGCATTTTGATCACGGTGAATAATGTAAGGTAAAACCTTTTCTAACCTTTGAGCGATAGCTTTTGAGCCAATTTTGACATCCACATTAATTAGAGAGATTGGCCTCCATTTTTTGATCCATCTCCTATCCTTGTCTTTCTTCTCTATTAAGGTTATTACGGCTTGCTTTTGCGAATTTGACAGTTCACCATAAAAATAAGCATAATCCACTAACAGCGTCCCAAGTTCTGGCCAGAAAAATTTGTAAAATTCAATTGTAAGCCCATCATTCCCAGGCGTTTTATTGTTCCTAAACGTGGACAAAACCTTTAAAACAGTCTGGGTATGCTAACTGACCTTCGCACAAATTGCGCATTGAATCAGATAGCTTGGGAATTGACGAAGAGTTCTGAAGTAAGGGACAATTTGTATAGACAGTTCGTATTCCGGGCTTTTCATCATAAAGGTCTGAGTAGAAGTTGTATATTTCATTCATTATGGTTTTTGAATCAGTGGTCTCCTCATCGTTGTCCCCAACCAGTTTTCTTATGCAACTTTTCTTCGTATTTCTAGTTTCTAAATTCAAAAAGTATTTACTGTTTTTTTCCCCTTGCTCAAGCCATGTCGCACGGGAACGAATCATTGATCCCCTCACAATATAACTGTACTCGTTTCCATATTCCACTTTAGCCGATTCAAGATTTGCTAAGTTTTCCTGCGTGGGCGTTTCCGCTATTTTCTCCTCACAAAACTTAAGTTTTCTGTCAATATCTTGCAATTTATTTCTCCTTTCCTTAGCTTTTGATTTACTGTAAGATATACTTTCCTCACGAATTTTATATTTCATCCAATCCTATTTAACTCTCAAATCATCACAATAATTAATTTCGTCAAGCCACTTTGGGAAACCATCACGTAAGCACTGAGCATACAGAGGGTCTTCTAATAGGCTGTTATTGAACTTCCAGAAAGAGGGATCACGCTGTTGATCTTTTAAGCTGTTAATTTCAAGGGTATCGCAGAATGGTCCGTTTCGATTGCTGTCACAATGTCTACATTAGCTACATCGTCTTGTAGCAAATCGCTTATAAGCCAGTAGTCTAATCGCCTTTGAATTATTGGGCTTTTTTGCCTCCAAGTAAACTTTTTAGTATCGGGATTACGGATTCTCCAAATGTCTACTAAATCATTATTTAACAAAATGTCGTCTACAAACTTCACTGATTCTTTTAGCACTGGTTTTCCACCCGAACAGTCTAGATCAGGGTCGAAAGTGATATTCAAGTCCCAGCGTAATATAATTTTTTGATTAGTCCCTTGGTATTGCTCGTCACAAAGAAGTTCGGTCAATGGTTGGAATGTTGAGCAGTGTCTTCTAAAAAATCCGAGCATCTTATTTGCCTTAGAGACAATGTTACACACGCGTGCTCGTTCCAGGAAAGATCACGAGTTACCTGGATAAGAGGACTGGTGGACTCCTACTTGCGGTTGAATTTTATCTTCCGCAACTTGAGTGGGAAAATGCCGAGGATAAAAACGAAATCGCTGTGTTAAAAGAAAGTCGAGTTATCGGTCACATTCCACATCACCTTCTGAACACCAAAACCCATGCTGATATAGTCACTCATTTTGTTTCAAGGTCTACCAACCGAGGATCGGTAGACGTACGTAGAAGTAAAGGACCACCATCAAACACTGAAAATAAACACCGGGTGAGTGCGCAGATAAACTAGCGTCCGTAAAGTGTGGTTGACAATATATGAGATTTTGTGATTCGGGAAACAGAGAAGTGCCCGTTGTCCGTATTAAGCTGGTGTCCGTACAGCGGGGTTGCACTGTAGTCTGAAAGTCGGAATTTTACTTTCTTGCCTGAAAAATGGCCAGCTACGAAGTCTTCATTATCTTATATCTTCAGCTAGTGAGAAGGGCGTGATTATGGCTAAATCGGACAATAGTAAAATATGAGTTTGACATACGATTCTTAAGATTCTCTTTTGACATATTCGTCCGATTGCTACGATTATGCGATTCTTTGCGTTGGCTTGGCTTGGGTGGCCAAACGGTGAAACACTCGCGTCGACTTGCGTGGAAATTTGATCTCGACCAAAGTGAGCGCAAGTCATCGCAAGTGCACGCAAGTTCTGGCCAAACGGAGTCGCAAGTAGACCCAAGCTGAAAATTTGCGTCTACTTGCGAGTCCATTTGGCCAGGGCTTTACGATTGTTCCGATTACATCGATATTTATTCTCCAATTTTTCCGATTATACGATTGTTTGTGCCCGAGCAAACACACGATTCCCACTTGAAATGCACCCATGATCCCAGGCGGGGGATCCCATAATTATTTCGGGCAGACTCATACTATCCCCTCACCCACCCCACCCTTCCAACACCATCACCATCAATAACTGCAAACTGACTAGCAGAAAAGTTGCTGGGTGGGACCAAGGCTTAGGCCTGCTCATTTCATCAAGACTAATTCGTTCTTAGCAAACCAGACATGGGACAGCAGTTCGTGATTCACCGGCGATAAATCTTTCAAGGGTTCTTAGAGCAAATGTCAAGACAACAAAAATAATCATCAGAGATTAAAGTATAAAATCCAAATTTATTATAAGCTTGGTTTGATTCACTGTGTGTCAGTGACTCATCTGTAGCTGTCTCAATCGAGTGGCAGAAAGTGTCCATTGATCAGTCCACTGCCTCATATTCATGTCATCCACCTTCACCCACGGCACAACAAACTGCGCAGGCTGTTCCCACCTAAACACAACGTGGTCATGTTAGGGCAGCCTTTTAAATGTAAGCTAAAACCAAATAAATCACACCTGGCTAATCACGTGCAAAAAATATGCGTGGGAAAATATGCGCCACCTGTGATAAGAGCGGGAAAACATGCAGAGTACACAGCGCGGGAAAATCTGTGCCACCTGTGACAAGTGACTATTGAACAAATTCCATACCATGAAGTGATAGTATCCTTGACAGCAATGCAGTCAGACAAAGCTTTGGTAGTTTTATTGAGCCCGTTTTGTATCAGCGGCATCACATACTCAAGCTGTGCGCCATCTTGCTCAGTAACCTCGCGTCTCAACCCTATCACGTGATGAAGAAACAGGTAACGACAGAGATAGACGGTACAACTTCTGTTATGTGCAACTAATAAAAACCGTTTTCAAACACCTTAAGATTTTTTTTTGCTGTAGAAACCCAGGCATGTTTAACAATTCGTACCCTAAGCTTGGAATCACATTCGTCAAAACTATAATACTTTAATTAGCCCCCTTTCTTCACAATACGGAAGTCATTCATACTGGGATATGTTAATCTACTGTTTTTTTAATGTAATAGAAATATAAAACTGATTCATACGATTAAATGAAAGAACATTCCAGGTTGTTGAAACGGTTGCTTTTCTTTTGCATTACACAAAAACTTTTGTAGATGTTACAAAACATATGCCCATTGTAACCTTTCGCCTAGAGTTAGTTTCAAAAGCTTTTTGCATTTGGTACAACTAGGAACACATTAATTGCCTAGCCGCTATGTTCTGTCAGGAACAAAGTCCTTCATCACACACCACATACCTATGGTGTTAACTTTCGAATCCATCCGAAACATTTTAGTGTGCTGCGTTTTTGCCAGAACCCATTTTACCCCTGGAGACGAGGAGGGAGTATGGAAAGATCTTCTGGCAATGGAAGAGTTGGCTCACCATTTAAGTGTACAATCATTCTTTCACATGATCGGTCACCGTAGACTTCTGACACTGCACCATCACGTGACTGTACGAGGGATCGGGTGTCTTCAACTAAAAAAGAAGAGAAAGACATTTTTATTTTTTTAAACCGCGAGTTAAACGTTTTATTTTTTCCATCGGATCACAGTAATAGCATGTTCACAAACAAAGAGACAAAGTTTCCGCAAAACATGTAAGCTAACGAAACAAAAACACATAACTATCAAATACATCACGAAAGGGTTTACGAGTTCCTTAGTTGTTAACTGGCCGACAAAATGACTGCAGAGGTCATGGGTTCGACTCCCGTACAAGCCTGAATTTTTCTCAGGGGTTATTTTCACTTGTGCTTTTAAGCACGACTTAAAAGTAGTGTTCATAACTGCGAGGAACATTCATGCATTCATTCTTTAATCCGCAGTTCAAATATATGATTCTCATATTTTCATTCTCACACAATGACTACAGTTGAAAAGACTAAGATAGCAGGCCACGTTCCACTCCCCTCCCCCCTCCCGAGGTGAGGGGGGGGGGAGGGGAAAGGCGTTGTTTCATTTTCCAAGGGCATAGCACGCACAATCACTGGCTATCACCAGTGACAACTGAGCCGATAAAATTTGCGTATCCGCAGCAGAAGAAGGGATTAAAGGGATCACTTTGAAGTTTTGGCAGCTGGACGATCCGATTTACATTGTAAGATAAAAGAGACGTTATTGATAAGACACGAAAATTTGGTTTATCAACGGAGTTGATAATGTAAATTGACCACCGTACAGGGATTCGATTAGCTGACGTTTCGAGCGTTAGCCCTTCGCTCCGACGAAGGGCTAACGCTCGAAAGGTCAGCTAATCGAATCCCTGTACGGTGGTCAATTTACATTATCAACTCCGTTGATAAACCAAATTTTCGTGTCTCACTTCCCCACCGACGCAGCACCACAGTTTCTTTAGAAACTAATCCCCTTTATTCAGTTATTGATAAGAGACTTACAACCTGCCCTAAATGATAACGTTGGCAGTGAAAAACTCTGGCTTTATTAAATTGGTCGGATGTTATTGTTTATATTAGTAGTATATTTTTAACCTCTGTACCAGTACTTCGCTTAAGTTTTAAATTTCGCCCAAATTGTTATAACTGTCACTTCTGAAGATGTATGTTGTAACATACGGAACGTTAAGTTTGCAATGAATTCAAGTTCCTAAAACATGCGTTGGTTTGTCATGTTTATATCCGCAGTTTGTTTTCTTTTTCTCTTAAAAGTGCTTCTAATCATGACTTTTTATGGTAAAAGTCACGAAATCTAGCCATCATCTGCCCCACAATCCGTCAACCGAGCTAGCAAGGGGCACGGGTCTATTCCTGATTTGCATGCATGTTTACAAAGACTTACGCGATGCAAATCGGTTTTTGCCATGCCTCTTACTGCTCGGTCGTGGGCCAGATGATGGCAAAAAGGCGAAACGCATTTCGAACAGGTGCAAAGATTTATTTATTAATAAGCGAAAAAACATATTTTGAGATAAGATGCACTTTAAAATGAACCTTACCGTTCTCCTTTAACTTCATAGTCGTTGGTAACAATTCTTCAGGCGCCTATAATGGGTGAAAAGGACGATGTGCACACGTAAGCAAAACGGTGGAGTAGAAACAAGCCAGGAGAGAGGAGAGGCCAAAAATCAGCAGTGTTCCCACTGATTGTCGGTACCTTGTACGATGGGAAGTCCACGCTATCCAACACAGTCTTTAACGCGTCACCTCCTGGACTGGCTGACAGGTGCTCCAAGCGATTGATTGACAGCTCAGAGACTGGTACTCTCCTTGCGCTGAAATGGGGAAGGTTGCTTATTAGCAACTTCAGCTGTCAAAGAAAATCATCGTTTCGTGGTATACGTACGAGTTTTATAGCGGGGAACATGTTGATAAAGGAAACTTGAAACAACATAATACAGTCGAACCTGTATTAAGCGGTCACCCTGGGGGGGAATGGCTAAGTGACTGATTAATACAGGTTGCACTGAATACACGTTAACGACAATAAAAACGCTATTTTATATCACTTTTAAACACTTAATGTACAGCTTATGTGCAAAAGCGCTAACAAAAATTTCTTACTCGGTTAAGAACTCCTGCAACAAGAAAATGGTATCACAAAGGAGAACATAGAATGAAAACAGGCTAACAAAACAGTCAGATGCCAAGTTCATAAGTCAGTATTGCAGGTCCTTAGAAAATGACATACGTATTGACCATAAAGTACAAAGGTTAATTTCGGGCGATTCAATGATTTGCGAAAATAAACACAAAATTTAAATTACCTGACAGGTCATTTGGTGTCATGTTTGAGTGATTTCCAAAGTGACCATTAATACAGGTCAAGACAATAGAAACAGCTTGTTGGGACTTAGTAAAGGAGACTATAACCTTACACTAACATCTTTGGACCGTTAGAGCAAACAAATTGGAAATTGCAACTACAGGTCAAAATGTGTTCAACCTCTCTTGACAATGAATCAGGGTTAAATCTTCTCAAGAATGGACACAGTGTTCATTTGAATTTTTCGACGAACTGCCAGACTCCACAAAGTACGCAGAAGCAAGCTTTCATGCATTGTCGACCATATTGTAACACAAAAGAGTGTACCACATTTACTGCATTGCTACAGCAATAGTGACGTGCAGGCACACATTTTCCCGCGCTTGGCCCTGGTTACTTGCATTTGCCTGGAATTCTAATTGGCTCATTGCGCTGTTTGCGTCTGTTGTGATTGGCCGGAGTAATTGCTTTAGTCTTTGTTTTGAGAAACTCAATAAAAAATCGCTCAAATAGCAAGAATTACGGACCTTTCTATCCCTGAGTAATGGAACTGATCCAATGGTAAAGCAGCAAACTTGTCCACTTCCTGTGCGACGCTGTTGTGTAGCTGTTTTGCCATGGCAACCACATGAGGCTCGTGTGAGCAGATCTTCTCTTGAATGTACCGAAGGAGCTTACAACAGAAAAGAGGTTACTCAAGATGACTATGCAGCAATAAGTGTTGTAAATAAATAATTTGAATTTGAATAAGTTCTTTCTTCAATAAATAATGGCGCAAGTAGTTTGGAAAACATTTGAGCCGCAATGCTGTGATAATCGTGCGGTTTTTCACCAGAAAAAATTATTGGTTCGTCATTAGTTCATGTTATCGGTTACACAATTTGGACAAAGGTTTACTAAGCAAAAAGAAATAATTGGCGCTTCTTAGTTATAGCGCTGTTGTAAGCACGCATTTTTTGAGCGATTTTCAATTGAGTGTCGTAAAACCAAAACCAAAGCAATTACTCCAGCCAATCCCAACAGGCCGAAACAGTGCAATGAACCAATCAGAATACGGGCGTCAAGCGCGGGAAAATGGGCGTGTGCAAGTCGCGATTGGTTTTGGTTTTGCTTCTCATTGGTTGAGAAAGTGGCGCGAGTTTTGCTGGCCAATCACAGAGCGAAGCAATGCAAAACCAAAACAAAACCATAATTACTTTCGACACTCAATTGAAAACCGCTCTAAGGTGTTAGATATGTATACTGTTCAGTGGAGTATTGTGTGTAATTGTACTGTATTGTATAAAAATGTAAGTGACGTATTGTAAGTAGTGTAAATAAAGCATTGTAAGTAGTGCAAGTACGGTAACATAATTAGTCCAAGTATCCTATTGTAAACAATCTAAATACAGCTGTAAGTACTACTGGAACACGATTAGCGAAGCTGTTTCGCAGACGTCCCTTTTCCGTGTGCAACAAAGGAAATAGGAGACGTCTGCACGCAGGCTACCTGAAAACGCGCTCGCTTGAAAAAAAGAACAGGACTTTCGGTATGCCAGAAGTATGTACTCGTTATCTGTGTTAACAGATAAAATACGGTTTGGGGGTTCACATGCCCTTTAATTGCTTCAATTCCCCCCCCCCCCCCTAAAAAAAACAATAATAAATGAACACACAAATTATAAACATGTCCAAAGCAGTAGCGATAACATTAGGGACCTTAAGCAACGACGACAACGACGGCAACGAAAACGTCATTTTAAAATATAACTTCTTGTTTCTGTAAATCTTTGTCGTGATTATTCCAATTTGTTTAACTTGGAAAATGCTGGCGATATGTCAAAGTAAGGAAAAAGAAAGATAAGTTCACGTTCGCAAGAAAACATAAAATTTGGTCATTTCACGTTGTTGTTTTGCAGAGGACGGCAAAGAAATGTACCAAAATACAAAACACACGTGCAGAACCATTGTTTTTGCTCATTAAGCCTATTGTTTTGTGGCGTTCTCGTTGTCGTCCTCGTTGCTTAAGCTCCCTATGACATGTCTACACCACATTTACTTTAGTAACTACCCCTTTTGAACATTTGTCTGCGACAACATCTCACAGGTGTTTCTGCGACAGTAAGCCCCAACCACAGGCATGAAATTGCCGGTAAAAGTGTAATCCTGTTGTGTCTACGATCCCACCACATTTAGTTTCCCGCAGTGAAATGAGCACCCAATCAACAGTTTCATTTTTAATAAGTCGCACAGACGAGAACGAAATCTTTGTTAACTCGAGTTTTACTCTCCAACCGGTTTTGCCTGATTACCACAGACCTTTTCTGGGAGTTTGAACAAGATAACAAATGGAACTAATTTTAAACATAACGTTTACGGTAAAAAAGCACGTTCAAACAACAAAACACCCTGGGGACATGTGAACAGGATATGACGAAATAAGGACAATGTTGAATTTTGGGAGAGAAATGGTAAAGGGGGAGGGGGGGGGGGGGGGGTCGGGGGAGGACATGTGTTGTGTAGATACAATCTGGTTACATACACTTTAGCAGATGTGTAATAATTTTATTGTGCCTGTGATCCCATCTCTATTGGTTTCCCGCCGTAAAATGAGTCTCCAATCAACTGTCTTATGTCTGTTTCTTACTCACAGCCGAAACACAAATAAACATTTTGTTTTCATTCAAGAACGGATATTTCCATTTATGGACATTTTTTAGGTTTTAAAATGTTTCCGTAGCTACTGACTTCTATGACCTTGCGTGATTCATCCCAATGATTTTATATGCGTGTCTAAATTACGTCACGTAATTTGAATAATAGACATGAGCAACGATTGAAGTCCCAAAAGTAAATAAAAAATGTACATACCAAACCAAGTTACATGGGTCTTGTATTAAGCAAGTGATTTATCGTAGCCCTTAAAACCACTTCATACAAGCGATAGCTGTACGGAGATGGCTTCATTGTTGGCTTCGGGCTCTGATAATGGCTATACCACTCGTAGTAAAATTTGTTGCGATTCGCTACCCAAAGAAAGGAGTGAATATTTAGCATTGACGTCAGGTGTAGGATTCGTTAGGCTCGATTTCCGCCGCTCACTCGGGTCCGGGCTTTCCTCCCCGAGAGAGAACTCTCGGGGAGGAAAGCCCGGACCCGAGTGAACGGCGGAAATCGAGCCTAAGGATTCGTTCGTCACGCATTAAATTAAAGCGCTGCACCTATAAATACCTGAACGTCTAGGTGCAACAGTATTGTCAGTCTCCTCAACGCAGGAATGCCTTCTACTTTCTTATCAACGTTGTTCGTATTCTATGCATTTTTGCCCACTGTGGTGTCCGTATTAGTGACCACGAAGTGTGGACAAATCGAAGGCATAGTGGCTTCCTATCCGAATGCCTCTGGTCCGTTCAAATCTGTCAGCAAATTTCTTGGCGTTCCTTTCGCCGCTCCACCTTTGGGAGAGCTCAGATTCAAGGAGCCACAACCACCGAAAGTGTGGAAACCGAACGTTCGCCCAGCAAAAACGAATGCAGCTCTTTGTTTGCAAAACACGGCCTTCGACGCCATTTTCAAGCCGTACGCTCAAAATTTCTCGTTTAGCGAAGACTGTTTGTATCTCGATATCTACACACCGAACGTCAGCTTGAGTTACCAGTAATGTTTTACATTCACGGTGGGGGATTCCAGGGGGGTCTTCAATTTTAGCTCCCAGCGATATCTTGGCTCTGCAAGGGGTTGTGGTTGTAGCGATCCAGTATCGTCTTGCAGTATTAGGGTTCTTCACGACCGGCGATTCTGCAGCCCCTGGAAATTATGGAATGCTGGATCAGGTGGAAGCACTGAAGTGGGTCAAAGAAAACATCAGAAATTTTGGAGGAGATGCAAGGAAGGTGACTATATTTGGAACCAGCGCAGGGGGCAACAGTGTAGGACTACATTTAATGTCACCTCGATCCAAGGGTCTCTTCCACCAGGCCATCCTTGAAAGCGGTACAGAACTGGGGCCCACTGTTATCCAACCAATCTCGTTTGGCCTGCAATACGCAAAAGAGCTTGCCAAGAACTTGAAATGTCCTACGGACGATCACAACGAGATGGTAGGCTGCATACGCAAGAAAGAAGGAACAGTCGTGGAGAAAGCATCACAGGTGACAGCCTGGCGGTGGGTGGACCATTTTCAATGGGGGCCAGTTGTGGACAACAACTTTCTCCCTGACACGCCAAGAAACCTGAGGAAGAGCGGTGATTTCAACAAAGTACCACTGATCGTGGGCTATGTCAGTCAGGAGGGGTCACTCTTCCTTAGCACCTTGGCTCAAACATTGGGGTTAACTGGGAGTGTGGTGAATGGCACAAGTGCGGACTTTTTCAAGTCATTTGTAACAAAGTTTGCGCAAGCCAGACACAGTCGGTAAGTTGTCATTTCTGGGTTACGTCAACTTTATGTCTGGCACCTTGTCCTTGGAGACTAGCTAAAACTATGACAAGCGAATGTTGTCAGTTAAGATCTAGAAATGCAGGTGTGTACACAGTATCCAAAACTGGGTCACCGGGTCACAGACTGCATTTGCGGTTTCAATACAAAATGTAGCAAAACCTTTATTCAGTTTTCCCCAAGAAGCCTGGTTCCTCAAGTCTCTCCACTCCTTGCTTACTTTCCACAGCAAACTTCAAGCACGGGCTCCGACCAAATATTAATCCTTTCATTTTTAGGTGTTTGGAAAATGCCATTTATGCCACATAAGAAAGACAGCCCATCCTGACATTCACCTCACATCCACCAAAATCATTACATTTTCCCTTCCCGTATTTTTACCCTTTGTCTGTGACTCACCAAACTGTCAATGGCTGGAATTGGCGTTCTGACCACCTAAAGTACGAGACATGACTTGGTTTTGTTTCTGTCGCATAGGAAAGAGACGGCTCAGCTCATTGCAGACGCCTTGGAGTTCATGTACACCCCATGGCCTGACAACAGCGATGAACACGCACTAAGAAGCCAACTCGTAGATCTGGTGGGCGATTACCTTTTTGTTGCACAAAGTTATGAGACGGCTGAAATGCACAGCGAGTTTGCCCCAGTGCATGTGTATGAGTTTACACACAGGTCAAAGGTCACTATCTATCCAGAGTGGATGGGAGTGGTCCATGGAGACAATGTTGTTTACGAGCTCGGAATCCCAATGCTACCAGGGATACCACTTAGATTTGATGCCATTGACAGAAATGTTAGTCACCATTTCATGGGAGTGTACGCTGAATTCGCACGATCTGACACGCTGAAGGTCAGTGGAGTGACCTGGGAGAAGTTCAACTCCAGTCACAGGGCTTACCTGCAACTTGATGCACATCCTAAGATGGCAGCATCGTACCATCCTCACCGAATGGCTTTCTGGAATAATTACTACCCTAAATTAGAACAAGTGAAGTTTGAGATGAAACAAGAGGTGGTCAGCGGCGCTAGCAGTAGTGCTACCATGGCAATGTTGATTCACATTATTATTGCCATCATCCTTGCTATGTTGTGGTTATAGCCCAACTGATGTCAATGATTTCTTCTTTTTGCTTCCATTATCCTGGTACAGTATAGTTGCAGGGCTGAGAGCATAACCAACCTATGTCGAATTTTAGGTCGTTTTTCTGATTTTGCTTGGATTTGTCCAAATTTCTGCATGTGAACTGCAATTCGATTGAAAAACATTGTCTGGTATTTTTTTTTCCATTTTTTTTTGTTTTGGAGATATAATGTATGTAAAAAAATGCGATCTTCCTTGTGTAAACCAAAGAAATCAACCTTCCACGAGAGTGGTTTGCAAATTGCATTTAAAATCTTGATCTTTCAATCGAATTGTAGTTGACATGCAAAAATTCGGACGAATCTGAGCGAAATCGAAAAACGACCTAAAATTCGACATAGGTCAGTTATGCTCTCAGCCCTTCAATTATTATCTACTGGATGTATGCTCTCCCATGTTCTTTGGCATATTTGTAACCTGTTTTTTGCACTTTGTCAGCCATCAATGTAAAAACTATCTTTCATATTGAATAATTTAAATATGACGCATTTGATATTATGCAGTACATACATAAAAATTATCACTTACTTTTACAATTGATAATTTTTTTATATGTAAGTAGTCCTTGCTCAAATACTTATTACCATAGTGGTTTTTCTACTTACGTTCTTATTGAGTTTAATTTTCAAACGATAGAATCATAATTTTATTCGTTTATAATCAAGCACTTTTACAGTGAGCCTTTGGCTCAGAACACTGGGCAACCACTCCTTTGTGGACTTAACTACCCCATAAAGTACACATACCCAGTGACATTTACATATACTCATTTCTAGTACCACCCTGAAAAGTTCTTAAGATACATGGTACAACAGCATAATTTTACCTCTGGAAGAAGACACAAAAAAGCCATACAATGTAGTGACAGTGGGGTGCAAGCACTACAGCTAAATAATGATTTACACAGTATGTGGTACATGTATGTCCTGCAACTCTGAGCTCCAACAGGATAAGACACATGTCAGGAACCATTGTGAATCCAGGTAAACTGCACTATAAGAATAACTTAGCTATTGTACTCAGATAATAACTACTGGAGGACAATAGCCAGGTCTTTCATACAGCACACTACAAAATTTATGCCCTTGACCAACCAGTATGAAATAATCATGATATGAAAATGTATCCAGGCTAGTGCTTAATAACCACAATTATAAAAATGTAGCCAGGCTTATGCTTAATAATCATGAGAATTATGAAAGTGTACCCAGGCTTGTGCTATGTACACTGTACCTCATGCTTGTGTTTCTCAACCCTTGCTTTGGCACTGGAATTTTGTTTCACAAGAGCTTGGATTAGAGACTGCTTGCTTTGCTGTCAAAAGAGAAGACTAACATCAGCACCTTAGATAATCTGAACAAGTCATGGGTATGCTATGTAGAAGCTTCCAACACTAGAAAGTAAAACATTAATTGAAGGGTTTGGAATAACACTATGCTAAATGACTTTTTGGGTGTTTCTTTATACCATTATTATTTTGCTCAAAAACTGCTGATTTCTTGCATACAGGCTTTTTCGTGTGTATTTGCTGTTTCACACTTAGTTTTCGAGAAACAAAAGGGACAAAAAAAAACACATGTTCACCAAAAGAGTCACTTAGCATACCGGTAGTTCCCATAGTTCACAGCCCTTCATTTGAAGGCCTGGGGGCATAACCAACCCAAATGACTTTTTGGGCTCTCATTCTTTTTTCGGTCCAAATTAGCTGAATTTTTGCATGTGACGTTTGATTCAATAGAACAAAATTGCCCATAATTTTTTGGGCCAGTTTCTGTTTCTTTTTCAAGAAAAAGCATATGCAAAAAAAGGCCCTAAAAGTCATTTGGGTTGGTTATGCCCCCAGCCCTTCAATTTTAGTTGCTTTTTGAAGGTACATGCATATGTTGCAGGTACAAATAAAATCAGGTAAACAATTTTTCACTTTGGTTGAAAATCAATTTGCTTTGTCTCCTAGCACTAATTATGAATAATTAGGGCTAGGACAAAAAGAGAATTGAGATTCAACCTAGGTTAAAATTTGTTTTTACCTGAATTTAGTTTTAGCTACAACATACAGCTGTATAATAATAATAATAATAATAATAGTAATAATAATAATAATAAGAAGAAGAAGAAGAAGAAGAAGAACACTAAGAACAAACGCCATAAAAGCCAGAATCAAAAACCAAAAGCAGAATGTGTGGGAGTCACGATGAAACTGTGCAGCATATTTTGTGTAGTTGCCCCAAGCTTGCGCAGACAGAATATAAAAAGAGGCATGATGTTGTTGGGCGGGTCATTCACTGGGAGGTGTGCAAGGAATATGGTATTGAGTGCAGTGACAAATGGTATGAGCATTCCCCCAAAAGCGTAGAAGAGAATGAGGAGGTTAAACTGCTATGGGACTTTACCATATAACAGACCGTGAAATCCACCACAGTAGGCCAGACATTGTAATTCAGAAAAAGAAGGCAAAGGAAACAGTCATTGTGGACATAGCTGTTCTCGGAGATAGTAACGTACTGCAGAAAGAAACTGAAAAGTATGAAAAGTACCAAGACCTGGCAAGAGAGATTTAAAGGATCTGGAAATCAAGGACAAAAGTGGTGCCAGTGGTTGTAGGCACATTAGGTTCAGTGTCAAAGAAGCTGGCAGGCCACTTGGAGCAACTAGGAATTAAAAACCGAACAAGAACGATGCAAAAGTCAGCACTCCTTGGATCGGCACATATCCTCAGAAAAGTGCTGGAAGTCTGAGGTCTCGGGATGAGACTTGACTGGATATTTCTTCCCAGGGAAAATCCCTGTGCTAAATTCTAAATAATAATAATAATAATAATTCTAAATAATAATAGTAATAATAATTCTAAATAATAATAGTAATAATAATAATAATAATAATAACATTATTTGTATAGCGCTTTATACAAAAGTTCTAAAGTGCTTCACTACTGACACATTGTTGGACCATGTCAGGCCATTTATCTATACTATTCAACAAAAAGGTGGCCTTAGGATTTCAAACAGAACTAAGATAACACCCAATTATTATTTACTGCTTCTGATGATAGCCACAGTACTCACTCACTCATCCTCTGTGCTGAGTGGCACATAAGGCTTCAGCCACATTACTGCTAGTGGAACAACCTAACTGTAGCACCCAAGCCTGCCTGTTTCCTCTGTTACATGTGCATGTAACTACATGTAGGTCAGTTAAGTTTACTTTGTACCTTATCATTATTTTGGATAACAAAAAATATTATAGCCAGCAAGCAACATCAACTGTAGCACTTTCATTTGGTACAAAGATTTCTTACAGCAAGCTTTTCGAAGTCTTCAATCTTTTTGTGTTTCATGAGTAGAATTTCCTTTGCTCTCTGTCTCTCATTCTTGGAGTTGGTAAGCTCAATCACAGCAGCCTTCATGTACTCTAATGAAGCTTTAGATGCTATCAACTCTAACTCATTGTGAGTCAAAACTCTGAGAAAGGAAGATCACAATTACATTGTAACTTACTGTAGTTTTTTTCTTTAACCCATTGGCACCCGTGCCGCCCAAAACCGCCCGTAAAAAACTCCCATGCTTCAAAACATTGCAACTTTCCCAATTGCATGAATATTGCCATAACTGTGAGTTGTGAGCACGAAATGGAATGTCCTTTAAATTTGGATATCCAATAAATGCAAGAAACATAGCAATTTTTACCAAATATGCCCTCTTTGAGTTTGGACAAGAATGAAACTGACCGTTTTTAACGTCAAAGAGAAACGACAAAAATGTCCCTTTTTGCCTTCATGTTTTTTAAGGAAATCATCGTCGAAAAAACCAAAATTCAACCATCATAACGAAATTCAGTCCTTTTTCTAGCTTAGAAATGACTTTTTTTGTTCATATTCTTCTCTCGAGCATAGATACAGCCTTTTGTTCCAGTGCATTCGGGCCTTCCCGACATTTTCAACATCTTGAGCGCATTACATGCTGGGAACTAACAAGAATTTTTGACAGCGCCCATTCCTTCCCCCAATTCTTTCACATATAAACTAAGTCTACAGCCACTCCGACCCACCGCCAATATTTCCTGCTTGTGGTCATCTGCAGTGCTCACAAATTCCAAAATATGCAGCGGTAGGTCGAGAAATTCATCAGTAGTCGAGTCCCAAAGGTACTAAGTGTCTGACCGGCCAAATTCCCAGTTCATCAAGTAACAAGCCAAATTCGACAACAAAGTACATCACCTTGCTTGATTCTTTGAGAAAGTGGACTCTTAGCTACTGTCAAGCTTAATGATGCTCATCAGGCAGCCGCTAAAGATGAAAAATGGCTGTAAACTTAGGAAAAATCGCAAGCAAACCCAACTTGGGCCATTGTTGTTGCTTCACGGATAAAAAATAGCTACGTCAAAATGACGTTTTCAGAAACCTTGAGCCTCCAGTGCCTTAGGACAGCACCACTTTTCCCTGGTAGCTCAAATAAAGAGTCACGGCCTTGCGCATGATGTTGGTTACCATGCGCGTAACAAATTAGGTGTGACACTAGAAAACAGCCCAAAGCAAGAAACGTAGTAGCCTCCTTCGCAGACGTCTTTGGGCTCGTCACGCGTTCCTTGCCCACGAACGTCTGCTGAACTGAACTGCCACTTCCGTTCGCATGACGAGCCCAAAGACGTCTGCGAAGGAGGCTAGAAACGTAGAAACTCTCTGGAAACTTGAAAAACAGAAACTAAAACTAAATTTTATGTCCATGAACCTGTATAGAAGAAATATAAAGAAAACCTATTATTTCGTGTGAAAAATTAAAAAACTTAAACGCGTTCGCGCAAAACTGTTCAAATTCGGAAGTAACAAGGTGGGCAAATTTACACTTAAAATTGCGGCCTACTACAATATCACACTAATTCTTACCTTTTTGAGATGCACATTAATTGTACTTTCTCATCCGTCGCATTAAACTTTGAACAAGTTGATAATGAAGCAGTGGCTTTGACAAGTTCAGTGTCACATGTTTGGGTTTGTCGGCAAAAGATCCCGGACATTGAAATTATCGTGCACATGGCGTTTGCATCGTGCGTTTGGTTCACAGAGTTTAGCGTGTGAATCGTGCAAAACAAATCGTTTCAATCGTATCAAATGTTTCTTATTTTTAGCTGCATTTCAATCGTTTCAAGCATTTGGAACTTTTTAATTGTTTGCTGTCAGTTTCATCGTCACATTATCATCCTTAATCATTCCGCTGTAGTACAGTACATATATAAATATAATTCACAACCAGTCGAATTACTTCAGTTGTATGAGAGGTTCCTGTCTATCTTTATCGATCAAAGTCAAAATAAATGTACAAAATGATAAATTTAGCTTTGTTGCATTTGTACAAATTCCTTTTCTTGATCTGATAATTCACGGGAAATTATCCCGCGCACTGGAATTAATTTAACTCTTTCGAAACCTCTTTTCAAACAGTTCCAAAACTCAAAACCTTGAATTTTTTTACAGTACAGCATATCGTTCCATTCATAAATTTTGCCTCTGTGGAAAATATACCCTGCATGTCATCGCAAACCGGCGCTTCTTCAAGTGTGCTTTGTTGTTGAATGTACATTTTCTGTCACATCGGAACAGTGCTAGCCTCCTTTGCAGACGCCTTTGGGCTCGTCACACGTCCCTTGCCCACGAACGTCTGCTGAATTGAACTGCCACTTCCGTTAGTCGGCGGTTAGCCTTTGTTTTGACTAAACCAATAACGAGCTGCGTAAGAATGGAAATCGACACCCGATTCACATGCATCGTCTGTGAAAATAATCCAGGGGTCGAAGTCCTACTTTCCATAAATTGGAAAATGAACTATGATTGGCTAACCGCCACAAACGGAAGTGGTAGTTCAGTTCAGCAGACGTTCTTGGGCAAGGAACGCGTGACGAGCCCAAAGACGTCTGCAAAGGAGGCTAGAATGGTGCCAAGGAAATTACATTGTTAAATTCCCAAAGGACACGGTCACACAAATTTCTTATTTTGTCTTTGAAAGAGGCAGTCGATCAAAATGTTATAAGTTTAATAACAGGTGAGTTAAGTAAAAGAAATACAGATTGAATGCTTTGCCAAACATTACAATCGCTATGACACAAAAAGAGTCAACAACATTCGTCACGTCAAGGCGGCAGATTTCTTCTCCGATCAAATTTCATAAAGAATGAAAATATAAATTCCCAGCGTCTTAAAAATTTTCTAAGCTTAACTTCAGCAGCGAAAGTTAGCACTTCAATTCTTGTGCCCTGTGTTATCAAAGCTTCTGAATTAAGTTATGTTTTATTTCACGTTGAAACTGGTTCTTTTTTATATTTTGGAGCTGGGACGCGAAGAAAATCTTCGATGGCTTTTAATTTTCTGTATGACGTTCAGCGTAAACATTGATTGAAACCATCGACACGTTTGAAACGAACCAAACATTTGGAACGATAGAAACGCACGATGCCAAACTCTTGAAATGAAAGAAACGCACGTTTGAAATTGCCTGTCAAACGATACGAACCAACCAAACGCACTCTTCTTGCACGTTTGAAACGCTGACAAATGATGCAAACGTTGTCCTCAAATATGACGGAAGTAAACAAATATAGGCGCAAGTGGTAAAGACAATTTCCATGTTTTCTTAAAATAAAGCGAACTTAAGTCAACTGGAAAGGTGGGCCTGAATTGTTTAAATGATAAGTGTTAAGGATCTGTAGGCAACAATTGAAGGCCTCGGAGCATAACCATCCTATGTCGAATTTTGAGTCGTTTTTCGATTTTTCTTGGATTTGTCTGAATTTCTGCATGTGAACTGCAATTCAATGGAAAAACATTGTATGGTATTTTTTTGACTGATTCATCCAGAATCCAGAAATGCATTTTTTCTTACGTACACCAAGAAACCAACCTTCCATGGGAGTGGTTTGCAAGTTGCATTACATCTTCTTTCAATCGAATTGCAGTTTACATGCAACAGTTCGGGCAAATCCAGGCAAAATTGAAAAACAACCCAAAATTCGACATAGGATGGTTATGCTCCGAGGCCTTCAATTGAAATAGTTAGCGTTCTAGCGACAAAATTTAGGGCGAAAGTCAAATACTAAGGGTTGTTTACGCATGGTAACCAACACCGTGCGCAAGGCCTCATGAATTGCTATTCATCGTTTATAGGTGGAAAATCACTCCGAAAATGTAAAAACGGCTAGCAGTCAATGGGTTAAGAAACTAAAATGTATTAAAAGAATGATGTGACTAGCAAGGCCATTAATTCTTTCTCCTTTGTCTTTTCTGTGTATGTTTTGGTAGGGAAATGCCAGTCACAGGAACTCTGAAAGAATTACAATACCATGTTGAGTTGAATTTTGCAACCCTACTGGCCATTTTGTAGTTGCACAGGGAACTGGGGCAAGTTTCAAATTTTAACTAATCGATAAATATTGACACCATCACATGAAAGATAACATTGAGATTGGCCATTTTCCCAAGTTTGATGGTTTTAGGTCCGCAAAAACCATATAAACTCTTAAAAATATTTTTTCAGTTTTGTGACAACTGTAAAATTCCATCATGCATCTACTATTTGGAAGTAACTGAGGTGAAAATCACTTTGTTTGCCCATTTTTATGAATATCAGACAAATTGTAAAAAATTTTAAGAGTTTATGTGGTTTTGGGGGACGCAGCCTCGCAATTAGAGACATTTGTATGGATTTTGAACTATGTTTTAAAGTCCATAACTTGGTCTCTTTTGAATGCAGAATTACGAAGCTTGGTCCGTCAAATGGCCATTCTCAACTTTATCTTTCATGTGATGGTGTCAATTTATCAATTGGTTAATATTTGAAATTTGTCCCAGTTCCCTGCGCAACTCCGAAGTGGCCTATTAATACTTAAGACAAGACCCCAACCAGGAGGCTGCAGTCAGACTCAGTTCCTAATAGATATACCTGACTGAAAAATCGTTGTTGGGAGAAGAGTACAAAGAAGAAGGTTTAAACTGCATCCTCTAACTTAAGTTACTTTCAAAAAAGCATGGACAGTATCCACCTGTTTTTCCAAATAATGGGACAGAAATATTATTTCTGTCCCGTCAGTTGTTGTGTACTCTTTCATCTTTGACTAATCATGTATGTTGACTGTTTCTCACTACAAATTCAATTGGTTTGCATATATAAATAATACTGCATCAGTACACAAAGCTTTGCAAGAATCTCCCTAGACAATAGTGTCATGTATTGCACTTGCACAGGACTGTCATTATGGGCCGTAACTCGTAACACCTGTTACAACTGAGCTCAGTCAATGTTAAAGGTGATGGTTGCTTTGTAAATAAGCAATGTTCACAGAGCAAGGTCAGATGTTGCAGGTGACAAATTTCATGCTACACCTGC
This sequence comes from Pachyseris speciosa, assembly GCA_016490735.1. NCBI lineage: Eukaryota > Metazoa > Cnidaria > Anthozoa > Scleractinia > Pachyseridae > Pachyseris > Pachyseris speciosa. The sequence continues at coordinate 912,530 of JAEMWC010000067.1, forward strand.
TTCAAAACTTAATGACAGCCTGCTTGTGTGTAAAGCATGTCTTGCATTATTAATTTTTACACTTGCACACACCTTGCCAGTTCAATATTTCCAGGGGAATCTTTATAGCTAGAGACTAGATTGGCCTCCATTTCATGCTGTAGCATTTTGAGTCTTTTCCGTGCTTTCCAGGCTTCATTCAAACCTTTTTCAGACTCAATAAACCTTTGAAAGTGTGTAGCTTGACCCTCCTAAAAACAAAAACAAAAAAGATTATTATTCTTTTTGGATGTAATAAAAATTTAATTTTGTCCTTAACCCACTGACTACCGCAGGTTTTTACATTTTCGGAGTGATTTTCCACCTATAAACGATGAATAGCAATTCGTGACTCTTTATTTGAACTACCAAGGAAAAGTGGTGCTGTCCTAAGCCACTGGAGGCTCAAGGTTTCTGAAAACGTCATTTTGACGTAGCTATTTTTTATCCGTGAAGCGACAACAATGGCCCAAGTTGGGTTTGCTTGCGATTTCTGCTAAATTTACAGCCATTTTTCATCTTTAGCGGCTGCCTGATGAGCATCATTAAGCGTGACGGTAGCTAAGAGTCCACTTTCTCAAAGAATCGAGCAAGGTGATGTACTTTGTTGTTGAATTTTGCTTGTTACTCGACGAACTGGGAATTTGGCCGGTCGAACACTTAGTACCTTTGGGACTCGACTATTGATGAATTTCTCGACCTACCGCCACATATTTTGGAATTTCTGTGTACTGAAGATGACTACGAGCAGGAAATTTTGGCGGTAGGTCGGAGTGGCTGTAGACTTAGTTTATATGTGAAAGAATTGGGGGAAGGAACGGGCGCTGTCAAAAATTTTCGTTAGTTTCCAGCATGCAATGTGCTCAAGATGTTGAAAATGTCGGGAAGGCCCGAATGCACTGGAACAAAAGGCTGTATCTACACTCGGGAGAAGAATATGAACAAAAAAAGTCATTTCTAAGCTAGAAAAAGGACTGAAGTTTGTTATGATGGTTGAATTTTGGTTTTTGGACGATGATTTCCCTAAAAAACATGAAGGCAAAAAGGGGGATTTTTGTTGTTTCTCTTTGACGTTAAAAACGGCCAGTTTCGTTCTTGTCCAAACTCAAAAGGCCATATTTGGTAAAAATCCCTACGTTTCTTGCATTTATTGGATATCCAAATTTAAAGGGCATTCCATTTCGTGCTCACAACTAACAGTTAAGGCAATATTCGTGTGATTGAGAAAGTTGCAATGTTTTGAAGCATGGGAGTTTTTTTACGGCCGGTTTTGGCCGGCACGGGTGCCAATGGGTTAATGTGCCTATGAAGCGAAATTTGTTTCTTGCTAATTTTAAAGTTTAATCCATAAAACTCAACATTCCAAAATTTGAGGTACTCTTGATTAAAATTGGCGATTTTACAAGCGTTTGAAGTTGGGCTATTTTGCCCTCAAAAATGGCATTTGAATCGCATGGCCAAAAAGACATGTGACAGTAGCTGTGACGTAATTTTGGGGACAAGTATTCCAACTATTTCACCATATTTCTTAAGCGCAAACACATTTTTGTACCCAAATGACATCACATCATAGAATTTCGTGAATAAACTCGACCCAGACCCCTGACCATTTTTAAAGGCAAAATAGCCCAACTTCAAACGCTTGTAAAATCGCCAATTTTAATCACGAGCACCTCAAATTTTGAGATTCTTGCATTTTTAGGGGTAAACTTTAAAATTAGCAAGAAACAAATTTCGCTTCATAGGGCGCACTTTAAGGCGTTTTAATGATTAGTAAACAGTCCTCTCAACCATCACCCGCTTGGCTCAGTTGGTAGAGCAATGGATTGCTAGGTGGGAGGTCATGGGTTCAAACCCCAGAACAGACCACAAAACAGGGTCTTAAATAATTCTGTTTGGTAAGATGATGCTGGCTGTGTACTCAACAATTGCTTCAGTTCAGATGATCACATCACTGGGCAGTGGCATTAAGCCATTGACCTTGTCTCCTTCTTGTCTCCTTGTCTAACCTCCATAATTATGTAAAACTGGAAGGGCACTTAAAAGAACCCACACACTGATCGTAAAGAGTAGAGAATGTAGTTCCCAGTGCTGTGGTCTGACATCACACACATCTTGGAGTTGGCTGGAGGCTGGGTGATGGGCTGATCCAGTCACCTGTCCCAAAGAGCCTCTTCTGGTTACGGAAACCTAGGAGGCCCTATGCACCACTAACTCGGTTTGGAAGAATAATGATGATGATGACGACGATGATGATGATACAGCCCTCTCAAAGTTTGTCATGCATGATTCACAGTAGATTCACCCCTAGCATGCTAAGGGACACAGTTCTCTCTGACTACTCTAATCCTCTCACATTGCTGATTTCAAATTATGTAAAACATCTTTTGACATGTAAAATAATAAAGAAGACAAGTGAGAATGTTGATTAGCGCTAGCAATACAAATGATTGTCTAAAATGTAGTCACTTGAAGAACACCAACCTCAATCAACTGATGAACACTTTGAAGTAGAGATGGAGGAGATGACGTGTCTGTTAGTTTGCCTGAGTTTTCATATTTAAACCTGAAACACAAAATATGTGGACATTTAATTCTGGCGGCAGTGTAAAATTACCATTGTTACAGATACTCCAGAGAGTTCATGAACATGTACAATGTACAATACAAAACTAAGCCAAATTTGCCAGTGACAGCCATGATGTGACTCCATTTTCTGTGGCAAGCAGTCATGAAGCAGCTTAAGGTTGTACATGTACATAATGTTGTGGTTCCATTTAATTCTTGGTTTAAATTTCATCTCCCCCTATTTTTGGTATGCTAAATAAATGTAAATAATTAGTTTAAAACAAAGGGAGAACAAAGTTTAAACCAAGGAGAAAATTGACCCATAGCATGTACAGCAGTACAGTTACCTAACAATAATTATTACTGTAATCAAAAAAAGCCATTTAAAGGTCCATAACAAGAGCTGTCATACTTGAATTAGGTTGCAAAATGCAAAAAGGAGCTGGGGATCTTCTACCAGTGGTGAGTTACTGTTTGGACTCAAAATAATTATCTACTTGTAGTAGATCAATACAAGTTCATACTACTGTATTTTTATCAGAGTACAATGTCCATACAAGGTAAATTCAAGAGCACCAAACCTTTTCTAAAATTTCAAGAGACTGGTTGAAGACAGATTTGGACACCTTGCTGGACGTTTTAAACCAAACATATACACGTATCAACACTTGCAATCAGCATTAATCCCCTAAGCCTGATGATAATTATGTGTGACCTCTCACGCGAAAACGTTAACAAACGAGTTCCCGTTTAGAACGGAATCCGTTCACCAGTCGTTTCTTACCCGTTCGAACAGCTTGGGTCATCCGTACAAACGACTTGGGTAGCCGTTCAAAAAAAGTTTCCATCCGTTCTCACGGCTTGGGTACCCGTGCAGAAAACATCTGCACTCGTTTGAATGCCTTCGATCAGCCGTTCATAAAAATCCTCCATCCGTTCGAAGTAGAGGACGTCCGTAGAACCCGCGATTTTTGTTTGTCGTGACACCACAAATTCACGCTTGTCGACACTTGCAAAATAAGCTTGTAAAGAAATTACTCATCAATAAACGGCGCATCATAAGCACTTTTGTAACCGAAATTCAGCGTGTAAGGACAGTATTTTGCCGTTTCAGTCCTCTCTGTGCGCCCTGTGGGACCAGAGATATCACTGTAACATAAATAAAACACGCTGGTTAGGATTGAATTCATTGTTTCATTTGTCAGACTTTATGTCACCAGTTGTTTTTGTGCCGCGCAAAAGCCATAGAGAACAAAAACAAAACATCGAGCACTCTTTAGTGTCCTTCAAGTTTTGTTCCTCGGAAACTGTGGAGCGTTGAACTGTGCTGCAACATGAGTTGAAAATAAAGGGAGCGGGTGAGGTTATTTCATATCTGAAGATGCCGACGTGTGAACTAAATGTAGCAACAAGATTACCAAACCCAGACAGAAATGCGTGACGGACAAGTTTTCTGCTTTAAAAAAAACGTTGCTATTATTAAAACACTGTTCTGTATTCAATCACACGGGATTATAACAGAGAAAAAAAGAAAAGACTGAATCACTGTAAACTCAATGATGCGGCTAAAAAAACTCACAAGTTGGCGGTTCACGCCACTGATCTGACTGATAAAGTTTCAAAGCCCGTCAGCAACACATGTGACAGCGCATGACGGACAAGTTTTCTGCTTAAAAAAACCTTGCTTTTATTCAAAAATCGTTCTATATTTAATCACGCACGATTATAAGGGAGAAAAAAAAGAAAAGACTGAATCATTGTAAAGTCAATGATGCGCTAAAAAACTCACAAGTTGGCGGTTCTCGCCACTCATGTGCAATTGTTGTTGAATGAAAATTAATTAATATGCATGTTCGTGTATAAACGTTCGCATCGCAGGCAGATCAATGATCATTTTAATGTTATGAATTGTTTTAGGAGCTTTTTCGATTTTTTCTTCTTTTGATATGAAAGAAAAGTTGTTAAGAGGTGCAGAACCACAAAACTGAATTCTAAACTTTATAAATTACAGACAGTAATTAATTTTATCTCTCTCCAACTACAAAGAGGCGGATCATGTTGTCATTTTCAGTCAACGGAGTCAATTATCGAAATATTTGTGTTCCCGAAAAGAAAAGATTATAACTTGCGTTCGATTTGTATTCTTGCAGTAATTTTGGTCTCTATTCATTCCGCTTTAACGAAAATGTTCACAGGACATGAATTTTTTTTTTCGTGGCTGTTGTTGCGTTATCTGTCACATGTTCCGAACTCGTATGGAAATTTTTAGTGAGTGATAAAAAGGTGCCGAATGACCTTTGTGGTTTCGTTTGGATTCGCAAAGTTTAGATCAGTTTAATTAGCTGAATTTGTTTTAGATCCTAGGTCAGAACGTTTGTTTTGTTTACCGTTTGGCTACTTTCCGTGTGTAATCGTGGGTTACCTATTCGTTTGCTATTAAAACCGTTCACACTTATTTTTGGATGTTGTGAGGTGATCAGTTCGCTTGGCGTTTTACATAGCTGTGGTTACGAGTTCACCGACGTTCGTTCAAAACAAGTTTTTGTATTTGGGGTGGCGAATGGTTCTTCAACTGAATAAGTGTCTCGCAGAATTTTTGTCAAATTTCACAGGTCTTGGAGTCTCGAATCTTTTCACTTTGTCGTCTTGGAGTGTCGATTTCTTTTGCAAAGCTGGGAAAGTCTCGGGCTCGCAGGAAATATATTAGTCTCAATGTCTCGCAAAGTCTCGGATATAATTATTTTTCATTCGCCTTCCCTTGTATTGGGTCTTCAGTCAGTCACCGGTTCTCGGCTATGCGTTCGAAGTTTTCCGTTCATGGTCATCTAAATTCGCAATGTTTACGTGAGCTGCTTACTCGTTAATGACCTCCCATCAATATATTTTCAACGAGCCGTCTGGGCGTTCATAGCTACTCGTTCGAAATTTTCAATGAGCCGTTCAGTCGTTCATGACCATCCGTGCGAAATTTTTAATCAGCCGTTCAGGGTTCATAGCAACTCGTTTGAAATTTTCAATGAGCCGTTCACAGTTCAGTATCGTGCGTTTCAAACGGGTTGATGACTCGTTTCTTACCCGTTCAGTAGCCGTGCGTTTCACCCGTGCACGGAACCCGTTTGTTTACGTTTTCGCGTGAGAGGTCACGTTTGTTTGTTCACTCATGGTACATATACAGAGGTTAAATCATTTAAACCTTCCTGCTCAAAGCTTTAGAAAACAGGGACCTGTTGTTCAAAAGCCAATCAACCCTAATCACAAGATTGAAAATTAACCAAGGCATTCATTTCTCTATCCGCAAACATTGTTCAAGGCTGACATTCTGCAAAATTTTAGATTAGAGGACATCAATCCTGAAAAGCAAAAAGCAGCAAAAGAAACTTTCATCCAAAAGTTGACAACTGCAACCAAAGTTTACACCAATCCCAGATTACAGTGGAAGTTAATCAGCTTTTGAACAACTGGGCCCAGAACTCCAACATACTTCAGTTCCTGTGCATCCTTTTTGAGGTCAATTCTTGCAGATAATTCACGCAAACTGACAGCTGAGTCCTGTGCTATTCTGCACAAAGACATGAGGATGTCTTTTGCTTGGTGTTGGGATAACACGTTCTAAGGATTATTGAAAAGGATTATTGATTATTGAAATAGCTAGGAAATCAGTCTATTTTACTCACTGACTGTCTCAGTCTGCAATAACTTTATGTGGGTGAAGATCAATAAATTTGTAAATTTTCAAAATTACAAACTGGAGCCCTCTTTTATGCACACTACATATAATTACCTGTATGTACAGTGTAAGTGGCATAAGATGGCACTTTTTATGGTTTCCCAGAAAAAAAGGTTCTCCCTGAACAAACAGATAACGTATGGAGGGAATTATGGTGACAAACATAGTGTAGTAGACTCTAGATGCACTTTCGACCTCCAGTTGAGTGGTCATCAAGCAGTCAAGAGAGTGAAACCAACAGCTCATAAAACCTGATTAATTTTTCAAAAATGATATCTGGAATCAATGAAAAATAATTATACATACATGTAGATGTACAACAATCTGCAGGAAGGTTATTTGGCTGACCACAAAAAGGTCTTATTATTTATTCTGAGGCATACAGTCAGAACATAATTATACATTGTACATGTACATCATTGAGAGAATAAAATGAAATTAAAAGTAAAGAAAAATAACCTTGAACAATATTATATACCTCTACTCCGGTCCACAACTGATCTTTTATCTTCCTTTGACTACTGTCTTCCATCCTAATGAAATTACATGTAATTACAACTTTACATTGAATACCATAAGAAGTAACACATGATACATTTATTCTGTTTTTAAAGACACATTTTATTTGTACATTTAATGGGTGCCACTGAAAAAAGTTGTTAGTTGAATTTAAAATACATAATGATAACTGAGAGTCTTGTGCCTATTAGAACTGCTAATCAGAAAACTGCAGCCATATGTAGTATATTATCATTTGACACAAGTCATTGTAACACTTTCCAAATATGGTCATAGTGTACTTGTTATTTGCCATGTGCACTCAACAAATATCCTGCAATACACATAATTTTGTTTATCGTGGACAAAAATGGCAGCTTTTTCATCTTTTATTATCATCAATGTGTTGAATAATAAAACAACATTATTATCTTGCTCAATATTGCAGAATATCCCCTGATTTTAGCCCACAAATAAACAGTAGAAAGTGTGACAACATAAAACCTAAAAAGAGAGTATTAAATTAATATAGTCTAGCTGCTTATTTACACAGTGTTTCAGATAAGACGGGGGTTGCCAGTACAAAAGCCTTAAAAAGCCAGCTACATGACCCAACAAATTAATAGAAAATTAATTTATAATGGTTTGGTGGGAGCAGTGGGAATTGACCCACTGGGACTCCTGTATCACCCTGATTTGTAATAAACAATGTTCAGGATTTGTAATATCAACCGGATTTGTAATAAAAATCAACCGGATATGTTTACAATAACAACAGGATTTGTAATTAAAATAAATCGGATATGTAATAAAAAAACTAACTGGATTTGTAATAAACTTTCAACCGGATATGTAATAACATACTTAACCAGATTTGTAATAACCTATCAACAGGATTTGTAGTATTATGCGAAAGGTGAGTCACATACCCAAAGTATTTTCTTAAAGATATCCATACCCTCTATTTTCCCACTTATGGAACGGTTTGGATGTTCCAGAAGGTTAGGAGTCGAACACGGCGCCAATTTCAGAGGAGTTTAGGATAGGGAGTTTGGGGTTAACATATTCTACATATCTACCTACATAATTATATGACCCCCCCCCCCCCCCCCATAATGGCCTATATGGGGAGTCTCCACCCGAAAGGGGTACCTTTTTCACCCTTCAGGTATATGAAAGGGAAGGGATTTCACGAGGCTAAGGATATGAAAGGATAGTGAAATCTGTCATTTAGGTATTTAAAAGGGCCTTTCATTAAAATATTTCGAACACACATACCTTGCGATTGTACTGTTTTAATTTATTGGAGGCTACATGAAAATGACAAGAAGACTTCCTATTTTAGGTATATGAAAGGGGTACCATTTGTCAATGGAAGGTATACGAAAGGGGTACCTTTTCTGTCAAAAATGGTATATAAAAGGGTAAGGGGTCGGACCATGGGGCGGAGCCTCCCCGTACTAACCTTTTTTTAGTACCCCTCCCACCGGGATATGACCTCTGACAATCAAACCTAAAACGGAAGGCACTCGCCACATATCGAAGGTACTGTAGAAACCATTTAATGGGATTTTGGTAAAATTTATGTTAACAGAAAGTTTTGGAGGAAACTTGGAGATATTCTCTAACCATCGAAATTATCATTTGCATGCAAAGATCATTCTTTGGCAGCACTTAGAAACTGAAAACAATTTAAACTCCAGAATACAGGAGTTTGATTTATTTATTTGTTTATTTTTTTCTTTCAAATTATGAGTTTTTCGATGTGTTGCTTCTTTGTTTTTATCGCGAAACCTTTTCAATCAGTACGTGTTTGCTTTCCCAAGAGCCATTTGTTATTCTTCCTGGTTAATACCAGTAGTTGAAACAAGATTCCTGTCTTACTATGTTTGCGGAGTCACTTGTGAAGTTTCGTTGGGCTTCAGGCACAAAAAGCCGCGTGTGTGAGGTTTTGGAGAAACAGGGAAGCATTTAGCGTCGAAACGGTCAACAGAAAGAAATTGCTTTGCTTCAGTGGCAAAGAGGTGCTGAAACAAGTGCGCTTCGTGATGACATAGAAAAGGAGTTTATGCATTGCAAAGGTGTTGGTGCCAGGAAATATGAAGTATTGCCTTCGGCAGCGGTTTGGAGGCATAAGCAATCAACGTGTCCAGAGAGTATTGTTTGGAAGCAAGCCAAATCAAATGGTGGATGCCAAATTCCGGAACAGAGCGATTGGCCGGCCAATTCGAGCGAGTGCAGCTCAAGCAAGTATCCTGTACGACGGAGCCGCTTTTATATTTTTGATAGTGGAACTCTATATAACAATTACACCACGAGTTCGAGTTTTCTATGGCTGAGTCAATAATAGCGATTACTTGCTTTTCAAAATTACCTTGAATGGTGTGTATTTCCAGAAATAAGGCTTTGTTTTCTCTGCTAAATAAACATCTTTTTTTTTTTTTTTTAGATCCACCAAATCAAGACTGTATTTAGCAGATACCTGTGGCTGCGGCCACTTACCTACAAAACAAGCAAGGTAGTCTCCAAGGCATTGGGCGATCTCTGTATAGAAGTTGGACCTCCTAAAGTGTTGCAGTTTGACAGGGAGAGAGTTGAAGAGTGTGGAGTAGAAAACAGCAGTGGAAACCATGGAGACAACAGAGGAGATAAAGACGCAGGAGAGGGTGTGAATGAAGACCAAGGACAAAGGGGTGATGATGGTAGAGTGGAAGAAGTGAATCAGGCTGAGGATGACTCGAACCCATTTGACCTCCTACTTGATGAATCACTGGAAATAATTAATGAACATTCACTCTCTGGATTGAGCAGAGGATTGTTTGTTAGGGCATTTACTCGATTGCACAATGTGTGTTCGAGATTCTGTCGTATTGTTATGCCACACCAGCGTTCACTTCCATGATTATACCTCGATGGAAACGTTTGTCCTGGATACAACGGCGTTATGAACTTAATACAAAAGTATGGTAAGGGTAGCGGTGTTGTGATGGAACTAAAATACATAATATGTATCAAGAAGTGGACTCAGGGTCAAATTAGTTTTTACAGGACTCCGCTGGTGGTTTTACATCCGACACATTAAGTGGAAGCCATCACACTGCGGTCCCAATTAGGTTTAACTGTTGACATTTTTTTCTACGGGAAAAGCAATGCCTCTCGGTTAACGTTTTACACCATGTTCACTCTGTAAACTAACTAGCAGTGGCTTGAAAAAGTCAATATGCCCTGTTTTTGTTGTTGTTGTTGTTGTTGTTGTTGTTCCAGTTCGAGTACCACTTTGGTCAGTGTTTGATATACTCGATTTTGCATTTGTATAATTTGTAAGTTTTATTCCCTGCTAGCAGAGGCCTCTTTTCCTTGTATTCGGCATACTGGGCAAAAGAGACCTCTGCAATGGGTCGAAACATGGCAGAGGTCTCTTTTCTCCAGCACGCTGAATACAAGGAATCCGCCGAACATAACAACTGACTTTATATGTGCGCCGAGTTTGCATCTTTAATGTTGCGTTATCTATCAAAACATATCATGTTTGCTTATATTATAACAAACTAGAAAACCTTTTTGCTATTCTTGTTAGACTTAGGTTAGCAAGCGGTGCAGGCAGAAAACCACCAAGAATTTTATTTCGGCCGCTCACTCCCCTCCCTTCTCTGCTCATCTTGAATTCCGTATTCAAATTCGACCCCTTGAACCCCCCAAACCACCCCACAGCATCACCCCCCCCCCCCCCCCACGAGTCCCTATAGAAATTTCCAACCGTAAAGATAGGGAAGGATATTGATATTTTATTGGAAACGCACATCAAGGTATGTGACTCATCTTTCGCAGTGTTATTACAAATCCTGTTGATAGGTTATTACAAATCCGGTTAAGTATGTTATTACAAATCTGGTTCAAAGTTTATTACAAATCCGGTTAGTTATTTTATTACATACCCAGTTGATTTTAATTACAAATCCTGTTGTTATTACATATCCGGTTGATTTTTATTACAAATCCGGTTGATATTACAAATCCTGTTGTTTATTACAAATCAGGGTGATACAACTCCTTGTTGACACCCTGCCTTACAATCTTATCTGGAACCCTGTTATTTAGAGTAGACTATATCCATTATAATAATATACAGTGCAGTGTGACCTTTCCTCATCAAAAGACAAAATTATTGAAACAATAAAAAAGGGGGTCACGGGGCTTGCTTTCTTGCATAAACCTTCATGAGTTGAGCAATTTCCATGCACGTTTTTGCACATTTCGAAATTTGAATTCTAAAAGAACAACATTTGCTCATACGCTGTGTTGACTGCTGCTAACCATTACACGTACACATGTGGGCACCTACCGTAGCTTTGTTTGCAGCCCATGCGCCGGGTTGATTTCAGTACAGTAGATTTGGTCCACAGTTGTTGTTTTTACTGTTTGGCCAGACATTTTGGCTCACTTAAAAAGAATTTCTTCACAACTTGTGGCATGACTAAGCAAGTTTATGTCGAATAACACCAAGCAAAAGTGTGAAATTGACTAAATAATGCTCACAGAACACATGTAAACTGCATGCAATTCTGACACAATTTCTGTTCAGATCTATAGAATAAACTGATGTGATAAGCAACAAACAACAGGAGGTGGTGAGGCATAGAAATGGTAGAATGTTGTTCTGTATTATCTGTAGGTAAAATTGAAGTGATGTTCCACTTTTGCAATTTTACAATTACTTTCTGGCTCCTTATGCTCCCGGTTCCCAACACGATTGATTGGTTGCAGCAGAGGTGGGAATTTTCTCTTTGGAACTTTAATATGCATTTATCTCCTGAAACAAATTTTCCTTTGTAAATTTAGTTAACTTAAGTTGATTGAGTAGACAACAGGACAAAAGTGGCCTTGCTTGAAGAAAGCCTAGCACCGCCACATTGTTTTTTTTCCCGTTCTTCAAAACTCTCGTGTATAAAGTAAGAAGCGTGCGCTAGTGGCCAGACTCTCCATGCAAGGGAAACTGATACCAGCCACCTTAAGCTATGCAAAATTAGATGACAACATCATACATGTATAACAAAGGAATTGCTACCAAATTACATGTAATCAAAACCAACCTTCCTGATTCTTCATCTGATTTGCACACTTCATGTAAAAATGACCCAATCTTCTCACAGGATTCTCTGACTGATCTCTGTAAGAAACAAACAGCATTCAGCAAAGTACCTCAACTGCTGTACAATATTATCTACACTGTAGTCCTGGACATACATTTGATAATTTAATAATAAAATGAAAACAGCTTGTTGCTTACAGTACAAGCTGACTCTAATCCAGTGGGAGTTGATCGGCCTTCAACAGAACTGAACATTTGTGAGCCACCACTGATGATTCCTTGTGAAGTGTAATATGTTGGGTCAATTGTTTTCTTCCTGTGCAAGTATATACAAAATATAAAATTAATGTATACATACATGTGACCCTCCACAGGAAAACGTACACTAACGACCTTCCGTTAAACGGTCTAAAACATTAGCAATCCGTTAGTCATCCGTTAGAAACATTGATGAAAACCATTAGTAGTGTTAGTCAATCTGTTAGCTCGTGACCCTTGCCCGTTAGAGCGTTAGTCATATCTGTTAGTGGCGTTAGTCAAACCATTAGCACATGATCCTTGCCCGTTAGAGCGTTAGTCATATCCGTTAGTGGTGTTATTCAACCGTGTTAGCATCTGCTCCTTTCCCATTAGAGCATAGCCATATCTGAAGAACACACACCAGCTAAATAAAAATGATATTTGCAAAAAGATGTGGATCATATTTCAAACCGCCGATTGATGTAATCTTTACGAACATGCGGCTTGACATACATAAATCAGAAAGTCCAAACCTTTTACTTCCAACGCTCCACAGTTTCTGATGAATGAAACTCGAAAGACGCTAAAGAGAGCTTGATGTTTTGTTTTTGTTCTCTCTGTTTGCCTCAGGGGTAAGCGCTGTTAGTTAATGTTAACATTGTAGCAAAAAGGTAAAAGAAAGTTTCCTTCCAAACTGGCGAAGAAATCTCGAAACTTTGCTCTGAAATATCCGCCAAATCATCATGTCCGCCAAATGAAATATGATCGCTCTCGTTGCCTAGCATGTGACATAAGCTTAAATCTGCCACTGATAAAATTCGCTTTCTGTGAGCCTTCCGTTCCATAAATCAAGACGTCTGTTAAACAACTCAACAAGAATTGTATTTTACTTTCAATGAAAATAAATAAGTGTACATTTTGTTAAATCCTTCCATCAGATGGAGCAAAAAGTATCGTAAGAACGTAGTTTATCTCTCTCTAGATCTCGCATTGTCGGCTGTAATCAGTCAAGCGTTGCCAATATTATTGTCTGACCACTTTTGAATGGTCGGTATCTGAGTTTCTAGTCAAATTCCGTTGTTCTCAGTTGAACAGCTTCCAGTATTATGTTAGCTAGCTTTTCTTACAGAGTCGATAGCAATAGTGTGGGATACCACAGGTATCAGGTATTCCACACATTTGAACATCCGTCTTTTTTGGGTCGTCACGCAACGCTTCTCACGTATGCTCTTCATTCCCAGTGGATCAAATTTCTACAAAAATTTGCATAAGGTTGTTTATCAGAAGTCTGAAAAATGTCAGTGAGCGAGAGACTAATTTTTGGTGAAAAATAGAAAGGATCCACTGATATGTAATTTTTGAAACTAGCAGAGTATGGGATTGAGACAACTGCCAAACATCAACAAAAGACGCTTTTGGCTGCAGAGTGAATTGAAGACGGAGTAACTGCAGAATACCCTGCCACATCGAGTCCATTAATTGTATAAACTGTCACAAACTATTGTGCTTTTTCGGAAAATTTCTGTCGGTTGTCGGTGTTCTGGGAGAAGATTTCACAAATGTTTTCACAGTCGCTTCTACTCCTTGGAAGGCCTCATCGAATGCTCTCAGTTTTAGCCATTGCAAAAAGAATTTGGCAGCACCACGCTTCCTTCTTTCGAGCAACCGCTTAACTAAAGACTTTGTTAAAAAGAAAGAGATAAGTAATATGTGACCGCACAAGCATCTAAAATCGAACCGTTTAATAGCAACTGCAATGATTATTCTTTGATCAATTTCATCCGCAATTCCCATAAACATCGTTCACAATTTAAGATCCTTTAGAACTGGAGATCAGCCGCTAGAACTTTAGGATGGCAAACTGTCAGAACGTTAACACAAACCATTGGAGCATTAGCACAAATCATTAGAGCATCAGAATAAACCATTAGAGTGTTAGAACAAACCGTTAGTAAGAGTGTTAGAACAAATCGTTGGAAGGTCATGGCCGAGCGTTAGAGCATTAGTACTAAGCATTAGAAGGACTTCAAAGCCATTAACAATCCGTTAACTATCCGTTAGTTTTCTAACGTTTAACGGATGATCGTTAGTGTACATACATATTGTATTCCCGTGGAGGGTCACACATGTAGGCATGTTTCAGCTATGTGTACATGTAATTAATTTTGTAAAGCAAATTATTTTGATTACCCACCATGTCAGAATGTCAATTCATGACTACTGGTATATTTCAATTTATTTTTTAATCTTGCAATGATATTTTTTATTGCGTGCATTTTTATCAACCTTCTTATCTCATTGACATGATGGTGTGGTGAGTAATTAATACAAAAAATTAAGCTGACTACATTAAAATAACAATAGGACACCATGTCCTCATAAAAATTCCCCTTCAACCATAGGCGGCCCAAGCTCAACATGAGAGTTGGTTACATGTACATGTAACACGTACCAGCTTATTATGCATCATCAAGAAGGATGCAATTATAAGGATTTAACCGCCGACCGGTTAGCTCAGTGGTAGAGCACCGGACTACCGTGCGGGAGGTCGTGGGTTCGAACCCCGGCCGGACCAACACTCAGGGTCTTTAAATAATTGAGGAGAAAGTGCTGCCTTTGTAATGACATCTACAAACGGTTAGACTTTCTAGTCTTCTCGGATAAGGACTATAAACTGTAGGCCCCGTCTCACAACTCTTCATAATTCTCTGATTCTGTGGGACGTAAAAGAACCACTAGGGACGCAACAAAACTCTGGCAGTGACCACCCCTAGTGTCTGTCTTAATTTGATATTTACATTACGGGGGCACTCATAACTCATCTTCATTAATTGTAAACTGCGTTATAAGCAGTCTGGCAAAGTCCCCCGGCCAGTGTTGTAATGCGCATTTGAATATTGCATAGAAAATGCGCAATATAAATGTGATATATTATTATTATTATTATTATTATTATTATTTGTAAGGGAATCTCAGTAAATAGATTCTAGAAAATAATTATATGGAAAAGGTCTCAATAAAAGAGCTGCACCATATTTTCATGGTGTTTTTCTTGCTTCCTGTGTGGTTATTTTCTTGATCTAACCTGATTTTAGTGATTTATTCATAAATTCCTGTCTCTCCACTCATAAAGTGGGAAAAAGGCAATACACTGGAATTTCAGAAGCCAAACATTCCAGCCTAGAATATCCCCATGGCCATAAAGGTACAGTTGATTTCAAGAAAAACTAGTTGAAGAAACCAGTTGAAGTCAAGCGGACCATACTGTAGAATAATATACAGCATGCAAAATTGACCAATCACAGCATGCGTACCAAGTGAGAGATATAATAAAAATCCTTATAATTGCAGCAATCTTGATACTGTGTAATAAGCTGGTGTTATATGTAAACGACTCTTATATTGAGCTTGGACCATCTGTGCTTCAACAAGATTGTCCACATACCGGTAATTCATGAGTACAGTCTTTATTATTAACAAACCCACCTTGCAGCATCTCTGTGAATGGCTATTTTGTCATTGATCTGTTTCACCAAATCCACGTACATTTCTGACAACTGACAACATTGCTTGGAATGTGCACTCAACAATGCATTTCTCTTAGCAACATCAGAAATCTGTTGACCAACTTCTGAATAGTTCTCCTCTGCAATGACAATAAATATAATAATTATTACAGTCATTTGTAAGTACAGTGCACAATACTGTCACTGACAGGGCTCACTTGGTTATTAAGGGAATGACAGACACATTGTTCATTCAATGGCATTCAGCATTTTGAAGGCATACAAGTAAGTGATGTAAGTGTGTTGTGGTTCAAATTTTTCTTGGGTTTAAAAATTTTTAAACCAGTTTAATTTTGTTTGCCCTTTGTCTCAGACCCATTACCATAATCTGAGACAAAAACTAAACTGGTTTGAAAATATTGTTAAACCAAAGAAGAATTTGAACACAGCTTTCTTGCACCAAAGTGCTCCCAATCAGCTCAGGCTATCATGTAGAAATTCCATAATTTTTTTTACTTAGGGCTCAGGTCAAAGAATTACAAATCGGAAGCTTGGTGATGTTTCAAAGTTACTTCTCAAACTCATTAATAATTCATAAGTTCAATTGCCAACAAAAAACCGGCTAAAATCATACTGTGCATGAGTTTTAACCCATTGACTCCTAGCCGTTTTTATGTTTTCGGTGAGTGATTTTCCACCTACATGTATAAACGATCCATAGCATTTGTGACTCCTTATTTGAAACTACTGTCCTAAGACACTGGAGGCTCAAGGTTTCCGAAAACGTCATTCTGACGTAGCTATTTTTCATCCATGGAGTTACAACAACGGCCCAAGTTCGGTTTGCTTGCAATTTTTGCTAAGTTTACAGCCATCTTTCATCTTTAGTGGCTTCCTGATGAGCATCATTAAACGTGATGGTAGCTAAGAGTCCACTTTCTCAAAGAATCAAGCAAGGTGATGTACTTTGTTGTCAAATTTGGCTTGTTACTCGACGAACTGGGAATTTGGCTGGCCAAACACTTAGTACCTTTGGGACTCGACTATTGATGAATTTCTCAACCTACCGCCGCATATTTTGGAATTTGTGAGCACTAAGATGACCACAAGCAGGAATTTTTGGTGGTAGGTCGGAGTGGCTGTAGAACTTAGTTTATATGTGAAAGAATTGGCGAAAGGAACAGGCGCTGTCAAAATTCTCGTTAAATGGCAGAAAGGCTCAAATGCACTGGAACAAAAGGCTGTATCTACGCTCGGGAGAAGAATATGAACGAAAAAAGTCATTTCTAAGCTAGAAAGTTATGATGGTTGAAGTTTGGTTTTTCGACGATGATTTCTTTAAAAAACATAAAGGCAAAAAGGGGCATTTTCGTGGTTTCTCTTTGACGTTAAAAACGGTCAGTTCCATTCTTGTCCAAACTCAAAAGGCCATATTTGGTAAAAATCGCTACGTTTCTTGCATTTGATGGATATCCAAATTTAAAGGACATTCTATTTCATGGCAATATTCACGCAATTGAGAAAGTTGCAATGTTTTGAAGCATGGCTGTCTTGTGTAGCCGGTTTCAGCCGGTGTAGGATATAATAATAATAATAATAATAATAAATAATCACTTTATTTAAGTCTCAAATCTATTTAGCCAAGCACAGATGCTCTACTAATTGGGGAGACCAAATCAAATCAACTCTAAATAAATCAAATGAAATGTTGGTTTTTGGGGAGAGGGGAAAACCCGAGTACCCGGAGAAAAACCTCTCGGAGCAGAGTAGAGAACCAATAAACTCAGCCCACTTATGACGCTGAGTCCGGGAATCGAACCCAGGCCACATTGGCTCTCGCCACTACGCCAACCCTGCTCCCCTGATGGAGTCGATGGGTTAATACCCAATGAAAAGCCAGATGAAAATCACACGTGTATTGGATCAGATATCCAAACCATGCATGGTTTTCATCTGTGTTGTCATTAGACATCAAGATTCACGCATAAAAAGAAAGCAAATTAAACACAAGAACAGTACAATAAAAATATTGCACTTCTCATTAGCATTAGCTATACACTGCTAGTTCATTTTTTGTTAATTATACAATTATACATTTACGATATTTCACTATTTACAGGATTCACCCTGTACAAGTCATAATCTTTGTTAAGACCGCCTTTGGCATTGTGCTTTCATCTGTTTCTCTGTGTTTGGATTGAACCCCTGATGAAACATTCACATTTATTTACATGAATGTTTACAAACGTCTAAAATAATGTCACTTCTAGTTTGAAAATTGTTACAGCTGTACATGCAACCATTAAAAATACAGTTCACTTCTCCAACTAAGAACTTTATAGCCTTCCTCAAGAAATTCAAAGCAAATTTACGTGAACAGTTCTTACAAATACACTCTATTTACAAAGAGGAACACCCTTGAAATAAGTAGCTTGGTAAAACTACCTTTTTTGACTTCAGGAGATTAATTTTGTTCTACACTGTATATCTTGAAACAGAAAACTCAGTAACAATTTAAATTAGTAAGTAGCTTGGTAAAACTACCTTTTTTGAGCTCAGGAGATTAATTTTGTTCTACAAGTGCTGTATATCTTGAAACAGAAAACTGGGTAACAATTTAAGTTAAAAAAATCCTTATAACCTGCTTCAAGAATTTCCTTCTGCAAAGCCTTGATTTCATTCTCAACATGATGTACTTTGTTTCTGACCTCCAACAGCTCTTTAGTTAACTGAGCATGCTTTTCTTTTAGTTGCTCCTGTTGTTCATCATCTGGTTTGTCAGCAGAATGGGCAGCTTGCTCATTGATCAACTGCTGTCTATTTAATGAATTATTCCTTAAGGAAAGTAACTTAACTGTCGACAAGCAATAAATGTTCACATAATATACATGTACAAAACATGGTGAAAAAGTGATAGACTACCGGTAATGAATATCACAGTGATAGTAATGATAATCTTTCCCAGCTTATCTACAGGTTATGTATGTGTACACATGTATAATGAATTCAGGTGTTCTTGTGACTGAAAAATTAACATTTTTAAGCTACACACCAGTTAATATATAATCATTTTATATAACATTAATTTTAATAACTTTGTTAAATTTTTACATGTATATCATGAATCCTGGTTACAGATCTTCTGCTTCCTCAACTTTTGAGCTGTTACCACTTTCTTATCAACAGAAAAAGAACCTCAGAGACAAACTTAAGCTTGTTAAAATAACATGCTGTACAGAATCAGCATGCAATCTTGCTCCTACATGTGTACTTGATAACAAAAATTTCCTTATGAAATAAACTACACTGTTAAAAGCCCTGGTCATGATAGTCGATGATAGTTGAAGAGTCCTAAACTATCATCAACTGCATGGTCGGGCAACATGGCGGAGTGAACGTGTTTGTGATAGCTCCGGGTTTGGAAGCTTTGTATGGCCAACCAAGCTGAATCCACCAAACGGAAAACACGTCAAAGTTCTTCAACTTCATCTGCAGAGGGTCACTCGCCAGATGACAAAAAGATAAGGCGCCACACATCATATTCTGATTCTGAAACAAGTACCGTATCGGAAGAAGTGGCCACTGCATTAAACATGGCGGACTTAGTTATGCCTAAACTGGAGCTTTTGTTGGAGAAGGTAGTAGCAGTTGAATCGAAGCTAGAAAAACTCGAAGAATATGTTAAATCGGTCGATGATAAAGTAAGTAGCCTTCAAGCGAAAATTGACTGTTTTGAATCTTTTAAGAGTGAGACGGAGAAGAAGATTATGGAGCTTGAAGAAGGGATGGATTTTGCTGACGCTGAAAGGGAGTCTTTCAAGACGAAACTACGCGAACTACAAAATCAGGTCAACCAGCTCAAAGACGAAAAGCTGTATATGGAAGTTTACAATCGTCGCGAGAATCTACGTTTCTTCGGAATCGAAGAAGTAGCCGCAGAACAGGAGGATACTAAACAAGTTTTAGTTAATTTCTTAACAAAGGAGCTTGGCATAAAAGACGCGTCCGAGATAGAATTTCAAAGAGTTCATCGGGTTGGAAAGCAAAATCCCTCCAGTGCAAAGCCCAGGCAAATTATCGCAAGATTCTTGAGATACCCCGATCAAGAGGAGGTAATGGCTAACGCTAAGAAGTTGAAAGGCAAGAATTTAGGAATTTCGGCAGACCTCCCTAAAGAAATAATGGAACGGAGGAGAAAGAAGATACAACGTTTTAAGAAAGTTAAAGAGGAGGGTAAGACTGCTTATTTTAGTAGAAGCGAACCAGATAAACTGTTTATTGATGGTGTTGAAGTGTAAAATTTTTTCCCTTGTAGGATTCTACTTCTTAGGCCATGTTTTTTTTATCTTGTCACTTTTTTCTTCAAATTTGAATATGTACTTCCAAAACGGAGCTTTTGTATCTATTGTTTTGTACATATAGTGTGATAAATGTCAGTGGCGTTATATTCAACAGCTATAGCTGGCTACTGTTTTAATTATGTGATTATTTGTTGTAGCTCTATTTTGTCTCTCTTGTTACTGTTTGTAGAGGTTGATGTGCTGATAACTATCTATTGTACTTTTGTGGGAGACATACAGGACCTTTATGCAGAGATTTTTTCACTAATTCGCTTATCCAACTGATTTGAATACATTTACACAACCATCATGAAGTGTAATTTAGATTCCAAAATGTTATCTTTAAACGTTCGGGCATTCGTTCTTTTGATAAAAGAAAAGTTTTGTTTAATTGGATTGCGAAAGAGAGATGTGACATTATTTTCTTGCAAGAAACATATTGTACCCCAGAAGTGGAAAACATTTGGAAGTTACAATGGAGGGGCAGTATTTTCTTTAGTCACGGATCACAGCATAGCAGGGGAGTCATGATTCTCTTAAAAGAAAACTTTGACTGCGAAGTTAGTGTGCACCGGGAAGACGAGCAAGGAAGATTTCTCATTTTAAAGGTCATTATTCAGAATCAACCGTTTGTTTTAGTCAATATATATGCACCAAATAAAATAAATGACCAGTGCACGTTTTTCGAAGAAATTCAAACTCAACTTGATGGATTAGATTTGGAGGAAAACTGTGAAATAATTATAGGAGGTGACTTTAATGTTATTCTTGAGCCCGATTTGGATGGAACCAGAGGTAAACCCCAGTTAAAAGAATCTTGTAAAAAGATTGATAATTTGTGCTCATCATTTGACTTGATTGATATTTGGAGAATCAGAAACCCTGACGCGAGGCGTTTTACGTGGAGGCAGAAAAATCCAATAATACAGCGCCATCTTGACTTTTGGTTAATATCTAGCAGTATTCAGGAGGAGGTAGTGAAAGTAGATATCATTCCAGCAATAAGAACTGATCACTCTGCCATTACAATACACATAAATGGAATTGAAGAGACAGAACGGGGCCCCTCCTTTTGGAAATTTAATTCCAGTCTTTTAGAGGATGACGAGTATATCAAATTAATAACCGATAGGTATAGCTATTGGCTGGAAGAAGGAAAAGAGTTACAAGACCCCTGGGTCCTCTGGGACTTCATTAAATATAAAATCCGATATGAAACCATTATCTATAGCAAACAGAAGGCTAGGAAGAGGAGGGAGGCATTAACGACATTAGAGAGAAAAATCAAAGAATGTACAATAAAATGTGACGAGTCGCCAAGTCCAGAAAAAATAAACAATTTGGAAATCTTTCAAACGGAATACGATAGACAGTATGAATACATAGCTCAAGGTGCTATAATCCGTTCAAGAGTAAACTGGTACGAACACGGTGAGAAAAGCAACAAATATTTTTTGAATTTAGAAAAGTCCAAACAGAAGAAAGGCTGTATTAGAAAGTTGGTAATAGAGGGTGATGAATGTACGACCGATCCGAAAGAAATAATGACAGAGATACATAACTTTTATGCAAATTTATACGACACCAAATCTGATGATCGCGACTGTGAATCGACGCTTGAATTTCTTAGAAGCGTGAACACTAAAATACTGACAGACGAGCAACGTGACTCACTGGATAAAAAGATTTCAGTTAACGAGTCTTACGAAGCGCTAAAAACTTTCAAGAAGAATAAAAGCCCTGGGAATGATGGCTTGACAATTGAATTTTACCTCGGCTTTTGGCCTCTTATGGGGAAACATGTTGTTAACGCTTTAAATTTTGCTCATGAACAAGGTCAATTATCGAATTCGCAAAAACAGGCTATGATTACTTTGTTGGAGAAGAAAGACAAAGACCGACGCTTTATCGAAAACTGGAGACCAATCTCGTTAATAAAAATTAATGTCGATGTTAAAATCGCATCAAAGGCCATTGCAAGAAGGTTAGAAATGGTCCTCCCTAACATTATTCACCCTAACCAAAATGGTTTCATCAAGGGAAGGTCAATTTTTGATGGAGTGCGAACGATTGAAGACTTACTTGAATTTGCAAAATTTATGGACAGTTCAGGCATTCTCCTAGTGGTTGATTTTCAGAAAGCTTTCGACTCTCTTAAATCATTCCTTTCTCCTTAAAGTCCTAGAAAAATTTAATTTTGGACCATATTTCCTGCAGTGGATCAAAACCTTTTATAATGATGTTTCAAGTTGTGTTTTGAATAACGGTTTTATTACTAATTTATTTTCAGTCCGATGTGGCGTTAGACAGGGTGATCCCTTATCAACTTTACTATTCATTCTAGCTCTTGAAGTGCTTGCTTGTAGGATTCGAGATAATGACGAAATCAAGGGGATGGTGGTTAACAACGAGGAAATTAAATTAACTCTTTTTGCTGAGATATAACATCATATCGTCGTTTAATGGCGATGTTTCAGCAGTTTTCAAAGTTTTCTAACTTACAGGTCAACAAAGATAAGACTGAGGTATTCGCCATTGGCAGACAAAGTTTAGATCAAAAGAATTTTCAACACAAAGTACGAACATCAATTAAAATCTTAGGCATCGTTTTTGATTATAATACTTCATTAAGGATGAAAGCAAATTTTGACTCCATTCTAAAGTCCATTAAAGATATTCTGAATATGTGGAAGTGGGGAGGACTTACATTACTGGGGAGAATACAAATTATTAAATCTTTTATTATACCGAAAATTCTGAGTAAAGCTGCGGTAATTGCAGTTACAGATGATTTTATTAAGGAAATTAATAGTCTGATGTATAGTTTTATTTGGAAAGAGAATGATAAAATAAAACGTGCCGCCCTTATTAACGATATCAAGAACGGTGGACTTAAAATGCTGGATATTCAATCAATGATTTACTCACAGAGGGTGATGATTTTAAAAAAATATGCAGATAAAGATCACATTAGTCCTTGGAAGATTGTATTAGATTTTTTTCTTTCTCGAGTTGGCGGGGAATTTATCCTTAAGTGTAATTTTGATACCCGAAAGCTACCCATCTATCTTCCAGTATTCTATAAAGAGTGTTTAGATGCCTGGACCTTGCTAAATGATCAATCATCATTTCCTTCGTACAGTGATGTTGTCCATCAGGTCATTTGGAATAATAAGTTTATCAATGTTCAGAAAGTCTCGCTTTACAAAGAAAATTTGTCTCTGAAAGGAATTGTTACAGTTGGTGACCTTCTGTCTGATACTGGTAGTTTTCTAAAAGGCCCTAAAGTGTTAAATGCAAATCTTTCTCCTGTTGAGCATTTTAAATTAATGAGTATCGTCGATGCGATTCCTCAGCAATGGAAACTGATAATTAGACGAAGTGCACAACACACCCCTTAGTACATTAGTGACACGACTTATTTAAAGATGGGTAATGCTGAAGTGGCTCTATCACAGGTTTCGGCCAAGAAGCTTTACAAAGCTTTCAGAAACCAAAAACAAGTTCCACCAACTGCCCAAAAGAAACTTAAAGAAAAATTTCCCCATTTTTCTGTGGACTGGAAAGAAATTTATTCCTGACCTCTTATAGTTACGATTGAAACTAAAATCAGACAATTCCAATATAAGGTTTTAAATAATTTAGTATTTACTAACCAAAAGTTGTTTAAATTGAAAATGATTGACTCGCCCTTGTGTACCTTTTGTAAACAAGACACTGAATCCCTCGAACATTTATTTTTCAATTGTTATGTGACAAAAGCTTTCTGGGAAGCTTTCTGCTCTTGGCTTACTGAATGTAGCATTACATTCCAACCCTTTACGATGACAGACATTATATTTGGGATTTTCTATGTGGAAAAGGACTTCGATATTTTAAATCATCTTATATTGACGGCTAAATTATATATTTATAAGTGCAAGTTGAACAATGTAAATCCTTCATTACAAGTCTTTAAAGCCAAGACCAGAGGAGTATTTAATACCAAATTGAAAAAAGGATTGCAACAAGCCGGAACAAACTTACAAAACATTTTAGGAAATGGGATAAGCTCCTGCTGTATGTTGACTCGTAGCATGAATGTCCTACATAGACTGTAACCGTTTCTGTAATAATTATCTTTGTAATTTCATGAATAAAAGTATTAAAAAAAAAATCAACTGCCATCAACTATCACGTGCGTGCTCAAACGGTTCAAAGAAGGTTGTGATACTGTAGATGATGATAGTTTACTGGAAGTCTACACAAGATAGGGTGAAGCTTGCTTGTTGCTTGCATGAGTCTCTGTGAAAATGGCGACTCGTGAAAAGTTGTAAGTACACAATACTAGTATGAACTTTTCGCAACGACAGAAGGCAGCAGCATGTTTAGTTTCCCTGGAATTGTTGCCCGAAGATATTAGGAAAGATGAAGCTGGAGAACGTGGCAGGAAGAGGGATCGGACAAGAGAGTGGATAAAAAGGAGAGACGAGAGCGGGTTGTTCAAGTTGATGGAGGAATTGTGAATTGCTGGATATAACTTTCAATAACAACAAGCTCTAGATCTACAATCTCGACAGTACCACCATTTTTTATCATTTGATTATTATTTAACATTTAAATAAATAAATTTGACCAGGGTTTAACGCAAGTTCAGAGACTTTAAACATACACTGTAACTGTATTTTTGCAAGATGCTGTACATTTACAAGCCTTGACTTATCATTTTTAAATTAAGAGACTTTCAGGGTGTTAAATATGTACATGTACACTATACTAACAGTGATTAAAGATACAACTTCAAGTTTCCACGTATCTTCTGCGCAGTTCTGTAACAAAGGAGAAGAAAGCAGCATTTACATAATTTCAATTCACCATAACAAAGGTATCTACACTACAGGTGTGTATAGTGAAAAATATTGCACCAAAAAATCAGTAAAAATAAAGTAAATTTACTTTCACCAAAATCTGGTATACTTACTATAACAGGGTTTACTGAAAATTTAAACTTACTTTGTGGACCTGATATGCTGTAATACATACTTCCAAATATCCACCATAGACCCACGACACAACCTACAAGCAAATTTGACCAACAGACAACTGTAAACCATAATAAGTGATAACATCAGGAGAATACCCAAACAATTGGAAGAAGGGAGAATGGGTACCTGTATACAAAAAGGATGACAAGACAGACGAGAGAAACTACAGACCCATCACAGTGCTAAATTCCATTAATAAACTATTTGAACAACAACTCAGCCACCAAATCTCTGACTACATGGATGATCACCTTAATATGCACATGTCTGCCTATCGAGCCAATTACAGTTGTGAAACAGCATTATTAAAACTTGTTGAAGACTGGAAGTTTGCTCTAGATAACAAGGCTATTGTGGGAGTCTTATCAATTTATACTAGCAAAGCATTTGACTCTCTTCTTCCACCATTAATGGCAAGTAAACTGCAGGCTTATAACTTCTCAGACGAGGCTCTCAGGCTGGTAAGATCTCACTTTGAAAATAGGCAAGGAAGAGTCAAATTAAAAGATGCCACCAGTTCTTGGAGGGAAATTAAAAAAGGATGTCCACAGGGATCCTGTTTCGGCCCTTTGCTTTGGAATATTTTCCAGAATGACATGTATTATTCTGTGAGCGGTTGCCAACTGTCAATGTATGCTGATGATCATCAGCTCTACACCTCAAATGTTGATGCTAAGGAAGTAGAATCAATTCTTAATGCACAAGCTAGGTTAGCTTCTCACTGGTATAAGGAAAATTCACTCCTTGCAAACAAGGATAAATTTCAGACAATGGTAAGTTCAATGCAAACAAGAAAGAAGCCACGTCAATCACCATCACACTTAATGATACAGCACCAATAGAGCCTACTAATCTTATGAAACTCTTGGGCATCATTATCGACGATAAATTGAATTTTACTGAACGTGTTAAATCAATTGTGGTCAAAGCAGGGAGACTTGTGGGTGTTATAATGCGCCTAAGAAATCTCATTCCAGAGAAAGTCAAACTTCAGCTGTATCGAACGGCAATTTTACCACATTTAACTTACTGTTCCGTTGTATGGCATTTTCTGAAAGCTTCTGATACTCGTAAGCTAGAGAGGATCCAAGATAAGGGTCTCAGGGCTATCTACTGTGACAAAGTGTCAAGTTATGAGGAGCTGCTGGCTGCCGCTGGTCTCCCAACATTGTTCAATCGAAGACTTTAAGACATTGCCATTTCAATGTTTAAGGTTAAGTATAACCAGACTGCCTGCCCTGCATATTAAGCTTTACATTAAAACAGATCTGAAGTAGTTAATTAATTATGTACATTTTTTCGTTTTTAGTATTTTAACCCATTGACTACCGCAGGTTTTTACATTTTCGGAGTGATTTTCCACCTATAAACGATGAATAGCAATTCGTGACTCTTTATTTGAACTACCAGGGAAAAGTGGTGCTGTCCTAAGCCACTGGAGGCTCAAGGTTTCTGAAAACGTCATTTTGACGTAGCTATTTTTTATCCTTGAAGCGACAACAATGGCCCAAGTTGGGTTTGCTTGCGATTTCTGCTAAATTTACAGCCATTTTTCATCTTTAGCGGCTGCCTGATGAGCATCATTAAGCGTGACGGTAGCTAAGAGTCCACTTTCTCAAAGAATCGAGCAAGGTGATGTACTTTGTTGTTGAATTTGGCTTGTTACTCGACGAACTGGGAATTTGGCCGGTCGAACACTTAGTACCTTTGGGACTCGACTATTGATGAATTTCTCGACCTACCGCCACATATTTTGGAATTTCTGTGTACTGAAGATGACCACGAGCAGGAAATTTTGGCGGTAGGTCGGAGTGGCTGTAGACTTAGTTTATATGTGAAAGAATTGGGGGAAGGAACGGGCGCTGTCAAAAATTCTCGTTAGTTCCCAGCATGCAATGCGCTCAAGATGTTGAAAATGTCGGGAAGGCCCGAATGCACTGGAACAAAAGGCTGTATCTACGCTCGGGAGAAGAATATGAACAAAAAAAGTCATTTCTAAGCTAGAAAAAGGACTGAATTTCGTTATGATGGTTGAATTTTGGTTTTTCGACGATGATTTCCCTAAAAAACGTGAAGGCAAAAAGGGGCATTTTTGTTGTTTCTCTTTGACGTTAAAAACGGCCAGTTTCGTTCTTGTCCAAACTCAAAAGGCCATATTTGGTAAAAATCGCTACGTTTCTTGCATTTATTGGATATCCAAATTTAAAGGGCATTCCATTTCGTGCTCACAACTAACAGTTAAGGCAATATTCGTGCGATTGAGAGAGTTGCAATGTTTTGAAGCATGGGAGTTTTTTACGGCCGGTTTTGGCCGGCACGGGTGCCAATGGGTTAAACATAGTTTAGGGTTTTTTCTATTTGTATTTTTTAATTAGCCTTCCCTTTCTATTTTATTTTATCCATACATCAATATGCAACAATCTATTTTAGATTTTACGCCTTCTTAATTCATAGTTTTCATAGTTTTTTAATTGTCAATCACTTTCAACATGAGCCTCCAGCTCAGGAGACTGGGTAACCACTCCCTGTGTATTTGACATTAAATAAATTATCTATCTTATCTATCTATCTTATCTTTTGTTAGGTTTAGCAATAACAATTTTTACACTCTTGAGGGCTTTAGTAACGCCTCCTTAAATATGTGAGGTGATAACCTTTTGCTTGTCAGGCTATTAGTTTAAAACTAGTTGTAATCGTAGATCAGGAATGCGTTCAAGTATCTATTGCTGCGGTAGTCTGATGTGATAATACTGAAATCGATTACAGGTTTATAACATGACGTGACTGGGTTGTGATCGGTTATGTGCTTCCTTGTCAGCTGGTATTTAGCTAAGGTTCAGTAATATTTCAGATCTTGCCATAAAAAACAATATTGAAGTGTAAACAAGGTTTTGGTTCTTATTTTCAACAAATATATTTTTTATTTACGATATATCATTTATGACATAATCGTGTGAATATTGTGTAAAGCGTATAGAGCTGCTGTATATGCGCTATATAAAAAGTGTTTATTATTATTATTATTCAGACTCAGCCAGCGTGCTTGATACGAGATGTGTTCAGCATCTTATGTCACAAAAGCACTTATGTTCTAATAGGGCACCTTGATTTGTTTCCTTCAACAGTTAGGGAAAATTATGTAAACGATTCCAACATTGGTTGAATGTGCTCTCTAAATTGTAAAACACAAACAGTGATTGATTTTACGGGAAGTTTTTGATTATAATCCAACGTGTCACACGCTGGTGCCATAGGGTCTAGCTGGTTACCGTAGTTCATTTCACTTGGAAATCAGTTTTTAAAAATATATTTTCAGTCTGCAAAGGCCATGTGAAACGCCTTACTTTGCAGTTTAGGTCGACCCAGTTTAGTGATGTTCACCTGTTGAGTCAAACGTTGAACTTCACAAGCACGTAAATAAACAGATGAGTGAGGCTGAAGTCACGGTATCATTTATGACGTAATTCAAGATGGCGCAGAAATGGTACACAAACGACGAAAAAATCTCACCACTAAGTATCACAGGGTACCCAAGAATAGGTTGCGTTCTCCTAACGTCAAACGCAACTACTATTTTCAATATTTTGACTGGTCAGAAACGAGGCTTGACTGAGCTAAAATTTATTTGGCTGGTCATCATGACCGACGACTGTCCAAAAATTATTTTGATCCCCGTGCTACAGTTGGAAGTTTGACATTCAGTAGGCACCTGTGGGTGAAGAATTTGACTCTGGATTAAATGAAAAATTGATGTCAAATTCCCCTGGGTCTGCCTGCTTCAAGATGAGATTATTTTACTGTATTATAACAATTTCTGACTCCCTTTATCATGACACAGGATCTTTTCATTTAACCCATTGACTACCGGCTGTTTTTACATTTTCTGAGTGATTTTCCACCTATAAATGATGAATAGCAATTCGTGACTCTTTATTTGAACTACCAGGGAAAAGTGGTGCTGTCCTAAGGCACTGGAGGCTCAAGGTTTCTGAAAACGTCATTTTGACGTAGCTATTTTTTATCTGTGAAGCGACAACAATGGCCCAAGTTCGGTTTGCTTGCGATTTCTGCTAAATTTACAGCCATTTTTCATCTTTAGCGGCTGCCTGATGAGCATCATTAAGCGTGACGGTAGCTAAGAGTCCACTTTCTCAAAGAATCGAGCAAGGTGATGTACTTTGTTGTTGAATTTGGCTCGTTACTCAATGAACTGGGAATTTGGCATTTTTGTCGTTTCTCTTTGACGAAAAATCGCTACGTTTCTTGCATTTATTGGATATCCAAATTTAAAGGGCATTCCATTTCGTGCTCACAACTAACAGTTAAGGCAATATTCATGCGATTGAGAAAGTTGCAATGTTTTGAAGCATGGGAGTTTTTTACGGCCGATTTTGGCCGGCACGGGTGCCAATGGGTTAATTCAGCCTTGTATGTCAAGTGTTAGCAATATACAAGATGCACAGGTATTATATGTTGTAGGTCAAAATGAAATTCAAGTCAAAATGATTTTAACCTAAGTCAAAATTAAATTCCTTTGTCTTCCATGTAATTAGGGTTAGAAGACAAAGGAATTTCATTTTGACCCAAGTTAAAATCATTTTGACCTACAACATAGAATTATATGTCACATAAAAGACTTGTATCCCAATAAACAGCCACTGTAACTTGCCAACTGTCTTGCTGTAGTGCAATGGATAAAGATTTATACACAGCCCCATACATCAATTACATACATGCAACACTGTCATACCAACCCTGTTCCAAAAACAGCGGAAATGAATAGAGTTTGAACCGCAAAATGTAGACATAATTAATGTTGGGGATGTGCAGCAATCTTGCCAGTATATCATAAGTTCAGCCAGGAAACCATCCCATGATCAACCTCATTTTGCTACCGTTTTCAAATTCATCCTAAAGACCTTATTCATGCAAGCTTCTCATCTGCTGTCAGGAATTCTTACCTGCCATGTTACAATATATCTATCCATCGCTATCATTAAGGCTTCAGTTGGTTTTAATTTCTTTAACTGGAAAGATTTTAGCCCCAAACATTAAGCAGCTAAAGCTTAATTATTCATGCATCACTTTCTTCTTGAGCATGAATAGAGTTTGTCACAAAATATATCGGGGATGGTCTCTTGCCCTTAGATTTACTTACATTTTGAAGTCTTCTTTCGTTGGAAGAGATGAGTTGATGTGTCGGCCTTGCGGCCTGAAGCGCATTTCATCCACCGCCCAGCGTCGAAGTTCATCTGCAATATCACGGTCTTCCGCCATCATGGGGGCTTTCACAGCAACAGCAACTGAGATTTTAACCGTTTGGTGGCGTTCGAGTATTGTTTATTTATAATGGTTTAAGAAACGACGACCAAATGACGCCAAATTTGCCATTTACAACAAAGGAAGGAGGAAAACTTAAAGCCCCGTGGCTCCAGTTTTTTGCTTGGATCGTTTCTCCTTTGGCGGGCAACTCACCAGTTACCAGACTTCTCAGGCCGCATCACAGGTCAGCCAAGCTCACGATAAGAGACATAAGTATACCACAAAGCGTGACTCTGGTGTATCGGCGTATAAGGTGGTGTTGTGTTATTGTTGTTTGAAAATAAAGTTGACTTACTTTGTTGCCTTGTTGTATCCAGCTTCTCAGGCCGATTTGAAGCCATTTCGGCGAGTTAGAGATTATCGGAGTCTCCACTGCTAAACATTGATTTCCGGAATGCCCGCCGCTCGAAGCCCGATTTGCCCCGCTGTCCCAGTTCCTCCATAGAATCAAAGTAGAGATGTTAAGCTTTTCTTCTCAGCGCATTTCCGGGTTGATTGCGGCCCCATCGCCTTCGCTACAAAGCTTTTCTTTCCGTTTCAGTTTCAGTTTATTTTTGCCACTTTTTGTTGTTTTAAATTACAAAATAAATATATATTAAACTACAAGAAATATTAAATAATCGATAAAAGAAAAGCATTAGGTGAGGATGCCCATATAGAAACCATTAGGGCTTATTCGGGCTACAGGCACCTCAAGAAAAATACAACGATAGAATGATAATTTAGGCGTGTCTTATTTAATTTGTAAGCACATTTTGGTTAAAAAGCAAGAACACAAACAAACAAACAAACAAAATAAGGGGAAGTCAGTTCAGGAGGAAAGTTCTTAATTTAGACTTAAATTGAGAAAAACTGTCAGCATTCTGAATTTTTGTATTGAGAAAATTAAACAGTTTAGGTCCTTGAAAGCGTATTGCAAACTGTCGGATATTTGTTCAACAAGAAAATAAGTAAAAGGCATTGGAGTTTCTAGTATTATAATGATGAATTTGATTAGTCAGCAAAAACCATTTCATTGAATTCATCAGGAAGGAGGCCTTTCTTAAAAGAAAACATAAACTTGCCAATTTGAGATCGATAAATATCACTGAGTTTCAGAATTTTCAGCTGCTTAAATATTGGTTCAGTATGAGCATCCAATGCGCTTCTCGATATGATTCTTAAAACCTTTTTCTGAAGTAAAAAAATGCGATTTAGATTAGAAGGATAGGTCGATCCCCATACTGATATGCAGTAAACAAGGTAAGGATAAACTAAGCTAAAATACAAGGTGCACAAAGAGGAGGTGGGAAGGCAAAAACTTGCTTTATAAATTATGCCAATAGGTTTTGATATTTTTCTAGCCACATTAGCAATGTTTTGTTTCCACGTTAAATTTTCGTCAAGAATAATACCTAAAAACACAGTTTCTTTTACTCGTCCAATGGCACATGGACTAATCTCTAGATTGATGTGAAGTGTTTGCCTTTTTTGCAGCTGCGCTGCTGAACTTTCGCAAGTGCTCGGCCAGAACGCCATGGACACACTGAACTTTGGAAGAGCACGTTGGATAACAAAAGTGAACCGGCGGGGGTGGACAACGACCCCGGAAGCAAATTGGTTTGCCCGTCGCCAACTGGTCGCTACCTTCCGACATAGGGCCGCCATCGACCCGGGATTTCGCTGAGAGGCAAGCTTAACATCTCTACTTTGATTCTATGGAGGAACTGGCCTACAAATAATCTACTAACTATGTACAAATCGACAATACCGCTTGCAAGCAAGAACCGATTTATACGTCGCAGTACAGTGGCGTTGAATCAGTTACTCGAGCCCCCCAAATAGCGACAAAAATCGAGAGAAATCGTTGAAATAATTCTATTCTTCACACCGTCTAAACAACCCACATCATAAGAAATTTATCTTTATAGATATATAGCTCTCCAGTTTAGTTAAATAAAACTGATGCTCCTATGGTGCAGCCAGAAACGGTTCATAGTTCATTTATTTCACATTTTTTACATAAAATTAACATAGAAAGAAAAGTATAGTTACAACAGATGATTACAAGATAAAATAAATACAGTACAGGTTATAAAATGTGTGTGGTGGTCAAAGTAGCGAAGGCTTTCTAGTTGACCACCAGCTACTTTTAAGTAAACGAAGAAATGACATGCACTGAGCTTTATCGGGATATAGTAGGAAATGTAGGAAATTTTTGTAGAGCCTAGGACTAATGCACAGGAGAAAATTACATGTATATAAATTAAGTATGTTAGAGATATACTGAACCAAAAACGGTGCGTGATGAGTGATGTGTGTGAGAGGCCTTCGTCAAACTTTTCTTCCCTCTAAAGAATTACGTCACAGCGCTGTTGGGGGTCATTGGTCGTGCTGTTCCCGCCAGCATAGCCGGACACTCAAAGTCAGGTAATAAACACAGAAGTAACGAGTAATGACACTTGTGATACGAGAATGACCTCAAATCTACAAGTGGGAATCTCCTAACTAACAGCATCGTGGAAAATTTTGTAAGCCACGAGTTTACACTGACACTGTACCTAGTTGAAATACCGACCACAGTAGACTTCAAGCCAAAATAAAAATAAAGACTGGTGTTTTTTTAAATTGGTTAATTGTTAACTACCCAAGCCCAACCTCTATGCAGGGGACACTTGTCCTGGTCCCGAGGGTGTCCCCTGAATGGAAGTTTCATTGTGTATGAGTCTGAGAAAGATCAAATAAAATGAACAAATGAAAGACTAATGGGGAATTGATACTGAAGTATAAGGATGTGTATGTATCAATTTATTCTTATGTTATTTTTAAAGTATTTTCAATTAGCTTAGTTAGCAGTAGCTTTTAGTATTTTTAGTATTAGGGCCTCTAAGGATATCAGTTTTTTTTATAACTGTAAAGAGATACCATAGCAAAATAAAAGCATCTTCTTGTTCTATGTATACGAACTGAGTACTGGTCCGCATACGGTTCGTATACAGTTGTTCCGTAAACCCCGTGAATCCTGACACAAGTGTACAAAGTCCTGATATATTTTCTTCGGATACCCTGACAGTGCTGATCTGTACGAACCAGTTCTGCGTTGGTTTTGTATGCCTGGTAAACCATGAAATATTAGTATTTTGCACTCCGATTATTAAATAATGTTGGACGAATTATTTGTGACTACACCGGCGGGGCTCATCTCATTTTGATATAACAGCAAAAAGATAGACTATTTAGTCGTTGAACGGTCTTTTATTGTCTTTTACATATCTTTTCAGTACAACTCGGTATTCAGAATCTCTGGTTAGGACCAGTTATCCGCATTGCTTTTACGTTGGCTGGTAGATAATTGTCAAACGTCCGTCAATTAATTCCAGTGAAGGATAACGTAACCTTTAATTTGATTGGTCGGTGAAGGAATTCGTAATAATACTAAATAATAATAATAATAATAAACTCTATTTATATAGCGCCTAGATCACTGGCTGTTCTAGGCGCTTTACAACACTGGCCGGGGGACTTGGCCAGACTGCTTATAACGCAGTTTACAATTAATGAAGTAGAGTATGAGTGCCCCCGTAATGTCAATATCAAATTAAGACAGACACTATGCATGTACTAGGGGTGGTCATGATTGGTAATTTGTTCCTTCTCGATATTTGCTAAAGACGAAATGCTTTTCTTTTAAAATTTCCTTATTGCGTGTAGAGCAACGTCTACCTCGTTCGTGGAAACTGGGGGCTGATGTAACCCCGCTTCCTAAGCAAAAACCTGTAAAAACCTTAAAGAAGGATCTTAGACCTATCTCATGCACTCACTCCATGTGTCTCGAAAGTAGCCGAGGAGTTCGTGGTACGCGATTACAACATCCCTGCCGTTCTTAATAATCACGATATGAATCAGTATGGCGCAGTACCAAAGTCTTCCACCACCCTCGCTTTGTTGGACATGCTTCATGATTGGTCTCAGGGCACCGACGGGAATAGTGCTACCGTATAAGAACTGTCCGTTCTGTTCGATTATCGTAAAGCTTTTGATGTAATCGACCATAGCATTCTTATAAGGAAATTGTGTAAGTTAAATGTGCCAAATAGCATAATTAATTGGATTATCGACTTTTTGTCAGACAGATCTCCAAGAATCAAACTTGTTGAGGGATGTGTATCTGAGTGGGGATCAGTTCCCTCGGGTGTCCCCCAGGGAACCTAACTAGGGCCTTGGCTTTTTTTAATCATGATAAATGATCTTGTAGTCGAAAATGCTCGCTCATGGAAATATGTAGACGATACCACCATCTCCGAAACGGTTGCGAAAGGGGAGCTTAGCAATGCACAGCGTAATACAGATAAAGTAATACAATGGTCACTAGAAAATAGAGTCCAACTGAACACTGAAAAGTGTAAAGAGATGCGAATATCTTTTACAAAGTCCCAGCAAGAATTTGAGCCCATTCTCATCAATGGCGATACTTTGGAAGTGGTAGAAAATGTAAAGCTAGTGGGTATTAAAATTTCCAGTAATTTGACCTGGAATATCTTAATAATGAAATTATTAAGAAGGCCTCTATGAGATCATATTTTTTAATTCAACTTAAGAGAGCCAAGGTTGCTCGCACTGATCTAGGGCTCTTTTACTCTAGTTGTATTAGATCAATCATGGACTATGCGGTACCGGTCTTTCACTACAGTCTGCCTAAATATTTAATGCAAGAATTAGAACATGTACGGAAGAGAGCAATGTCCATCATCTGCCCTGGTCATGGCTATCATGAGGCCCTCGATATTATGAACTTTAGGAATTAGCCATCCATCATGACGACTGATCTGTGAGACACTTTTCGACCGCGACCTTTTAACGTACCACGCTTCAAAACAGTTTAGAGTTTCCTTTTTTAGCTGAGTGGATCCTTTTAATAATTAGATAGTTAATAATTAGATCTGTGTAACTTTATTATCTTTATTATGTAAGAAAATAGGCAATTCAGTTTTCTAACTGCTATGTATTTATGAATGTATAAACTTCAAACTATCTGAACGTACGTTTAAATAGTTTTATCCCCAAATGCAGCATATTCACCATAAGTAAAACTTTAATTGTATTGTTTCCCAACACCAACATGAACAACCGTAAGAAACCAAGTGATAAAAACAATACTAGTAGGAGTCTTTTCTTTGCTCCAATTTTTATGGTATAACAATACATCCAAGCGCAGATATTTCACAGTTAGTTTCTCGTAACTAAGTAAATGAATTGAACGGACCACAATAAATTCGAACCATTCACAAATACGAATAATTCATTGTTATCTGTGGGAAAAAGAAAACAATTTCCCAAAAGTCTTTCAATGAGCAAAAGTTTGTTTCCGAACGACATCTTAAAACAGAACACCTGCCCACACCAAATTCATACCAGGAGAAAACAGGGTTTGATCAGTATATATTAAGCTAAAACACAAATAGAAGCATGATCCGCTAAACGTTTAAATATTTTTATCCCCTAATGTAGAATATTCAACATATGTAGAACTTTAATTGTATCGTTTAATTCCCAACACCAACGAGAACAACCTTAACAAACCAACGATAAAAACAATGCAAGTGTGAGTTTTTCCTTGCTCGCATTTTTAACAATACATTAGACTGGGACCAGGCTCTGCAGTGGGGTTAAGGAGCGAAAAGAAGGAACGTGGCGAAAAAAATCGGCAAGCGAAGCGAGCCGAGCGGGGGACTGGCGGAGGGATTAAGCGGAGGGGAAGGGGCGGCGCCCTTTCCCCAGTCCCCTCCGTCCCTTCCCCTCCGCCAGTCCACCGCTCAGCTCGCTTCGCTCGCCGATTTTTAACCCCACTGCGGAGCCTGGATACAGGCTAACAATACATCCAAAAGCAGATACTTTAATATTAGTTTCTCGTAACAAAGCAAATGAATTGAACATACCAAGGACCACAATGAATACGAACCATCATTGCAAGAACACAGTAACTAAGGTGCATTAACGACAATCAAACAGCAGTCATTTGAACGTACTACCCTCCCAAAGTTAATTGATCCCAGGATTAGCCCAAACGAACAAAATCAATGGCTTTGATCTAACACACTTGGTCTTGACTTCTGTGCGTAACATCGACCAAATTTGATTTCCAGATACCGTTTCCTAAATTCATTAAAAAAAAAAATATTAAGTCCATATTGTCCCAAATACGCACCAGCTATGATTCAGGTACACCTTAAAATTTTAGCAAAAGAACTAAATCTCTGTTTGCTTCCAATAATCATTGTTCTAGCTAAACATCTTTATAATTCCACAATTGCTTACTCTATAGGATTTGAAAGCGGTACCCAGAGTTCTCAGCCTTAAACTATACCTTGCCTCCTTTAAAATCTCTAGAGTGAGTTCCAGGAAGTCTGTCGCTTGTTGCCTTGTCACAACTCTCGTGTTATAACTGTTTGTCCAATACATTGCTCCGTTGACTTTTGCACACATGAGGCCAAACACAGGTCCTGTAGGCTGCAGTGTTACAGAGCCAGCCAGTCCAGCCAAACGGTGCGCCCTTCCGGTTCCTTGCTCCACTCCTGTTTCCCTAGGTTGGACAGATAGAAGACCCTCAGATATTGCTGGCTTGGTGCGCCTTTCCTTGCTACTCTGTCGCGGTCAGCTTCATGTGGCACTGCTTCAGGAATTTGTGATGCTGTCTCCTGAAAAACGCCCGCAGCACTTGCTGTGCACATTCTTGAGCAAACTTCCAGAAATCTTTGATGTCGGGAGATACTTTGAATTCAGTGCGGAAACTGCTCACACACAACACAAACTCGTGGCTCCCAATCTCCGAAACACACTCTCCTCTCAGATCGACGTTGCAGCTCGATTTAAGAGACATGGAACCATTTGGCGCTTTCTGGTTTCTATTTTGCAGGATTTTAACCATGGCGATGTGAGTGGCTGCAGTCGGTGCTCCATCGTGTGGACTGAACACTTCATCGTTTTGCATTTCTTGATTATGGACGTTGTCTCTTCAGGAGAAAACTCTCGATACACGACAGACGATTTATTGGGCGCTGCTGGGTCACACAAGAATACTGGTGGGTAGTTAGCCAGACACAAATTTTCCGGTTTAGGTGCCTTGAAGAGGAACGCCCTTAGACGTGAAATCGTTGGAGTCATGCTAAAAACCGTTTTGTCCAAAACAGTTGGAATGCAAAAGTGTCGCATCAAATGAGCGACAGAAGGACGAAGTGGCATGCTTTCCACCATAACTTCTTGGTCTCTGTATAACGTGGTCAAGTAACGCAGAAGTTGTTCCATCATGGCGAGGATTGAGCGACCATCTGTGATGACGTGTGGAAGGTAAAAACAATGGCATTTTTGTAAGAATCCCTCGCAGGATCATGAACCTCCTTTAACAGAATGGCACGTCACAGGGACCCAAACACATGTCCAGTGGGATGTCCGACTCGCGCTCAAAAACTGGTTCAAGGTCATCGCCACTGAAATCCTTGAGGACTTTGAAGTTTATTTCCCTCAAATCTTCTAT
This sequence comes from Pachyseris speciosa, assembly GCA_016490735.1. Lineage (NCBI taxonomy): Eukaryota > Metazoa > Cnidaria > Anthozoa > Scleractinia > Pachyseridae > Pachyseris > Pachyseris speciosa. The sequence continues at coordinate 950,372 of JAEMWC010000067.1, forward strand.
TTCGGCAAAGTATAATTCCTTTCCCGGCTCATTGTGTGAATTCTGGACAATTTTCATCCTCAACATCGGGTACCGCTTAGTGAGCAAGATCAGGGCTTGCCTGACCAGTTCAGGATCCAAACTAATCATCGACTTGAGATACAGCATTGTAGTTATCTTTGATTGGCTTTGTACCTCTTCAGGGGGAAGAAGTCCTTTTTCCAACAGCCCAACTGGACGACTTAACTTTTTGTGGCAAATGGAATTGACTGCTTTGTCGGTCATCCCAGATTGAGTTGAGTATGGGCCACGAAAAAAGAGTAATGAAGTAACAATGACATAAACAACAGAAATATAAAGGCAACAAAAGAGAACGCTGAGTTCGAAAGGATCCATTGCACTCATTTGAATTTATCTTTTTTTTTTCACAGATTTAATTGCAGGTTTGTTTTCTCAGGTGTCTAAATGACTTATATAAATTAAGCACATTATTGGCCAAAAGAAATACCGAATAATCTCACACGTAGGAGTACCTCTCATGCCTCGAAAAGCATTGTGATTGTTGTTATCAATGAATATGAAAAACGAGGTTTCCCAAAAAGGTAGTGCTTCACTGATATGTGATATGTAAAATTGTCGGTTAAAATTACATTGAATAATTATGCGCTAGCCTTGCATATCATGAAGCCAAACATAGCTAGCTATGATCGTCTACCTTATGAATCACTTAAATCAGCCAAAACGTTCATTCACATATTATGAGATACACAACTCCACAACATTGGATAGATAACCTCACGGAGGAATACTTACTAAGTCTTGAAAAAGAATTGCCAATAAGTCGATCCGCATACATCATACAAATACCAATCGAACCGTACTTGAATAAATCGAACCGCGTACATATAGGTGAATCAGAGCCAACTTACACCAGTATCGGTCGAGCCGCATACATTTAAATTCAACTTGCACAAATATCAATAGAACCGTACAAATATAAATCGAACGGCACTGATACAATTAAATCCACCTTACACAAATATAAATATGAAATGTCAATCGAACCGCGCAAAATAATATCAATCGAACAATAAAGTCAATTCTTTAATCCGCAGCTCAAATATATGATTTCCATACTCATTCTCACATATTCATCACTCACGGGCTCATTACGAACCAACAAAATGACCAGCTCCCAGTAGGCTTGTTAGCTCAGTTGTTAGAGCACTGTACCGATATCGCAGATGTCTTGGTTCGACTCTCGTACAAGCCTGATTTTTTTCTCAGCCTTTATTTTCACTACTGCTTAAGTAATGTTCATAATTGCGACAATCACTGTCATATTCGTTCACCATCAATTCTGGAAATCCCATCAAAGAGGGTGCACTCAAAACGCATTCCTCAATTTTCGAAAACTTTTCCGGAACTTTGCTCGTTCCATTCAATTTTTTTTTACCGGAATTTTGGTTGAATGGAAAGCGGCCTTGGTTTTTATCACCGTACAACTGCCCGACCGTGCGACCGTGCGTACGTCCGCCACTCCATGTATGCCAAATGAAATGCCACATTATAGTTCACCTTGTGCTGAAGCCCGCGTGTCTTTTTTTGGCGGGAAGCTGCATGGGCATTTCAAATCGGCTTACATGAAGATTTTGAAGACGACGAAAACACAAAGACTCCTTGACTCTTGACAAACTAGGGAAGAAGCGAAGGCCTTTGCATACCAAGTGGATGCTATTTGTTTCATTTCAACACATTTTGGGCAATAAATAGTCTGGGACTGTTAACCGTCTCTATGTATGGAGTTACTATCAAAATATCTGCTGTCTTGAAATACTGGGGACTCGGGCTTGTGACGTGATGCACACGAGTTGCTGTTGTTTAGTAGAAATGGGTGGCTCCACACTATGAAATGAACCGAGAGGTATGCTCGTTGTATGGCTGAATTCCCCAGAATTCTTTTCGGGCGTGAAGAAGGCAAGTTGAGACATACAAGATTGGCACTCAGAAACGGGCTGAAGCGTAGCTGGCAGAAAATGTGAGAGAAAACTTTCATAGCAGATACCAAGGCGGAAACTTGAGGTTGCTGTAAATGTAGAATTTTGTTTTTTTAACAAATTTTTGGATTAAAATCTTCACGTCAAAAAAGT